>JAVXUP010001700.1:0-201484 GCA_033070095.1 Escallonia herrerae
ACTCTTTCAGAATCCTAAGATGAATCAAGTACATGTAAGAGTTGACCTAACTCATTGTTCTTATCCTAGCTTGACTTGCCAAAAGATACTTATTTCATGTACGATTACTATTTGAGTTCAATATGAAGTTTACATGGTACTAGATCTATCCTAGGAATTTGTAAAAACTCAAAGGGGAAAATCTAATGAACAGAGGTAGTAGCACCCAGCTGATAAATAATTCAGAAACTCCTTATACAAAGATGTTTCAGAGAGTGCATAAGATGTTGTTGAAGATTACAATGGGGTTCATCTATTATCATGCACTATTAAGAGGTTACTAATGACGAAATCTTCAGTGACGTGAAATCTTTAGCAAAGGATACATTACTATGCAAACTATTTTGGTTTTCTTGGTTTTTCTTAAAACTGCATGTCTGCAGCCAATATTACATAAACAATAACAGTTAGCAGATTTAGATGAGGAATACCAAACTCAAGCACCAGTGTGTCAGTAAGTAGCTAGAGTGGGAGTTAACAAAGAGTAATTAGCTATGGAAACTTACCTCTGAAGAATTTAGACGGTTCTCCCAAGCTTTAAAAACTGACTTTGCACTTCCTGGAACGGCCTCATTTAAGGCAGATACCTTTGGCACAAAAAGATAAAAAAAAAACTATATGTTGTCATATCCTCAAAGGACTTAAAATGGTTAATACAGCTTCAGAAAGGCATATATACACAACAACCCACCACCCCCAAAAAAGGCTGCATTTGCAATCAGTTTAAGCGTTTGACCGTAACAGGACTCATGCACAAACAATATAGAACCCCAATTGCAAGTTGGGCCCAAATGAAAGACGGAGCATGCCATAGTTAAATTAAAAGTATTGCCTCCTCTCATCATTGCTGGAGAGACAACATAGAGCCCATTAGTACATTTGGATACAACAATCCCTGAAGCTATGATTTTAACATTAATGTGCACTGCAATCTTTTGCACATCTTTCATTAAAGTGAACTAGTAACTTGAATCACCCTCCCCCCGAACGCATCATTCTCTGGACTAAAAAAGTTCAACGTTTGTCACGTCAACAGACACTTTACACCAAAAGTTACATGTAAGCAAGGACAACTCTTATGCTGCCAAATACCAATTGCCCTACATCTTCAAACCAATTAATAACAGAGGGAGACCCCATTTCTGTTTAAGAATGAACTTTTAGTTGAAGAAAGTCGATTACCCATTCCCACCACCAATCATCTGATCTGGTCAATTCTCAGTTATAGGTGCCATTACAAAGTGGTACAAACATCAAAAGCTAATGTAAGAAGTGAAAGTTTTTCTGATCTGGTCAAAGTTTTTCTTGGAATTGCCTCCCAAAATTCCAAATTTTGATGTTGAAGTTCCATAAATGTGGACACTAGTACGCCCATCTCTGCAAGACTGCAACAGTGCAAACCTTCACAGAGCTTGACCGTTCTAACCAGATACAAAGGGCTTATGGAGAGCAAAGATTAAGTGAAACCATGGGGAATAACTTTTGACTCTAATGAAATCCAACAAACTTTTAACAAAGAAAAGTTGACATGAATCGTGCATTTAGGGAGTCAAGCAAGCAGCATGAAGGAAAACACCCTTTTTAACGGCCAGTCTACAGCAATGACAGCTTCAGAGTGTTTCGTTTGGATTTCCGTTGTAGCATTTCATTAATAGGCGGTAGCAAATGTCTTTTAAGCAGTGTAAGCGGATCATAGATCCGGAAACCAGGTTCCCTCGATGTCTTTCCTTCAAAACTAAAAGAGTAGTCAAAAACTTCGAAATTCCCACCATTTGGGTGTGAGGATGATTATATGTTCAAAGAACGTATATGGGCACATCAGAAATTGACGAATTAGGCATCCCAGCATTCATTTTTTTAAGTTAATGGGCAACGGTAAACACGAAATTCTTGAACTGGGGCCTATGCAAATTGAACTTTTCTAATGACAACTTACAGATAGAAATCATTATCGGTAATAGTACTGATAACAGAGAGAGAGAGAGAGAGAGAGGAGGGTGGAACCTTGGAGAGGTCGATGTGTTTGTAGAGAGACCAGTCAGAAGAGCAATCGTGGTCTTCGCAGCTGTGATCATGCATACATGCCATCTCTCTCTCTCCTCCTCCTCCTCCTTCTCTTCTGTTCTCTTCTTTCTTCACCTATACGGAAAATGCGTTAGCATTCGATACCCTAAATTTTTGTGATATTTTGAACTGGAAAATGAACTCCTCCTTCGCCTGCTAATTAATATATGCCAATAAAATAGACTCACGGATTACGTTTATGTTCGATAAGAATTATAATAAAAAAAAATAAAAGATTTACAAACAAATGTAAATATTTTTTTTCTTTTTTTTAAATAAGGATAAGCACTAACCATCTATGTACACGATAATACCAACTAACAAACAAGATAAATATTAACTAATGAAAAGAAATATAACAAATACAGCTAGCATAAATCAGCCCACAACAACACAACACCTATCCTGCCTCGACCTCCACATCATTACACCAACTCGCACTATCGCGCGTTGTGAGCGCTGCTTGCAGAGCTGGGAGCCACCTTCACTACTAGACCACCTTACTGGCGCCAAGAACCACTGAATTGCATCAGCAAGTGGGATGTCCACGCCGGACAACCACCAGCACCAGTCGTATCTCCCTCCACTGCACATGCCTACGTCGGACACCACAGCCCAATAGATCCACTTTCACCTACACCACAAGTTGCAACCAAGCACCATCACCATCACCACCACCAAATTTGAGCCAACCTCACCTTCCTGGAACAAGGGGAGGGGGGAACAAATCCTTTTGACCCACACTCACCTCATCTTCTATGACCCGCAACCACTACGCTCTTACCTTATCTTATCTGACCCACAACCATCATGCTCACACCCCAATGGAGGGACCAACCACACCCTGATTGTCGTGCACCCAGCTAACCCTGGACAGCCTTACCCAGCTATACCTCACATCCATTTGGCTCCGATACCTATCGTAGAGACCCACCGGCCGTAGCTCTATAACCTACACTGAAAGCCATCCACCGCATCAACCACAAAATTTCCAATTGAAACCCTAAAATTACTCACACAAGAGCATGCAATTAAGAAGACAACTACTCTACCACATCACTACCCGTCGAGCAAACCGGCAGTGGCGACGGAGAATCGATTTTCAAAAAGAAAGAAAGGTTGTGCATAGGGGTATTTTCTAGAGGGGTAAATACTCTTTGCCCCTTGTACTTTTAGTGTTATTCGATATGGCACTCCTCACTTTGAAAACTTCTACTAAACTTACCTCCATTATCGGAAAGTGGGCGCATTAACCAAATCCGCTACAGAGATATTAAAAAGACATCATTACGCTCTTGTTTTTCTTTTATTTAATTTATTTCAGGCATTCATCAAATATAAAAATTACAAGGGGCCAAAGTGAACTTTTACCCACCGTCAATCTCTTATTCATTCACCACCGGAGTTCCGCACAGTTAACCCACCATGAAAACCACCATCTCTGAGAAGTCTGTCACCTCAAACAACCAACTCCAACAAACTCACCACCATAAACCACCATCGTCAACTGGCCCACCACTTACCACTATCGCCGATAGATCCACCACAAGACCATCGCCAATAACCCCACCACCAGAAACCTTTATTTCCAATAGCCCACCACCGTTTTCCGTTGTTGCCAGCAATCTCTCCATCAAAAAACTCTCTTGATCCTAACCTCAATCCCACTATAAAAAAAATCTCCCGATGCAAACCTCACTACAAAAACTCTCCACCATCCTTTCTTCACACTTCTGCATGTTTTCCTTATTTTATCAGCGTAGGCGTGCTCTACCAAAGTGGGTGGTGGTGGAAATCGATGAAATGGGTAGCGCTGGTCGCAGGTTCTTCAAGTTCAGGACAATGGATTGGAAGTTGTGGTGGCAACCACACGTAGCGCATTACGGGAGGTGGGTTCGACGTGGGTAGGGGTGGGTGGTGACATGAACTCGCGGCTTTCATCCACGCTCGCTCATGGTTCTTTCGCCCCCAACACATGGATGGTTGGTGGCCTTGGTGGTGCTCCTTAAGTGAGCCGTTGGTGATGGATATGGTTTTGATGGGCGAGATTGGTGATGACTATAGAGGTGTTGACGATGATTCAATGGTAGCGCAATGGCAGCAGGGATCTTTTTAAGCAGTGACAGTGGTTGCATTTTAGGGTGGGGGCAGAGAGAAGAGAGAGGAAGGGGAAAGAGAAAAGATATTAGGGTTAAGTTTTTATGTAGAAATGACAAAACCACCCTTAAAAATGTAGTTTTATGCCACTCGAAAGGGCATTTAGGTAAATGATTTGCTAATTTTAAATTATGTGAAGTTAAAAGGGTATATTGGTCTTTTAAATATAATTCTGGACTTCAAACTATTCTCGCTCAAAAACGTGGTTAAGTTGGAAGGCAACCGTCTAATGTGCCCACTTTTCAAAAATATAGGTAAGTTTAATAGAAGTTTTCAAAGTGAGGGGTGTCATATCTCTTAACGCTGAAAGTACAGGGAGGCAAAGAGTATTTATCCCTTTCTAGAGAGACTTTAGTCTCTGACTTGTAAAGTGCCCCTTAAAATTAATGATGCAGGGATTACCTATCTCGACAGACTTGGCTACAAAAATATGCCCTACTTCAAATTAGTCCCAAAGTAGATAATACGAACAAATGTAAATGTAAATTCAATCAGTACAAGTAATGAAAAGTATGTTAGATGAAAAACAAGTTTATCATAAAAATGAATAGCAGGAGGAGGAGCAGCGAAAATTGAGTAAAATTGTAGATGGTTTGGCATTTGGTTGGAGTAGTTATTATAATATAAAAATGAAGAGAGCTTTAATTGTAATGAGGTGGAAGGGTTCAATATTACTTTTATTAGCTTAAATTAACTTTTAAAAATCATATCCACGCTCCTCTCCTTCCCTTCTAGGATTGTTTTATCAATTTCAAGTAATATGAGAGTCTCGATTCTCACTTCTTTTGTTCACACCTAGGTTGTTAACAAATTATGGGGTTTACTAGTCTTGAGAGGAATTCTATAACTATACTTCTAATGTTTTTGGGTCTTCATATAACACATTAAAGATTAAGATGATATTATATTTAGAATCTTTAGATTTTTAAATGTGCAGGATCATGAATATAATCTTTATGTTCCTACCAAATTGGCTGGGAATAAGTTTGCGCAAAAGGAGAAACTTTATTTTAATGATCATGATGAACATATGTTTCGTATGAATGTTAGAGTTAAATATTGTCTTACTTGTGCTCTAGATACAAATGAACTCAATCGAGTCATTAAGTGTAATTCGATTAAGAGCATTTGAGATACCCTTTAAGTCACTCGTGAAGGGACTGCTCTTGTAATTACCTGAAGATGAATTTATGGCATAGAGAACATGAATCGTTTCAAATGTTTCTCAATGAATCTAAGACGGGAACAATTAATGCACGTTTCACTAAAGTTCTTAATATTTTGAAACAATTAATTCTCTGGCGAGTTTCTTATGACAAGGGTAATTAGGTTGTTACTTAGAGCATATGATGCAAAGATCACAAATTTAATAATTAAAGGAGTCAACACCTTCCCGTTTACTCCTTGATGACCTATGAGATGCAACCCGAAACATTTGGCCAAAAAGGTCAAAAGAAGAAGAAGAAGTGTGTTGCTATTAGAGCTTCATTAATGATGGACCACTCTTCATATATATATATATATATATATATATATATATATATATATATATATATGTGTGTGTGTGTGTGTGTGTGTGTGTGTGTGTGTGTGGACATAATTACAAAAGAATATAATGAGATGATAAAAGCTCACACAAGAGCAAAAATGATTCAAGTATGAAGGATAACTCAAGGGAGAATAAAAAGAAGAAAAAGTCAAGAAAAAAACACTCAATAAGGACATAAATTGAAACTTATATAGAGTGGTGATAATTTAAGTAGAGATAAATCCAGTGACTTACATGGTAAAGACAAAAACATATGTTTCATAGCTCAAAAGGAAGATAAGGTAAAAAATTTTATATATGGATAGCAATTGCTTTAATAATGATATTTATAATGCTTATGTTCTTTTATATTAAGAATTCATGAAGATATCCAAGAAAAAATGTGCTTTGACTTGAAAAGTGAAAGTCATTAGTTACATGACACGAATGAATGTCTATCTAGTGATTTGATTAATTTCTACATAAAGCATGTGATAATGATATGACTAATTTGGTTGAGAACATTCTTATTACGAGGGAAACTTCACACAAAACATTGAGCTGACAAAAAGAAACTGAAGATTCCATGAATGAGGTTTGTGAGAATTTCCTTGATAAGATTGTTAATGGCAAAAATAATTTGGATGTCATGCTTAGACACCAAAGAGTAAACATAAAGAAAGGTGGTGTAATAAGAGCATGCATCTAATCATGGCCCTTATAGAATTATATATGTTCAAGGAATAAAGAAAATGTAAGTTGTTAAAGAATTTTCTAATCGTTAGGGTATACTTATGGACATAATAAACTATGAGTACCAAAAATTAGACTTAAATTAAGAGTAGTAAGAAGAAAAAGGCTCCAATAAAAAAAATTTAAGAGGAGGAGCAACAAGCTAAATTATAAGGGGCAGTAGGCATTTAAAATCGGATATGCTACTTCAAGTGAGGAGAGCCTTTCAAAGAAAATGGACTTCAAGAGTGAGTGAACTCAATTTCTTGGTAGTTCAGCAATAAATTAAAACTTAATACTATATTCAACATTGTGTTATGCGTTAAACTGATACATCATGAAGCACGTTGAAATTGTCATGTCTAGTCCTGGTGATATGAAGAACATAATTGTTGAGCATTCGTGCCAACTATGGTATATATATTGTCATATTCTTGATAGTTCACTTCTTTGTCTTATTATCTTGGATACATGTTGGGTTTAGACGGCGACGGATGGTCCTCTTACACTAATATTGAAAACGTTGATTGTTGATGGCCATTGTTGGCTTTACTTATTGAATGAGTTGTTATGTCGTCTGAATGCTTCGCTTTGCCAATCCTAAAAACATATACCTTTCGGTGATGCTGAGGGGAGTATGACTTGGTTATAATTTTGGTTGTATTTGTTGGAGATTGTTAGCATTAATTAACAGGGAGCATACATGAGGATGGTATATGCATATGGTGCGTCAATTACATGCGATCTTGTTACTCTTAAAAAATACATGAAGTTCAGGAAAACTTGAGCTACATTGTATATTGTTCTTGATGTTGTTTTATATAGATCATGTAGAAATTTTTATGTTGTTTATATAAATTCATGAGTTATATGCACCTCAACTAGTTATTTCACTTACAACTACCTTCTTACACATGCATACCTTGTCTTTTTGTTGATGACAAATGGATGGAAATAATCTTGATTTCATATGATATATGCTTATGTATTGTTGAGAGACATTAAAGGAAGAACGTAACTTGTTTTAGCTAGGGAGAGCTGACTATGAGCTTAATGCTATATGAGATTAATTGAAATATCATGAATTTAATAGAGATGTGCTTAATTGTCTATCATTTGATAAATTATAGCTCATATAGAACCAATGTTTGTCATCATCAAAAAGGAAAATATCATTAGCCTTATGGTTGGATAACTTGTACTTATATCTTTTTTTGACGATAAAAGCACATTGACTACGTTTGAATGTCAGGTTTGAATGAATTCTAGTAGCTACATGCATACACGCTCATAGAGACACATTTGCTAATTGACTAAGTTGATTCCAATCAAAGGAACTTGAGACTGCAGTGGAGATGCTATGAGAGTTTCATTGAGTCTAATGTAAAAGAGTCAAAAACCATGCATAGGTTAAGTTCATTTTAGTTGTGGTTGATCTTAACTACTCAGTATAATTTAACTACTCTTGTTTGATGCTTGAATTGATGATTATAGTTTAGAATGATTTAAGAAGTCTGGTACATGACACGTGGGTTTATAACCTTTCAAACAAGTGTATTTCTTGAAATTGGGTAAACTTTGAAGCTACCTTAGATTTTGTCAAAAATATTTTTAGAGCTACTCTTTCTATACTTTCTTTACGTTTCCAACCCAAAAAATGGTGCCTTATGCTCAAAATAAGAAAATTATACTCAATATAATAAATGTAGTTTTCTTGAGGAATGAATGCAGTGGACTATAATGGTAATATAGTCAACTGTATTGAGGCTCTAGGCCTCCAAAGGTGGATTGTAATTGACTATACGCTCCATGATTCAAATATAACGGCTAGTTTTATTAAAATTCCTTTTCAATCTTCATACAACGGCCATAATTTATATCCACACCCAAAAACAATTTGAAGATTCATCATACATCATGGAAACCATATTCTAAGCCTCTATTTAGTAGAGAAACATTAAGGCTCAAAAATAAACTTTTCTCTCTTCATTTTCACAATTTTAAAATAATCTAATTGAACATCTTTGTGAAATCTTCAAGTCATCAACTCTCTGACCTCTCTATTATCGTAGAGTGTCTTTTGTAGTCATTTCCTTTAGAAGGATTTTCTTTGTGCACAGTTGATCTTTATTAATTGATTGTGATCAAGGTTTGGGTTTTATTAAGTCTTGGGGTGGAACTTTGTGGATTTAAGACTTGTGCTTGGTGTGGAGATATATCAAGTACTTGCAAGGCTTTTGATCTTAATCAGGAAGAAGATTATTTCTAAAAGATGTTAGTCCTCCTGTAAGGGACTTCCTTGAAGAGGTGGATGTATGTTTGATGATAGTTCAATTTGAACCATTTAAATCACATTGTCAGGTATCTCGAACTCAATATCTTTACTATCACTCTATCATTGTTTAACATTTTATAATTATCTTACTAGTTAAGCTTGTTTATTGGTTTGATTGAGATACGTATTTTTATTAGCTTAAATTCTTAATTGGTTTTTGAAACCCCCCCCCCCCTCCAGCATTGCTTTATCAGTTTCAAATGGGTTATCACCTCTATTCTCTATTTTTAGCATGGTCAATATGTATTGTTCTTTTTGGCTTTCAGTCATTGAAATATTTCCCGATGTACTTAGTTTATAAGATCCCAATCTCATCTAGCTACTTACGGTCTTTCGTCTCATGATCGTGTTTCCCATCATGATCTCTTCTTTAGGGTGGGATATTTATGCTTTATGACAACCATATGATATCTCGTGTCTTAATGAGGCGTAAAATGTTCGAACACTGTCCTAGTTGCCGTTTGATTTGACTAAGTTCTTTCTCTAATGCAGAGAGAATAAATTATCTTGAATGTTGATTCGATTTTGTGGCCCACAATAATTACAGTAGAGTGCAATTCTGCATCCTATATATGTATTCAGAAAGTTAGATATTTTATCATGTGGTATACGGACATGATTTCATGTGCTCTAACTAACATGCCTATATTTTCTTGATTAGTGATGTACATAACTAATTAACTCTTTTTTTCTCGGTCTCTGTGACGCTTTGGATGTGCTCCCACTCTAATAGCATGTTTGTGAGTTTTAATTAGGAGAGAAAAGAATTGGAAAGGATGGAAGATAATTTTTCTTTCTCTCGAGTTTAACAAAAAAATGACACCAAAATACATATGCCTTTCTACCAAATTGTGATAGTCGGGGCTAGGGGGGGGACAGAGGGGCGGTGAATGGGATTTTTAAAAGATAATGAAGAATTTAAACTAAACACAATAATGAATCTCAATCAAAACAAATAATATTTCAATAAAGATGATATCTATACCATCTCAAGCAATTATAGAGAAAAAAAATAAAGAGATTGAGTTAGAGATACTTGACAAGGAGATTTAAATGGTTCGGCTTAAACTACTCTCAAACCTACATCTACCTCTTCAAGGAAGTCCCTTGTAAGAGCACTAAAATCTACTAGGAACAATCTTCTACCGGTAAAGATCAAAACCCTTACAATACTTGGTGATATCCTCACACCAAGCATAAGCCTTGAATCCACAAAGCTCACCCAAGACTTGGCAAACCCAAACCTTGATCACAATCTTTTTACAAAGATCAGTTGTGTACAACAAAACAGTCTTGAAAGGAAATGAATACAAATAAATCTCTAGTACAATATAGAGATGAATAATTGATGACTTGAAGAATGTTCACTCTCAATCAAAGAATTTCTCACAAAGATGTTCCCTTTAATGATGTAAAATCATGAAGATGAAGAGAGAAAAATTTTAATCTATGAACCTTGATGTTTCTCTATTGAATGGAGGCTTAGAATGTGGTTTCCATAATGCATAATGAAGTCCCAAATCATTTTTATAGAATGAATATTAATATAGTTGTCATGGAAAGATTTGCATGATTTTGGGCAAAACTAGCCGTTATGTTTCATCCAACAGTCAATAAGGTCGACTGCATTGCCTTACTGCCCATTACTCGATTGTATCACAATTTTTTTTTCTTACTTTGGGCATAACTTTCTCAAGAAAAAACGGATTAAGGCATCGTTTTTTATTTTAGAAATCTAATGTAAAGTTTTATCAAAATATAAAATAATTACCTCCAAAAACATTCTTGAGAAAATATGAGTGAGCTCCAAAATTCACTCATGTTCAAGAACCACAGTTGTGTGAATGGTTATAAACTTACATGCAATGCACAAGGTGTCCTAAGGTTATGTTAGGTCATATTCATCGATCTAAGCATCAAACCAAGACCAATTACATAATAGTAAGGATATAGTAATAAATACCGTACTGGAGAGCATATCGATTTTTTCATAAAATGGTACGTATCGGTGTGGATACCATTTCGGTACCGTCTCAAATTATGCGACACCTTTATATATAAGCCACAAATAAATTTATCGAATCTCAAGTCAAATTTACGTTAAACATAAAAAGAAAATGGTGTCATTAGTTTTCATTAAGAACGTATGCCCAAAAAAAAGCATTTCCACTTAAATATCAAAATGTATTAAGCTAAACATGTAAAAAAAAAAAAGAAGAGCCAAACAACAATAAAATGGATTAGGATCCCCTGTTGTAACCCATGGTTACAACAACGGTGCTGTGATCCCCGCACCCCTGCTGTAACCATGGGTTACAGCAGGGGATCCTGATCCCAATAAAATAGATGACATAAGTGGTCCCTGGACATTTCTTTTCTTCTTCAATTTCAAGCCCATCTATTCTCGCCGTCTCTGCATCTTCCTTTCTTCATTTTCATTTTCATTTTCATGCCAATCGGCTGAGTTTGACGCAAACCACCCAAAGCCACCAATTCCTCTAACTCTACCATCTTTTTACCAGTTCACCACAACAAGTCAGCCCCACAACCACTAACACCATCATCAGTTCATCTCCATCATCTAGTTTTCTCTGTTGTGTGAGCTATGGATTTCAGATCTGGAAGAACACATCAAGATACAATTTTGTAGTGGGTTTTTTATGGCTGGGCTGCAGAATAAGGGGTTATGGGGATAACACTGTTGTTAAAAAATGATTAGTTGGGCAGATCCGAGTAAATGGTGATGTGGAGGGGAAAGACACAAGGCTCTCATGCTGTAAATGGGTACTCTGGCGAAGATGGGAGCATCAAACCCATGGTTTATGAAATTTTTGAGCAAGTGGTACAAAGTAGCATATCTCGCCCAATACTTGAGTTTCGTACGGTATGCAGATTAATGTCGATACCGCTGGTATTGGACGGTATCAGTACTGCTGCAAAGCTTTGGGCCTTCCGTACCGGTAGGTTGCTAAAAGATATGTACCGGCTGGTATTTTCGGTACCGATACAGAATTTATTACACTGAGTAAAGATCAATCAAAATTCATAGTAACTTAACATATGCATTCTTTGTTACTCTTTGACATTCGCTAACATATCCATTATAGCTTTAAGCTTTAAGCTTTAACCCACATATCCAACTTCTCAAATGTGTCATCATGAGTATGTATGTATCTATCTACTAAGAATTCACTCAAAACACACATTAAAAATTGATTAATGTGTTCTTATCATCAAAATTAGATGTAAGCCTAAATTATCCAACCATAGGGCAGACATCATAGACTATAAAAGTAGGATCATAAAAAAGAACATGATACTAATGGGCAATAAATTAGTTATCAAGGACATCATACGAAATTCATATGATGCTAATGTAATAATTCTTATATCACCCGTTAATGCCACAATAAAATACAGAGTAACACAAAATTAAGTCATGAGTTGATTACATACATTTAGATATCGAAATCTAGTTAATGTCACACAAAAAACAAAATAATCAACCACGTCAAATCTAACGTCCAAAACAATCATTCTTTTATGAGTGAAATGGTAAGTTTTTGTACGATATCTTTGGACCAAAAAGTCATTAAAAATGTACTATCTTAAGAATAATATGAAGCATTGTAAAAATATTATTTATGAAAGTCTTCTTTCTTTCCCTTTTTTTTTAATTTTGAAAGGAAAGATTTTTTTTTAAAAAAAGAAGCCTAAACTTTTTTTTCTTTTCTTATCTTTTTCATTAAAAAAAATCACAATCTAAAAAAAATAATAAAAAAAATTTAGTCACTTTCCTTCTGTCTGTTTTCTCTCGTAAAAAACACTCAGGAACATGCTTTAAGTTAGGATTTGTTTGAAAAGTAGTTGGTTTTAGTTTTCTAGCCCAGTTTTTAAAATTTTGAAAAGTCCGACTTTTTTGGGTTGTTTGCTTCAGTTTTAGTTCTTAAAAAAGGCCCAAGAGTCTTAGAAAGAAGGCCCGTTTTTAAAAACTCGGATTTGTTGTTTTCTGCGGTTTTGGAAACCCGTTTCCACGTATTTTGGAGAGTTGGTTTTAATGAGATCGAGGCCACCAGCAACAAAAGATCCATTTTTTTCTTCAATAGTATATAACCCACCTAAAAATTGGGGTTCGATCTCTTTCGACCGTCTGCTCAACTTAGTCGCAGCTATACTCCATTGCCCTCCACTCCAATTCTCTTTCATAGCTCCACAACGCATCGCTTCCATCGCCTCCACGGGCCACCGGTCACCACCTCCATCTCCTTTCTCCGACACAACTACAAATTGCAAAGGTATGATTCTTCTTTTCCTCTTTTCAGTCGCATTAATTCTCTCGGAGTAACCGATAAGTCATCTCTCTACTAGTTTTGATCTCGTGCATTGCAAACAGAAGCATTCTATAATTTAATAAGTTAGGCTACATTAAGAATATAAATAACATTAGATAAAAACTGATGTTGCAAACAAAAACATGGATAAAAAGAATTAATACAATGCAGATCCATGTCTCTATAAAATGTTTATAATTTTCACAACCTAAGTTGTTGTTGTAAATCAGAACCACCCACATAATATAACAGCATTTTAGGATAAACTCTTGAAATAATGTAAGATCGACCAAAAAGCCACATCAAGTGAAAGAAGTATAATTCCAAAAATGTCGGTGTAAGTCTTATGATAGAAACATTACATTACTATAAAAGTAGCATGAAGTTTTGATGGTGTGTGCAGTTGAAGATGAACAATCACGACCTGTGAAAAAATATCAAGGAATCAGAGAAAATTGGTTAGACATTTAAAATAATAGCAAGTGTGACTTAGGAAATGAAAATGCTTCTTTTTATTTTAAGTGCCCAACTGTGTAAGAAACCAAAATTCATGAATATGTAATAGTAGTCAATGTATCAAGTAGCCTCTCTAAGCTAATTATGAGATATTGGTTTCTTAAATTAAGAACTAAAATCAAAAGCATGAAAGGCAAACTTATAAGCATTTGGACCCTCTGTATTATACTAATTCCGTCGATGGAGTTTGTCTTTTTTCTATCATAGTTGAATTTCGAAATGCCACCCACAATAATAAAAAGAACATGAGAGAACTTAGGTGATCACCAGATTCCATGTCAATACAACTGTAAGTGTTATAAAAACTATCAATTTGAGCCATGAAAGATTGACCCCATTTTTGTGTGCTTAGATTAATTTGCATATCTTGACATGAGCAACTATGGAAATGTATTTTTCAATGGCATGTATAGCTTTAGAAATTATGTTTAATGGTGTTAATAAATTGGGTCAATGGACCCATTATCCGCCCACTAACAGATAATGTGTATTTGTTAGTCTGGATAATTACAGTTAATTAGAGGATATTTATCTCCTAAGTGTTTGAGGTAAATACATCTTTATCTCCTAAGAGTTTGAGGTAAAGCCAGTCTCTAATTGTATCTCTATATAAAGGTTAGAGATATCCCAATAAATAAAAAAAGAAGTCATAGCAATAATCCCTCTCTCTATAGCACTCTCTCTAGAGCAATCACCAAGCTCTAGGATTTGGTTCGTGGACGAAGAACTCGACTCTAGTAGCCGTTTTCGTACCTGCGAAAAAGATCAAGCGTGTTGGAGGCTCGTAACAACAAGGATCCTACGTCGGAATTTTCGAAGACTTCGTACGGTATGTTTTCGAACCCATTACGTGTTACGTGGTAGCACGATAATTGTTGTAATCGTTTCAACATTGGTATCAGAGCATGATTACTTGTTGATTCGCCTTTAACATGCTAGATTAAATAATGTGCATGTTACGATTTTTTCCGGATACATGAATGAGACCCATTATTAAAATTCGAAATTTATTGAGCATGTTTTTCTGAAAAATAATTAGATGTTTTTGTTCTCCTATGGTTGAGGATGAACTCCATAAAATTTCGTGATTTTTGGATGCATGATTTGTGAGAAATCACGATTTTATTTTTCAAGAAAACTGTGATTTTTTCGAGTTTTGGGACTCAAATTCGGAGCATGATATTCTGTTTTTATCATGATCGGTTGGTACATAATTAATCTATGTTGTATAAGCTTTCCAACGATATATCGTACGCATTATTTGGCTTAAAAACGAGAGAGATATGGCATCCCGAAGTTGGCATCGCGGCATGGCGGCGGCTGAAAAAATTAGGGTTTTCCTAGGAAGAGGATGAACAGTGTTACACGCGCGCCACGCGCTCACGCCGAGCCGCCGACGCGCGCCACGCGCTCAAGCCGAGCCGCAGTAGCGCACCACGCGTCAAGCCGCGCTGTCACGCGCCGCCACGCGCCCACGCGCGCAGCCAAGGCTGCTGTAACGCGCCACGCGCCACGCGCGCGTGCAACTCACGCGCCTGCCAGAACACAGATGCTGCCCCACACGCATGGCGGCGCGTGGAGGCGCGTGAAGGCTGTTTCCGGCCATTTTTGGACCCACCGCCGGCGCGTGAAGCCTTGTATTCGCTTCTGTAAGTTTGTTGTGGTATTAAATTTACTTTTATACCCTCTGTGTGTGTTTTGTTTAATTTTTAAACGACTTTTTCTATGGAAAATTAACTTTAAAATTTTGTTTTATACACACAGAATTTTTATTTAATTTCAGAGGGCATATTAAGGATAAATTTACTGTTTGCCAATTTTTTAGGATTTATCTCTCAGTTTTTGGTCATTTGTGAGTATTTTTGTGGTACTTTTGTGGTTCCCAAAAATACGAATAATGCGTAAATATTATTTTTTGCACTTCGTGAGTAGCAATAAATATTTTTGGAGAGTTATATGACATAGATAAATTATGTCTAATTTGTTACATGCTTGCCTTGATTTGTGTTATGGTTTAAATATACTTTTGAGGTATATTTGTTGGGTTTTTGGTAAATCCACACTTTTAAACCATTTATATTTTCAAGGCCCTTGTCGCCCGTTTTCCTTGGGAGGAGAATGTGGCCTATTCATCCATTTTATTACCCTGTAACTTCTTATTTGAGTATGCTAGTTTTAGGTTAAATGGATGGATATTAGATTGGCATTCTAAAGAAACTTATGTTTAATGTGTTTACTCTTGCTTTAAGAAAATTCTTTTGAGAATAATGTGCTGTGCGGCATCTCCATTTGTTTTATTGGAGTAGTTTGTAGTAGGATTCTCAAAGATGTTGTATTCTGCTATTTCCCTGTATATTTCGAGAAAGCCTTGTACGGGGATGTAATTTCGCACGCACATTATTCAAACCAGAATTTTCTTAGCATAAGTTATTAGAATGCCAATAGGGCTCAATGGAGTCCTTGCAAATTTAATTGCATGGTGCAATTTTATATTGTTCTAAATTATCATGTGGATGATTTATTATATTGTGGCTTATATGATGATGAAATTTATTGCGAAAAATTACTTGAAAAATATTTTTCCCAACTCACATACATGGGAGATGATTACGAGCTTAGCAGATTTTCGATTTCATGATGTGAGGAAGGATTATGTTTTTCATTTGAATTTTTTGAAATAAAAATAAGGATGTATAATTAATGTCTTTTCCTTGCGCAATCTAATGTAGTGAAAATAATGGCCACCAAAAATGTCATAGCTGATCTCGTTAAGGGTGAGAAACTTAACGGAGATAATTATGACGTTTGGCACAAAAAGATGAAATTCATGCTGAACGAACAAGAGCTCGAGGAGCACTTGACCAAGGAGATGGTCGCGCCAACTGAGGCGCAACCCCTAAGAGACCACACTGCCTACCAGAAATGGAATCAGAAAGATCGTAGTGCGCGCTACACCTTGTTGAGCAGCTTGCAAAATGATCTAATTGGGCAGTATGATGAACTTCCAACTTGCAAAGCTTTATGGGATCAGCTCAAGTTTTCTTTTGGTGGAACCTCAACTACGCGGCTTCGTAGCCTTGTGATTAAGTTTGAGGAGTACACAAAAGACCCTAAACATACCATGAGTGAACATCTAAGGATGATGTCCAATATGATTGGTAAGCTAAGGGATGCTGGCCATGCGCTCACAGATGAGCAGCAAGTCAGAGCTGTCATAAGGTCCCTTCCTGCCTCGTGGGCCAATATGAAACAGATATTGACCCACAGTGAAAACATCAAGAACTTTTCTGATGTTTCACAGCATGTCATCCTTGAGGACGAGACTCGAGATACTGACAAGACCCTTGCTTATGTCGCCCAAGGGGGATCGCGCAATGCAAATGGCAAGCGCGAAAGACAAAGTAAGAAAGGTAAGAAAGGCGAGGCTAGCACTTCTGCGCCAAAGGAAGGAAAAATGAAGAAACGCAAGAGAGGAAAACGTGGTGGGAAAAAGGATCTGTCTAAAGTTAAATGCTTCAACTGTCAACAGAAAGGACACTTCGCTCGTGATTGCACTGAGCCGAAGAAGGTACTTTCAGAATCTCTCTCTCAGTTATATGTTTCCTCACATGTGATGGTTGCTCATTCCCAACCTGTGTGGTTTGTGGATACAGGTGCAACAAAACATGTAGCACGTGATCGAGAGGGGTTCGTAGATTATCACCGGATTCCAGCGGGTAGCAAACATATCTTCATGGGAAACAATAGTTCCGAAGAGGTGCTAGGGGTTGGTTCTTACCAGCTCAAGTTGCGCACTGGGCGCACATTGATTCTAGAGGATGTGCGATATGCACCCACAGTTCGGCTTAATCTACTTTCAGTTACTGCTTTATTAGACAGTGGTTTTTCCTTTATTTTTAGGGGTAATAAGTTGGACATTTTTTTGGATGATGTTTTGTTCGGACATGGTTTTCGCATGGATAGTCTTTTTCAATTGGATTTAATTGATTCTCAGTCTTCTTATTCTTATGTGGTGAATGATAATATTGTGAATGATTCTACCACCTGGCATGCAAGACTGGGCCACATAGGCCAAGATAGAATGACTCGTTTGGCTAGAGAAGGCCTTTTAGGCCCACTCGCAAAAGTCAATCTACAAACTTGTGAGGCTTGTTTGGCCGGTAAAGCATGCAGGAAGCCTTTTGGAAAGGCTGTGAGAGCAACTCAACCACTTGAGCTAGTTCACTCTGATATATGCGGACCTATGAGTGTAAAGGCACGCCATGGCGCCTCTTATTTCCTTACACTGATAGACGATTATACGCGATATGGTTATGTGTATCTGATATCTCACCGCTACGAAGCTTTGGACTGTTTCAAACGCTTTGTAGCTGAGGTTGAGAATCAGAAAGAGAAGAATTTAAAAACTCTTCGCACTGACCGAGGACGCGAATATTTGTCAGATCACTTCAAGAAGTTTTGTGAGGAAAAGGGGATACGCAGGCAACTTACTATTCCTAATACTCCACAACAAAATGGTGTTGCGGAAAGAAGGAATAGAACATTGTTAGACATGGTTAGGTCTATGATGGCGCAAGCAAACCTTCCTATATCTTTTTGGGGGGATGCCCTTTTGACTGCAGCCTATATACTTAATCGTGTGCCTTCACAGTCAGTCAAATCCACCCCTTATGAGCTTTGGAATGACCAAAAGCCAAATTTGGATAACTTGCGCCCATGGGGCTCAGCAGGTTATGTTCACAGTACTTCTCATAAGTATGGGAAACTAGGGCCTAGAGCAAAGAAGAGTATCTTTCTAAGGTATTCTGAAAACTCTAAAGGTTATGTAATGTATGGTGAACATCCAAATGGTGGAAGGACTGAAATAGAGTCTCGTGATGTCGATTTCATAGAGAGTGATTTTCCTAGCATTGGAGATGCGAGTAAGAATCTTGACCTCTATGAGTTAGAGGAGGTTGAACCCACTTTACCATCTTCAAGCGAAGGTGGGGAATTAGTTCCTCATCCGGTTGTCGCTGAAGATAGTGTAAGTGACCTTCAACCTAGTGGGAGTATCCCAGACAGTGGGAGCACACCACAAGGACCATCAGGTCAACAAGATTCTCAACTGCGCAGAGGTGCACGAGGAAGAGTTCCACGTCGTCGTTTTGAGATTGACGGTGAAATTCTTATGTGCACTCCAAATGATGAAGACGAGCCTACTTCTGTGGAAGAAGCCTTATCTTCATCTGCTAGAAATGAGTGGATGGCTGCAATGAAGGATGAGTTAAGCTCAATGGAAAAGAATCGAGTCTGGGAGTTGATTGACCTTCCGCCAGGGCGCAAGACTATTGGAAACAAGTGGGTTTTTAAAGTCAAACGCAAGGTAGATGGGTTAATCGACAAGTATAAGGCACGTCTTGTGGCGAAAGGCTATACCCAACTGCGGGGTGTGGACTATGAAGATACTTTCTCCCCAGTGGTGAGATTTGCTTCAATTCGCCTGATCCTAGCTATTGTCGCCCAGCAGGATTTAGAACTTTTTCATATGGATGTTAAGACTGCGTTTCTCAATGGAGAACTAGACGAAGAGATTTATATGGCTCAACCCGAGGGTTTTGAAGTCAAAGGACATGAGCGCAAAGTTTGCCGTCTCAAACGTTCTATATATGGTCTCAAACAATCGTCTAGGCAGTGGTACTTTAGGTTTCATCATGCCATTACCTCTATAGGTTTTGAAATGATTGAACAAGACCATTGCGTTTACGTAAAACGATCCAAGAAAAATATTCTAATCCTTTCTTTGTATGTGGATGACATTCTTTTAGCTGGGAATGACATGAGTTCCATTGTCGCCACTAAGCAGTGGTTGTCCTCAACTTTTGAGATGAAGGACATGGGAGAAGCTAATTATGTGCTCGGGGTTAAAATCATACGTGATCGTCCAAAGAGACTTCTCGGTTTGTCTCAAGAGACATATATCAAGAAGGTCATTGAACGATTCCGTATGCATAACTCAAAACCCATAGACACTCCAATGGACAAGGCGTGTACTTTAACAACAGACCAATGCCCAAAGAATGATGAGGAAAAGAATCGGATGTCCAAAGTGCCTTACGCGGCTGCAGTTGGAAGTCTGATGTACGCTATGCTGTGTACGCGTCCAGACATCTGCTATGCCGTTGGAATGGTGAGTCGTTATCAGAGTAATCCTGGACCCGCTCATTGGAATGCGGTGAAGAGGATCCTTCGATACTTGCGTGGAACCGCTGATCTCGTCCTGTGTTATCATGGTGGAGACTTGAGACTGAGAGGATACAGCGATGCTGATTGGGGCGCTGATAGAGATGAGCGCATATCCACTTCGGGTGGAGCTATCTCTTGGCACAGCAAGAAAAAGTCTTGCATCGCCCTATCCACGATAGAGTCGGAGTATGTTGCTTGTTCAGCAGCAGTCCAGGAAACTGTTTGGTTGAGGTCATTCTTACAGGCTTTAGGGGTTACAGCTCATGCAGATGAGGCTGTCACTGTTCACTGTGACAATACAGCTGCCCTAGATTTTGTAAAGGACCCCAAATATCATGGGAAGGCCAAACACATAGGCCTTCGTTATCACTTCATTAGAACTTTAGTTGCGCAAGGAGAGGTGTCCATGAAACATATACCTACTGGCAGAATGGTGGCTGATCCTTTGACCAAGCCCATTGCTAGAGATGTTTTCCTTTCTCACATTAGGAGTATGGGACTCCGTAGGTTTTGACATGTTTATGGCATCTTATGTGCTTGACATTTATTATATTAAATTTTCATTCCTTGATTTGAGTTTATTTTGGAATGAATGGATAATCTTTGTGATTACATATACATCCTTGTTGAGAGTGTCACCAGGCTCGAATTGACCCACTCACACGGGTAATTCACCTTGGCGCTAAGATAGCGAGCAAGATGAGACATAATTGTCTTAAGCGCCAAGTGGGCGAATAAGATGATACAGCTTATAAAGCAAACATGTCGCCTTAGTTGGAGCTAAGATGAGACCTAATAAATGTAGGTCGATCATAGAGTATCTCCACAACTCTATGTAGCCTGTTTACAGCCGAATGTGAGATTTCAGGCAGGCACTATGAGAGTGACTGGGCTGAAAAACTCAGGTTAGGCGCTTGTACAGCGACTAGACTTAGATTCGTATGGCGTATTTATTATACATTTATGTGACACGCCCTTGAGGGTTACGCCATAGCATGCAAATCATACTGCATGTGCTAAATGCAGACCGACAGTGGGAGTGACGAATGAATCCCTGCTTCGTCACTGTGTGAGCCACTTGGATCAAAATTTTTGATCATATATAGTACCCTTTTCACCTTAGACTATGTCATGAAGAGGATACTCAATGTCGCTACTTTAGCATGTACCCTTGGATCATGGATGATGCGGTCTCGCGGGGCATGTCTAGGAAAGCGGTTGGGTCTAATTGGAATGACATGAGGGCTTTGGGAAGAAAGTTCAATATTACATCATGTTGTGTGATTCATAGCCCGGGCGACTTTGTCGATTTTCGTTTCGATATGAGTCATGAATACATAACATATGAGAGGTTTAACACTGCTCATTATGAGGGATTTGAGAGTGTTTAATCTGGTGTAATTGAACTATCTGGGGTACATACGAGATTTATTGGAGTGATGTATTGTGTTAGTTTGGTGATAACTTAATACAATACTCCTCAACTGGACATCCTTTCTCGTAGGTCGCACGTTCCATTTCCTGTATGAGGAGATGAGTGGACGAGAGATAAAGAGGGACTACGATTTATTTGCCCTGTGTGTGGGCGAGTGGGAGCTGTTAATAAATTGGGTCAATGGACCCATTATCCGCCCACTAACAGATAATGTGTATTTGTTAGTCTGGATAATTACAGTTAATTAGAGGATATTTATCTCCTAAGTGTTTGAGGTAAATACATCTTTATCTCCTAAGAGTTTGAGGTAAAGCCAGTCTCTAATTGTATCTCTATATAAAGGCTAGAGATATCCCAATAAATAAAAAGAAGTCATAGCAATAATCCCTCTCTCTATAGCACTCTCTCTAGAGCAATCACCAAGCTCTAGGATTTGGTTCGTGGACGAAGAACTCGACTCTAGTAGCCGTTTTCGTACCTGCGAAAAAGATCAAGCGTGTTGGAGGCTCGTAACAACAAGGATCCTACGTCGGAATTTTCGAAGACTTCGTACGGTATGTTTTCGAACTCATTACGTGTTACGTGGTAGCACGATAATTGTTGTAATCGTTTCAACAAATGGCATGTATGCCAAGATCAAAATATTGATATTCAAAGTCAAACATTTTGCTAGCAATTTTCTACCTTTGAAAGAATAAATGAACTTACTGAACCTTTACCTCAAAGCCTAGTTGTTCAACAATATGAAAATATTGTAAAAATTGTATCATCGGTTTAACAAAATGCTCAGCCAAAATAATTTTGGTGACACTTAAAGAAATGCAATAGTGAAATATACAAAGTAACTGAGGGAACAAAAGTTTGGACCTGCATTGAGGATTGAAAATGAAACATTACAAACATGAGACAAAAACTTAAAAAATCTGCAAAAGAAACCGTGAGATATGTAAAGAAAATGATACACCTCGAATTAAAAAGCACTAAGAAGTGATTGACAGCCGTGAGATATACGGTTGATAATTGACAGCATCAAATGGTATTACCTGAATATACAAATCAAGACAAAAAGAATTTACAGAATTTAAGAAAGAAAGAATTTACAGAATTTATGGATTACAAAGAACAAAAAAAAATGATTAATATTAAGAAAAAAATATGAAATTAAAGCAAACATATAATCAATTAGTCATTATCTTCACCGGTGATAACATGCCTAAAACAACTAAGAATAAAAGAGTAGTCTGTAATAATATTTTGAGATCGTAAGAGAGAAGTGCTCTAAAAGACAACATGGTACTAAACTATTCATTGAAAAGCGTAAACAGATAATTGATATAATTTTTTTCAAAATAAAAAGATAGATATTTTTGGTAAAGATATGGTTTGAAAAAACTAATTCCCAAATTTGCGTAAAAGGATGAACGATTGCCTTAAAAACAGGAGAAGCCACATAAAGTAGATTGATCATAGAAAAGAGAGTTTTAGTTCAAAATTAAAAAAGGGTGAGATTTTAGGAGGAGATTATAAAAAAATTAAAGTGATAGAAAAGATTAAAGTCAAAGTAGGAGATAATTTCGTGTAGGAATCAATAGATGGTGTTTTTTTGCTTGAAATATTAAGAATGTGGAAAGTGATTAGAAAAAAATTGAAAAATAATTTTTAAGAGTTGTGGGAGACATATTACGTCAGAGGCATGTGAATATCAGATAAGGGAATGCGAGATTTTAGATGAATTTACTGTTATGGGAGGTGAAGAGAAATAATTGCTATTTATCCAATGAGGGTAGGGTATCACCGAAATCTTTTGAATTTGAAATGGGATAGAAGAGAAAATGTAATAAGAATGACGAATTTAAAGAAAGAAAGTTTCCAAATTATGTCGATACATAGTGACGGTTTAAAAGAGAAAATCATGATAAAACATGTTACGATGGAGATAATTCAGTAATTATCCCTCCAAAAAGGCAAACAGAGATAATTATGACCTTATGAGAAACAATAATGATAGGAATGAGGCGCTACAAATTTTCAAATTTCAAATAAAAAAAAGTTACCAAGTATAATAATGATGAATTTTGGGTATTTAAGAAAATTGTTCTTACGTATATGTGGCAGAAGAAGAGAATGTCCACATAGGCCGTGGAAATATTTTCTTAACTTCGGCTTTCACACACACACACACACATATATGTAGAGGTTTTGCTTCCATTCCGTCCATCTCGCAACGCCGCCATCGCCTCCATCTCCTTTCTTTGGCAGATCTACCATTGCACTGGGTATGTTTTTTACCACCGCCTCCGTGTCCGAGATCTACCCCTGTTTGATGGATCTTGATGTGATAGTTACTCTTTCACATTCTTGTTCTATTTATAGTTGGAGTCTCTTCGATCCTTCACGAGTTCTATAGAAACATCAAAGAATCATGTTTTCATAGAAATTAGGTATTGTGAAGTCGACTAGGACATGAGAAATGGAAGGAATGGTTGGTTCTTAAAGTGTGTTGGGTGCACCATCATACCAGTGTATCTTCTGCATATATATTGCATACTAATCCTATACTTCGTTGGAACAACTTTACACCATGACATATCTACAGTTTGACATATGTAGTGTACCATATGTCAAATGAGCAAGACACTGAGCTACAAAGAGAGGCTATCCAGGGTGTTTAAATTTTGGTAGCTTTTGATTGTAAATGTATGCACGGTTGTTCATAGTTGTAAAGTATAGCAAGGAGGACAAGAACTTCAAGTGAGATAAACAGCTAGGTGTAATATTGTGTGTTAGGTTTGTAATACATTGAGTTAAACATGAAAATAAATGTTTCTCGAAGGAAATAATTAAGCACATTAGACCCTTATTGTTTGGCTAAAAAAATTGGCAGATCAGGAAATAATTGCACCTTCTATTTAAAGATTGTAGACATATGAACAAATTTTCCCTTCAGGGATGAAAACCTTTTTCTTTTATTTTCTCTCTTCTTTATTGTCACTATTTTCCTTTTTGTCCTATTGGTGCCAAAGTGATGGTACACAAATCAGTGGGTAGATGAAGAAGAAAGAAGTCCTAGATTTTGTCACAAGGAAAGTAGGATTATCACATGGATAATTTGAAAAAATTGGATCATCTCATGTGTTGCTGTTTGTTCACAAGAATGAATCAGAAAGTGTTGATATCTATTAAGGAATGATGAAAAATGGAAGAACCGTAAATGGTCTTAGAGAAAAAGTACAACGGAACCTGAGCTATGTGCTCAAAGTCCCTTACTGACATGAAGCTCAATATGTTTGGTATACGAAATGTCCATAGTTTCATTATGTTAATTTTCATTATAATTTGTGGAGTGATGGATTTTCCAGTATCTTTGTTGGTTATGATGAATACCTTTAATATGGAGGTCAGTTGGTTATGATGGATGCTTATAATATGTAGGTCAGCTCTGGAAATGGTTCTTTAACTCACCATAACGGGGTAAAAAATAATTATAATTTGTTACGGATTTCTTAAAGCTACCTTTTTAAGACGAGGGATTGTGGTAAAGATGATGGTGTTATGGAAGTTAGTGAAAAAGACATTTCAAAGCCGTGGACTGAGAAGAATGCTTTTATCATTATTGATTTGTTGGATGATGAGGTTACAAAAAATCAGAGCATAAATAACAATTTTATGCCTACTGCTTGACTTCAATTAGAACTCAATTGATTGCGACAATTGGTTACCCTTATACGCAAGATCAACTGAACAAGTATCATCAATTGGCATTTGAGTATAAGCTGTACACAAAACTGCTCACATCAACCATTGGACTAGTAAGAGATCCTATGACAGGCAATGTTGTTGCTGACAATGAGATGTGGACTAGGTTCATTAAGGTATATATTTTAAGTTCCATTATATGCTACATCCATTCTTCATCTTTTTCCTTTCTCCCACATTTTCACATGTCCGTAGAACTCATGTGATTCTTTACTCTTTCTATACATAGGAAAATGGTTGGGCTAAGAAGTATCGGAAAAAGAGGTTGTCCTAAGTATTCACAACTACAAAATATTTTTGGGACTACGGTGGCAACTGGTTTGAATACTCATCTTCAGCAAATTTATCATCTAAAGGTGAAGCTGAAGCTGTAGGCAATAAGAAGGAAGATGATGATCTCAAGGATAAGGACTCGCTTGTGGATCGAAAGAGGAGTAAAACTTCTACGAAGAGGCTTGGTAGGAAGGAGAGTTACAGTGCAACGTAGTCAACCTTCTTAGATGGTCTAGCTGAGAGTTCGAGAAAGAGGACCGAGCTTTTTGAGAAGAAATTGATGTCCAGTTCATCTTGTCTCGAAGGTAAAGGTACCACAGATTGTACAGCTGTAAGTGATGAGTCTAAGAAGAAGGTTAAAGAGGTTATTGCGTGTTTAGGTAGTCTTGAAGGCATTGATGGGGAGCAATATGCTAAAGACTTGAGAGACTGTGTAGCGATGCACTTTGGAAGGTTGACGTGGTTCGTAATTTGAAGTGATATTGTCGGATGTTTACGTAGTTTTCATTGACGTGCTTATTTGAAGTGACATTGTTTTATTTTTCTGTAATGTTCTTTTGTTTGGTGTACTTTTATTAGTAGGTTGCCCCTCATTTATGATTGTAATTAATGGATTTCGATGTGTGTTAATAACAACTTGTTCTACTACTTCTTGTTTTGTTCTCGCATTAATTTTGCCTATGTTGTTAAACAGGATGGACTCATATATGGTTATGATTTATGATGCTTATTAATTGCTTGATGAGTTAAATGAAATTGAGAAAGAGGAGTTGTTTGAGGTGGATGAGATTATTGTGCGATAGGGTTTGCGGAATATCAAGACATGTCCAGGAACAAAAGGCCCAGAAGGAATTATGCACTTAGAGGGCATGATTATGTATTAGAGTTAATTAATGGTCATGAAGGTAGATGTTATGATATGTTAAGGATGAGACCGCCGGTTTTCGTAGCATTATGTGAAATTTTAAGGGTTGAAACTAGCTTGCAAGATTCTAGACTTCTGACCGCCTAGAACAATTAGCAATTTTCTTGCTTGTATTCACGTAGAACTCAAGCAACCGCTTTGCTACGGAGTGCTTCCAACATTCAGGCTAGATCATATCATATTACTTAAATCGTGTTCTCAAGAAAGTGTGCAGGCTTGCACCGCAAAGTATTTTGCCTCCGAATCAAAGTGAGGTTCCACCAGAAATTGAACATAACCCTAAGTATTATCCTTATTTTTATGTAAACTTTTTTCCTATGAATATAAAATTGCCAAATGGTTGATATTTGTAGACGATATTGATTTGCTCATGTGTTAGAATTGTATTGGAGCAATTAACGGTACTCAGATTGATGCATGGATACCGACTGATGAAAAAATTCCTTACTGTAGAAAGAAAATTGACACAACGCAGAATATATTGTGCATGTATTCTTTTAACATGTGCTTCATTTTTGTTGTGGCTGGTTGGAAAGGAAGTGCTCATGATTCCAGAGTGATTTTTAAGACAATCACTAACCCCGCTAATAATTTTCCATTGCCTGTAGGAGGTACACATTTGCATGCATTGATGGGATCCTTTTTTTTTTTTCCTGTCAGGTAGTCGTACTTACAAATTTTAATGAATATTTTAGATCGTTATCATGCTGTTGATTCTGGCTACACAAATGTGGCGGGTTTCTTGGCACCTTGTTGAGGAGAACGATATCACTTACAAGATTTTGAAAGAATTGGGCCACCAACATGCATTGAGGAATTGTTCAATTATAGGCACTCGACACTATGCAATGTTATTGAGAGGTCATTTGGAGTTTCAAAGAAAAGCTTTCTGATTTTAAATAAGATGCCATCTTATCCGGTTAAAACTCAGAAATACATACTATTTGCTTGTTGCACTCTCCACAACTTCATTAGAAGACAAGATCGAGGTGATCCAGATTTTCTAGAATTGGCAAAGGAAGATATAATTGTTGAAGGCTCTCAGACCAATTCATAAGATCAAACCCAGATGTATCTAAGTAATCCTCAACAACATCAGAGAATGTGGACAGTTAGAGACGGCATTGCTAAAAAGATTTGGGATAGAAGAGTTTGATTTATTGTTGAGATTCGTTTAATACCACTTGAATCTTGGACTAGGGATGTAAAAGTTATGAGATTTGCCAAATGTTATGCGTTTGAACGATTGAAATTTGTAAGACATTGTAATATATTTGAATTGTTATTGTTGAAGGTGGGAGTTTTTACACATTCTTTGTAATATTTGTTTAATTATGTGAGAATGTATTAAAAAAAAATCCAAAGAGCTTTTCTGTCAAATGCTTTTGATTTTCTATTTTTTGAAAATAGAAACTCTGTCAAACATCCAATACTTTTTTAAGCTCGTAAAAAAAAACTAAACTGAAAATTCTGTTATACTGAAAATTCTGTCAAACGAAAATTACTCTAAAGTTTGCTTTTCTTGCACTTCTCGTTTTGCTATCCCACTCCCTTCAGTACCTTCCATGTATTAGCGCTTTGAACTTGCCTCACGATCTGTTTAAAGAATTGGATTTAACAGTCAGGAAGTGAAGGAAGAGTATCGTATTTCCATCCCACCTTCGGACGGGAAGGCAGGCTCAAAGCTCTACAGTGACCCCACCAGGTCGCTACACATTACCACCTACCAGATACTTCAACGAGGACATTCTCTTCTGTATAGACGTAGACCTCGAATCCCAAGTCGAAATGAAAGTCACGGGTCCAACTAGCCGACCCTTCATCACATTGGACTTCATCAAGCAGGCAATCCATCTCTTCATCCATGCCAAGCTTGCCATCAATACCGATCATTGCTTTGCGTTTGCCACTCTTGGCAAATCCGCTTATTGGGTACTAACCGTATTCTTTTCATCTTTGTTTGCCTGATTTTTATGTGGGTACATACGAAATTGAATTATTATGAAGTGGGTGGATCATGATTTGCTTGTTGCACATGCTGACAAGACACGCACTGTTGTAAGCTTTTATTACTGGAAAAAATGTCTTTTCATAGTCGAGTCTATATTGTTCTGAAAAGCCTAGAGCCCTAAGCCATGATTTGTACCGCTCGACTAAACCATCTGAACGAATTTTCACTTTGTAAACCCATTGACAAGTTATGTGTTTCACATCTTTAGGCCTAGGTACCAGCTCCCAAGTTTGATTTTCTTGTGGTGCTTGGTATTCTTCATCCATTGACTTCCTCCACTCCCTGCTTTTGGAAGTTTCGTCATAGCTTGTTGGCTCTTTTATCTCAGCTAAAGCAGCATAGCTTGCGGTTACGTCTTCATATTAGCCTGGTTGAGCCTCTTGTGGAGTCCTATGATATGCTCTAGTTTGCCATCACCGATCTGATCTTTCTATTGTCGAATCAGGCTCCTGAGTAGCTTCACTAATTTCTGGCCTCAACTATACGGTGGATTGGGGACTTGGTTGCTCTGCAACTTTTCGATCACGATCCTCCCGTCCATCTTTCCCTTAATCTCATTAGAATTCAGAAGAACCACCTCTTGTGTTGACCACAAAGAAGAAGTTTCATCAAATACAGCATTTCGTGATGTATAGCATCGACCAGTTGTAGGATCACATCATCACTACCCTTTCCTTTCGTTAGTATATCCCACAAAGATGTACGGGATTGCCTACTGCGTACCTCATCAAGTACAAAAACATAGCACACACATTCAAAGACTCCTGAACTGGCTTACCGTTGGTTTCATATTCCAGAACCTCCAATCTTAACACAAATGCGTTACAGTCACCTCCAGTTTGCTGTCTATAGAAGGATCATTGTGGATAAAATGCGTACTTCTGTGTGACCGTTGTGCCTATACCCAGTACGCATTTTCTAAATACTTGGTTTGTATTGTTTCGGCGGGACTCAAAAGCATAATTCCGTTTCAGGAGCAATGACTATCACGTTGCCACATCTATGCTCTGCTACAAACGACCTATTCTGATAAGAAAGATAACATTGGAAGGTGCTTTTTGTTGTGTAGTATAGGTATAGATTTGCTTTGATTCACTAAGTTCTGATTAATTTTAGTGCGTACGGTCAAGATTAGACGAGCATACTTGTTGTGTTTGTCAACAATCGTAACCCTCGTTGGGGCAACTGTGACAAAATCTGTATTTAAAGCAAAGGCATATAGGAAGAAACCAGCATTATAGGGGCCAGACAATTCCCCTCCACTTTCTATCAAATGGCATCTTTTGGCATATCCTTCTCTACTCCCATGTCACCATTGTTTCCCCATTCTAGTGTTCTTTTCTTTCTTTCGAGTAAGACTTTGCTCTTTTCCTTGGGCCTAAGGATTTTTTCTTGGAACGTTCTCGTCGACAGTTTTGGCTGCCGCTGGATTAGCAACTTCATATTTGCAGTGTGTAACGCTGGCTTCGCTTTATGTAAAGCGATGAAAAAACAAATGTTTCTGTGTCCTCACCTGGTTGATGTTACTATAGTTATTACCATATATTTTTTCAGTCCCTTTGTATTGTTACAATTGATAAGCCTCTTGCTGCTTAAGAGATGATACTGTAATGTACTCAAAAGCTCCTCACATTCGGGGTTTGTAAGAACAATATGATAATTAGATGCGCACGTTAGTATTCTCGTCACCCTTGGACTCCTTAATTTTGTTTGTTAAAATTCAAGAGTGCCAACTTATGCATCCTCTTTGCTATGGGAAACAAATCCAATTTTCTGCAGACCTGTTTAGGAGTTAAATACATTAACTGATTGTTGTGTTATTTTCTGGATACAATGACTTACTCCCATATCCTCTGTTTTTCAGATCCTACTATATTGCAGATCGTTGACGCCACCACAACATTCATGGCCTGAAAGCCAGAAACTATTCACGTTAGATGTGATCTACCTCCACGACAAGCCCGGCCCTGACAATTGTCCCCAAAAGGTGTACAACGCCCTTGTGGATGTCCTCGAACTTGTCAGCGAGTACGAGGGCTACATCTTCGAGAGTGGTCAGGGACTAACACGCGTCCTCTTACGTAATATGTGTGCTGCTATCACACCCTCAGCGGCGCTGTGGGCAGGATGACATCGACATACCCAGGTCTCTTAAAAAAAAGTCACCAACAGCTGATGCAGCACCAGCTGAAGAAAACCCTCCTCTGTTAAGCCAATGAAAAGTAACAGCTGAACGTGTGACTTCTTGTAGTTTTGATGTATCCTTTTGCTTTGTGAAAATGTGTAATCTTCTCTAACCTCCTCTGGTCTTGATGAATGGACAGTTCTATCAGCTTCCTAAAATGCATCTGCACATCTTAGTCTAAACTGGAAGTTGGACAGAAAAATTGACTCTAAATCTCTCTCGTGTGTGTGTTGGTATACACTCCGATCGCCAGATGTAGCGCAAATGACTTCATTTGTTTCCTGAGACTGCTTCTAGAGTAGGTTAAGCGAGGATCGGGATTACAGGGAAATCTCTCCCCTAAACTGTTCTTCAGGTTCAATTGCATTATCTTCAGTGACATGGGACAAAGAAAACATTGTTGAGCATTTAGGCCAAGTCTTAATTCTTCTTTAAGTTATCCTTGACCCATGCCTGCATACATTTATTGGCACAGTTCATATTGAACATCATAGTACTATTGCACATAGAACTGTGACACTTCAAGTCACATCTCCATGACATTGAATCCTTGAACCCTTGTGATGCTATGTTGCTATTACTTGGTTGTGACTGTTTTCACCTTAGCAACACTTCGACAAAATCTAAGAAATCATTAGATTGAAGTATTGGGTAAAATAAAATTCTTGAGTGTAATCTGAGAGCTCGGGCCGGCTACTTTTCAAACATTACAAAGCAACTGCCGGCTCTTCCTTATCTCTTAGTTGGATACGTAAATGAACTTAAATACAAGAACATGGGATTTAGTGTTGGTTTACAATCATAAAAAGTCAATGCATGGCTTCCTCAAGCCCAAGCAGTTGGTGTTATTGGATTACTCCAAGCCAATGAAGTGCATTATTGTTTTATTTCTTTTGGAAATCCATTGACCACAAATTGTTACGTGATCAGTCGTCCATTGTTTCATAGATTATTTTGTAGGAGCAGTGTGAGATCTCAGACTTGTTCTGTATTAGGGTAAATGAAGATCCTACATCGGCTTTGTACTAGGAGCGGTTCTGAACTGTCTATGATATACCCTACAACGGAAGTGGAAGAGAAATAATTGGCTTTATAAGACTGTCATTGAACTCTCAAGCATTTGTTAACTAGCCATTTGGAAGAGTTCATTACCATACGATGGGGTCGTTAACCGGATCATTATAAAATGCTATCAAAGTGGACCCTGTGTTTTCTCGATGTGCCAGACTAAACCCTATGAATTTCCCATTTCCGATACTCCCTGTTGATGCTTCTCTGTTACATAATTGTCATCTTGTTTGGTGTAAGTAAGTGCATATCATCCATAATTCACTGTTTACGAGGTACAAATACAGATTCTTGTGTATGCGGCGTTTCGTGTGTGGCCATTGGAGACTTGAAATGCCTGATGCATTGTCTGTACTGACAATATGCAGTGCCATATATAGGAATGACAATGAAGGAATAAATGAACTTTTATGGCAACTTTACCCTCTGACATGAGGCTAAAGTCTTTCTATTTGGAGCATAAGAATGAGAAGGTCCAAACTGACTGATTCCACCCACAATTAGCATATCGTTGTCTTGCTAACCTTGATGATTAGTTGTACATTCTTGTTATAATTATTTCCCACTTGTTCAGAGGTTCAGACTAAGCCACTTGCTAAACCATTTTCATCTAGGATCCAAGTGTTCAGCCAACTAAAATATTGCCGTGCTACTTTTTTCAGTCTTTCCTTTTGAAAAAAATACTCTTAAATGTTGTTGTTTCAACAATGGCTCCTAAGATTTTTGGAAAATTTCTCTCGATTATTGACTCCTGGATCTTGTAATCTCCCAAAAGGTTTTTTTTTTAATAATAAGGAGAATTGCATTAACATGAAAGAGGTACACATTCTATGATAGAGGGTCTTGTGGCCATGCATTCCAAAATAAAACTAGTATAGTACGGAGCAAACTATAATAACCCATAGCTAACAAAAGGTCCTTTAGCTGGGTATACTATACATCACTCAGTCTTGGTCTACCGTTGTCCGAGAGTCTGGCAAGCAAAAAGTGCTAAGGATTTGGCTTCCTTCAAAAGGTGTGGGACTACCCAGTCAATACTGAAACTTATTCATAAGGTGACATAGGTCATATATAATTGTTGGCACCGTGTCTAAGATATCCTTATATTCTGATATTTGAGACATAATAGAATGAGATGTAGTTGGTGTTGAAATAATTTAGGTTTTGATTTGTATTTTCTACAATAAAAGTATTAACAACATTATGTGATTAAACATAACAAAATAATGGTAAATAATTAAAAGTAATTCGATATGAATGCTTGATAGAATTCTATAATATAAAGTAGTAAAAGGATATGAAAATAGCTGGTCCATGAGAGTCGCGACAAAGTCGCTATCCTAAAGACGTTATCGCCTCCCTACGTGCAGGTATTGACGGCAGATAAAGTTTTCAAGATAAAATTCATTGCGCAGCTATATCTCCTCCATGTGCACGTCCGCAGGAAGATGTTATGAACCAGTCTAAGATCACGTTGCCCAAGTATAAAATATAAAATAGTTATAGAGGAAAAACATTGTGATAGTAAAGTATAAAACACTAAGTATGGAAGCATAGTTGCTTCTAATTCTTCTATGTCACACCACATGACCTTATATAGATGAACAATCATAATTCATTTATTAGCAACATAAGTAAGCTTAAAAACTTTTGTAACTCATGGAATAATCATAACCCTTCCCAATAATGCCAAATAATAAAGTATATTATATACACCATAAACACATTTGAGTTAATAATACTCATTGTTGCATTTGTAACTCATTTCATAATTTACATGCAAGTAAATACATATAGCCATAAATTGCAATATAATAACAATGCTATAATGTACATTTTATTTTATTAAAATATTCCAACAATCCCCCACTATTTTGATAAAATAAAATGATAATTTAAAATACTTAAAAAGCCACTAATGAAATGTTTATAAAGTCTCACAATTCCAAAATTTAAAGCATTTAAAAGACCATATCAATGAACATCATGATAAAATCATAAACCTCCTCTCTTTTATTTATTTAATATTTTCCTCTTTAGCAAAATAAAGCCACTAATGAAATGATAATTTAAAATACTTAAAAAGCCACTAATGAAATGTTTATAAAGTCTCACAATTCCAAAATTTAAAGCATTTAAAACCATATCAATGAACATCATGATAAAATCATAAACCTCCTATCTTTTATTTATTTAATATTTTCCTCTTTAGCAAAATAAAGCCATGGTTTATAATCTCATAAAGTAATAAAATTATACATAAATAAGATGGACAACTTGTACTATGCAATAGGTGTTAGTGCCTTTCGGGCTTGAACCAACACCTAGTATCGACAACATCCATTTGAGAGAGCTGTAATGGACTACGCCTTGAATTAGGTCCCTTGGCCAAGCTTCAGTTTTCACACACACAATACTGATATGGGACTTAGTTCGCGGGTTAGCGCTATTAATGGTCATGCGCTCTTATCTTGATTCTCATGAGAGTCTTTAGGGAGTGGCCCATGGTTCCCACAGTCGCGGCCTCACGACCACTCTCACTTAGGTGAGTCCTCCAATGGTACGTGTAACATGTACCTCACGAAAATATTTGTCTCGAGCTCATTCAGAGAAAATCCCTTCCTGGATGTCACACTAAGTAACACAAGCACCGCACGGATGGGGAGGAGACACTCTCCTATTAACAAAAGGGTGCTACTTTTATCACGAGTCACGCTCTACGGGTTATTTCTACCCATTGAACCTTCTTCATGAGATCTCCAATCACAAAGGATGGGTTACTCCCATTGGTGACTCCCTGTGGGCTCACCCATCCGCCTCAGGTGAAAAAGGATCTAGCCTCCATGCTAGTCCCGAGGCAAGTTGCGCAACTTTTATGAAGCCTCTATAACTTATTTTCTCTTCATCGATGAACTATCACAAGTTTACATAATTTTAAGGGCCCAATAGTGCATATCGAAGTAACATTATGGATCTCATCAAGTAAATCAAGTTTCAGTGGTCACATCCACTTCGCTTAGCATCAAAGATGATACTAGTCAGTAGCCTCACTACTAAGAATCAAACCTTTGATCAGTAGTCTACTACTAAGAACTAGTCTTTAACATATTGTGACCAGTAGTTTTTCACCTACTAGGAGTCACATTTTCTTCAACATGCGTCATGCTTCGCATAACATAATCTCACATCAATAGCAACTTCATAAAAATCCTCTAATAAATTTCAAGAATTTTGAATTTCAATTCTCAAGCTTTGTAAAAGTTAGATAAAATCCACTTGCAAATATGGTTTCGAATTTGTGACAGATATTTGGTATCCAAGATTTAAAATATTAAAAAAAAAATTAACGCCTCATATTCTAGAAATCAAAACTTAGATATCATTTGAAATAAATATAAATACCACAACTATAAATATCAAAACAGTCATCCGAAGTCAAAGACTTCGGTTATCATAATTCAACATCGTACCAAAGTAAAATTTCAATCTCTAGACTTTGACAACATCCACTTTGCATTTTTTTTCCTTTCCTTCTTCTTCCACGATTTTTGCTCAATTATACAGAACAACCACACATGCCTAGAGATCCAAGCTAGTAAAGCTAAATGCAAGAAACATAAATACATGCATGATATATATTACATAATCTCACTACGCGTACATGCACGCGACATGCTAAAATAGTCTTAAAATTAAGAACATATTATATACATTACTCAAGAAATCATAATTATCTTCAAATCATGTACCTCCACATTTCGCGGTCATGTATTTATCAAAGAATTTAACATTGAAATAAGGATTTTCATAATTTGATCAAATAATTTATTTCATAAACACACTCAAAAAAATGAAATCAGCTTCAAGCTAACTGTTTTACAAAAGCAGATAATCCCATGAAAATTTTTTATTTAAAAGAAAACTCCATAAACTGACTTTAGGTGGTTTACCAAACTATAACTCCATATGTAAAATCTAAAAAATTCCTTTTTCCTTTCCCAAACCAAAACCATGTGTCAAAAAAGAGTAAGTGTGGGTATTTTTTTTTTTAAATGCACTACTTACAGTCAAACATAATAATCTATAAGTAAAGACATCCATGTTATTGTCACTAAATATTATGTCCCGAAAAAGTCATAACATGGTATCACTATATCTAAATATTAAGTTTTTATTTACTTTAGCATAAACCTTTTGAAAACTATTCAATTTATATCCAAAACGCTATCAAACTAATATTTTAAAAATCTTAATCCAATTCATACACAAAAGTATCTAACAAAAAGTATCTAGCAAAAGTTCATTTTAATTTTTTCTTTGCTTTCTCCATTTGATATCCCCAAAATAAAGAGCTAGATAAAAGTGATAGTTCATGAAACATCTGATGCAAGTAAGAGATGTAAGCTCGTCATACTTAGAAAATGTCTACCCCTTCATCTAAAACGTAACACTTTTTAAATCACATTATTAGCATTGTACCTGACATTAGTTAGCACTAAAGATAAATAATTTTGTGATATATAACATATTTTATAAGTACAACTATCAAAAAATTCGGTGTTAATGAAGCCTCTTTTTTTTAATAAAATATTTTACCAAAAAGAAAATGTCACTTTTATTACAACCGCTATAAACTATTTTTAGATAGTTGTGAAAACTGAATTTTCACGTAATTTTCAAACATTACAAAATGAGCTCATTAGCCCAAAGGTGAAGCCCATGAAAATTGGCACAAATAAAAAATATTTCATACAAAATTAAATAGATAGCAAGTATCACACAAAAGCGTCTTGATTCAAGAACTCAAATCAATTGCCTTATTTTACCATAAAACTCTTCGTCACGCTACCAAAATTAGTAACTCAAATCACTTGCATGTATAGTAATAAACAAGAAACCCACGCTATGTCACATAGTGTCAATTCAAATAAATATAACTAAACAATAGGGTCACAAACACATCATCTACGCTAAATCAATTTGCACAATATGCAGATAGTCTTTCATTTTATTTCCATACAAATGGAGGTATCAAATGTGCAACATAACTAATTATAAGTTAGAACTTACTTCAACGTGATATAAAAATACCACGGTATTATCTCGGTATTCAGTTATGTAGTGTTAGGAGGTTTCCATGACAAACATAAATGATATTTTGCTACAATTGCCACCATGAGACCTTGGCATTCCCTACTCTTTAAAGCCTTGTACCTCCACCATTATACAGAGACACCACGCAGTGCATTTACACAAGGGAAAAAGCCAAGCCAAGCCAAGCCAAGCCATGCCTTGAACATTTGCATCCTTGCTTGAGAAATTTCTTCCAGAATCGCAAGTACCAACGGAAGGAATCAAGGGCAGGTCCTGTGGTGTCAGTTAGTTAGCCAAAGTGCTGTGAAATTTGGACTGATTACCCCACATAGAATAAGATGAAGAAGAACTTTGAGCTTCACTCAAAGAACTATGACTGCTTCAATAAACTGAAAATGATGATTCCCCTGGAGGAACTGAGTGGCTTGGAGCGACAGAGAACGGCGCAGGGAAGCCAAACGATAGTTGCGATTTTGGAGGAACAGCTGGTCCGGATTTCTTTTTGAATCCTTGAAATGCCATCCGAAAAACACACTCACAGGAAAATCCCAAAGCCCCTCATAAAGTGGCGGTGATACTAAAACCGTTTTTTTTAGAATTTTTTTTTCTAAGCTATATACTGTTCCCAACCTATTCTGGTAGTATCCAAAGGCCCAATAAGGGTCCCATTTCACGTGAACACATCAACGGATTCAACAGTCAATTCTTCAACGCTTCGAACCGGTCAAAGTGCGCTTTCCCAAGTCATGTGCATTCTTTGCTTCACACGCCTCACGCGCGACTTAGTCATCAATTATTTTACATCAACATCACTCACGGTAGCACGTTCATCACACCAAAATCACCCGAGAACTTTTTCACCAAAAACATGGACCGACAGCGCAACCAGGGCAACGGGGTCAAGCGGCAAAGGCCTTGGCCAACCCCATGGGGTCGGCCTCGGCCTCCCATGGGGGGTTGGCTTTTGCGCACAGTCTTTTTTTGAGCTTTGTTAGCTTTGTACGCTTCGTATGTGACTTTAGCACCTTGTTCGTTATGTGGGTATGATTCACGTCGACACCCTCGTCACAACGCAACTTCCGGATTCATCATTGTTCATCAAAACACATACCGTCGGCGCGCCCAAACTTCACCAAAAGGGGGAGTGGCCTTGGCCTCCCTTCATGGGAGTTGGCCATTGGCCTTAGCCACCCCTTAGGGTCGGCCTCGGCCTCCCCAAGGGTGGTGGCCTTGGCCTTCCCCCAATCTTTGGCCTATGGCCTCCACTCCTGCGAGCACTTGTGTTTCTCAAGTCTTTGCACCTCCGCGATGTTTACGGACGTCGTGCATGAACCTCGCAACGTTCGTCGTCCATCAACCTCGCGACGTCCGTCGTCCATCAACCACGTGACGTCCGTCGTCCATCAACCTTGCGACGTCCATGGTGCATCAACTTCGTGCGTCCGTCGTCCGACGACCGCATACCATCACTCCCAACTTTATCATTACTACATGTTGCATTCATCATCTTGTTATGACAGGTACACTCAGCTCAAATCCCATCTTCGGGACACCCGACGCGTGCCCGTGCACCATCTCTGCGACGTTTGTCGCCGCGCCCATGCGTCACCTCCATGACATGTGCCCCGGCACAGAGTATTGTCTCCACGACGTTCGTCGCTGCGCCCGTGCACCATTCTCATGATACGTGCCCCCGACACCAAGTGTTGTCTCCGCAACATTTATCACCGCACTCATGTGCCATTCTCATGACATGTGCCCATGCACCAAGTATTATCTTCACATCGTTTGTCGCTGCGCCCATGCGCCATTCTCAGGACATGTGCCCCGGCACCAAGTATTGCTCAGCGACGTTCGTCACCGCGACCGTGCGCCACTTCCATGACATGTGCCCGGCACCAAGTATTATCTCCACGACGTTCGTCGTCGCGCCCTTATGCCATTCTCATGATGCGTGCCCCCGGCACCAAGTATTGTTCTGTGACGTTCGTCGTTGTGCCATTGCGCCATTCTCATAACACGTGCCCCAGCACCAAGTATTGTCTCCGCGACGTTCGTTGCCACGCCTGTGCGCCATCTCCATCACATGTGCCCCCGGCACCATACGCACTCTATCGCGCCCATGCACTGCGCCATCTCCATGACATGTGCCCCTGGGCTCCTTGTCACACTACAGTGCCCTCGGCACCTTACTCACTCCGCCGCGCCCATGCGCCGCGCCACTAACACAGTCATGCATCTTGGCTCTCTGTCACATTACCATGCTCCTTGCATCGGTTCCTTCTTTCACCACACCATGCGCACCTTGCCTTGGTCGTGGAACATGCTTCGACCCACTCTCCGGAGTGTGCAACATCCTGCGGGGATAGGCGACTCCTCCGGGACACTATCTCCACCAGGGAGCTCTTCAACTCCCCTTCCGCCAGGTAGACGGCTCCTCCGGGATGCTACCTCGGCCAATTGGGCAGACGGCTCCTCGGAATGCTACCTCGGCCAATTGGGTAGACGGCTCCTCAGGGATGCTACCTCAGCCAATCGGGTAGACGGCTCCTCCGAGATGCTACATTGACGCACTCCGAGTGCTCCAGCACAAAACTCACCGCGGGGATAGGCGACTCCTCCGGGACACTATCTACTCCAGGGAGCTCTTCAACTCCCTTTCTGCAAGGTAGACGGCTCCTCCAGGATGCTACCTTGAAGCGCTCCAAGTGCTCCGGCACAAGGACTCACTGGGGGGATAGGCGACTCCTCCGGGACACTATCTCCTCCAGGGAACTCTTCAACTCCCCTTCCGCCAGGTAGACGGCTCCTCCGGGATGCTACCTCGGCCTACGGAATAGGCGACTCCTTCGGGACACTATCTCTATCAGGGAACTCTTCAACTCCCCTTCCGCCAGGTAGACGGCTCCTACGGGATGCTACCTTGACGCGCTCCGAGTGCTCTGGTACAAGGACTCACCCGCAGGATAGCCGACTCCTCCGGGACACTATCTTCGCCAGGGTGTCTTCGTGACTGGCCTACGTGCTCCAGCACTGGGTGTTGCATCAGCACCCCTATGGACTATGACCCCTGGGTCACTCTGAGACGGGAGCTAGTCTTCGGAGGGCATCGCGCCTAGTCCACCTGGCAATTGGGTGTCGTGTCTTCCCCACCACTACCAGGCCTGTGGGACTCTGCAAGGGCTCAGATAGGAGGCTAGATCAAGGGGTTCTCTGGCCACACCGACACTGTGGGAGCCAGTCTTTCCAGACAGACAGAGCGACACTGTACGTGGCAGGCTGGGTGAATATGCGATTCGACAGTCCGTGGAGCACCGACAGCTGTGGACCCCTCAATGATGTGTCACTCTCGGGGAGCGCCACGTGTAGCGTGATGACATCATCATCTCAACCTCTATAAATAGAGGTCTTGAGAATTCATTTGGACGGGGGGACATTTTCAGAACACTTTCACTTTCTCACTCTAGAATCCTAGAGAGAGAACATATAGGACCCTAACTCTGGACCTAAGCATTAGACTGTGACTGTCATCGTTTATTCATCCTGTGCTATCGCCCTCGCAGCATTGCCACCCTCAAGCTCTGTCTGGGAAGCCCTTGGTCTCTGCTCTTACTCCGCCCTTGCTGTGTCTCACATCAACATACTTGGCATCTGACTCGAAACTGTATTCCTTGTGGCACCTCCACGTCGACTGCGAATCCACTTTCCTTGGCATCATTTTGGCTACTCCGCTGGGGAGGTGAGCATCGCAGTGCAGTTCGTCCCGTGCCCGACACACCCTGGCAACCATGCGTCAGCAATGCAGGACTACCAGCCAAAGACTCAACCTAGCCGTCCAAGAGGAGCATCACCCCGAGGACCAAGAGGAGACCAGTCACAACCAACTCCAGGCTCCCCCTACGTAGAGGCACCCAATGTGACCGCGATTGTCGACGCCACAAGCCAACACCTTACTCCTACTATCACCGACCTCCAAGACTCTTAATCTGCTCTCATGGCTATCATCTTATAAATGCAAAAATCCATCCTAGTCTTGACTTCACAAACGACGACTTCTCAAGGCCTCAGAGCTCCCCACCCTGTGTCCGTTGCTCACCCCCTGCCATCCCAAGCTCTAGGGTTGGCCCCTCCCCCTCAGATTCAACCTTCAAGGCATGGGCTAGTTTTGGACACTGCTCAGGTCCCAGTGTCGTAACCACCGCTGCCTTCATCCTCCGGGCCCTCAACAGTAGGACTCGCGGCACCTCAGCCTGTGGCGACACGCCTTACCCGTGCTCAAAGCACTTCGAAGACTCACGAATCAATGAGATGGAGCCTAACCCGAACATAACCAACCGAGACCTAAACACAAGTCATTCCCCCTACTTACTCCAGTCGACCCTTCCTAACAACCGGCCTCCAGCCGCTGACACTACCCATATACAAACCATACACCAACAAGTTTCTCCCCACCACCAATACCTCTCGACCATCGTCATCCCCTCGATGCCTCAGGCTACGCCGTCTGGGGGCTCTGGTGCCCGAATCATCCCGACAGGGCACAAACCCTCACATGCGTTGTACGTCACCAAGCATGACTTTGATGCCCTCCTTCACCGTCTCAAGCAGTCATCCTTACCCCACTCCCCCTCTAAGCTGTCAGGCCATGATCCCTACTTTGGCAGCCTTGCTACCAAGCCCTACCCTGTCAAGTACAAGCAACCATCATTCACCCTGTTCAATGGCAAAGAGGGCAATGCCCGTGAGCACATCACCCATTTTTCTGGCTCCCTGGAGCACTACGGGGAGGATGACACTTTGAAGCTTCAGGAATTTCACAAGTCCCTAACTGGCCTCGCCTACTCTTGGTATCATCAGATTCCTGACGATACTATCCACTCCTGGTCTGACATGGTTCAGCTTTTTCTTGACAAGTTTCACTATGAGACGGAGCGTGTGACCATCGTTGACATTGCCAGAATCCGCCAGAACCCCGGGGAAGATCTCAATACCTATGTCATGCGATTTCATCACAAGTGCTTAGAGTGCACTGACTTTAGCAAAGATGAAACCCTTGTGCCCATTTGCATCAAGAACATGAAAGACACATACAGGGTTTACCTTGAAAACCTCCAGCTTCGGTCCTGGGGACATCTCAAAGAAACCACGCGATGCACCTATGACTCGGTCGGTCAGTCAAAGACCCCAAAGCCCCAACCTCATATTGCCTTGGCTGCGATGATGGAAGCAGCCAGTAATGACGACAACAACTGCAAGTGTTAGTCTCAAGAAAGGGACGGGCACCGTGACAAGAGAGGGCAGCCGATGCCTGCCCCGGACTACCCGTGTGACTTGAAGACTGTTAGAACTCTCCTCGAGACATGGATCGACGACAATGCCATAACCCTGCCCAATGCCGACACTGAACCTACCCCGGAAGACTTAGCCTATCCCAACTACTGCCCCTATCATCGGAAGGTCGGTCACGGCCTCAAGTGGTGCAGGGGCCTCAAGTTTGTCTTCGCTGACAAGATTGCGTCCGGAGAGCTCAAACTCTAAGTGCCGGACATATGACCCACCCGACCAAGCCTTGGCATGCCTTAGTGCATTTTCCACACTTGTAATTTTTTTGTTCATTTTGCAAGTTTCCATGTACGTCATACCCATGTATCAAGGCATGTCGTCTATCCTTCGTTATCAATGAAGTTACATTTTCCAGACTTAGAAAATTTTCAAGCTACATCACTCTTGCACAAGTCTTTTGACATCACCCTTCATACCATCAACCACCCCCTTGAGGGCTTCACCCCTTCTTAATCCCTTCAGGCTCACATTGCAATGACTTGGTACGTGGTGCGCGGGGTGGCTCGAGCCGCGCTACTACGGTCGCATCATTATCCTTCATTCACTTTTCTTGACACTTAGAAAAAAATTTCATTTTTTTCGCAACCGGTCATCGATGATCACCCTCAGCGGCCTCTCTTGGCACCCTTGTTCGAGCTCAACACTTAGAAATTTGTTTGTGACAATTTTTCACACCCCTTCTCCTTAGGCCCTGTCCAACACTCTCAAAAAATTTCTCAACACTTAAAAAATTTTCTCACCCCCTTCGCCCTCCTCCCTCTCACCCTGCCTGCTCGTGGTCGGGCACTACCCTCTCACCCTCGTTCTACACTTAGAAAAACAAAATTTCACATAATTTTCATCTCCCTCCCACCAACCCCTTCACTTTCCCTCTAAAATTTTTCATCTTCACTCCCACCATCCCACTCCTCTCATTCTCATCTTGTTCATTGTGAAATTTTTCTTGGGGTCTCCCTCTTTAGGGTTGCCCAAAAAATAATTAATTAATTAATTTTGAATTTCAAAATTCAATCCAGATTTGGCAAAGCCAGCCCCGCGCGCCCATTTTCTTTCTCAGACTCTCGCCCAGATCCTCGACCCACCCACCCGATCCACCCGAACCCGACCTGTGTCCCCCAAAACCCTAACCCTAATTTCCTTCATCTCTTTCTCTTCTCCCTCATGCGCTACCCAGCTTTGGCGCCGCGGCCCTTCGATTGCTTCTCAGCTGGCAGCTCCCTCGCCAACGACCACCTCCCTCCTCTTTCCTCCCTCTCTTCTACCCTTCCTCCGCCCACCCGCTGCGGCACCCCACCGCGGCTGCTGCCCCTTTCCCCTTCCTTCTTCCCCCGCCCCCCATCGGCCTCGGCCTCGGCCTTCACCCCCTCCCCCTCCCATGCCCTCTCTTCCCTCTCCCCCTTCCATTTTCCCCCTCGCTCATCACCCCGCCCCGCGCCGTGCTGCCTCGGCCTCGCCCAAAGGGCCTTGGTCTGCCGACCTAGCCCTTCCTCTCCCCTCCCTTCTCCCCTTCCCCCCTCCCATTCTTTCCCTCCCCCTACCCCGCGGCCTTGGCCACCACGGCACCCCGCCACCGCCGTCCCCCTTCTTCACCTTCATCCCACTTCCTCTCTCTCATTCTTCCCAAGCTCGGCCCCACAAGCCCCTCCATCCCTTCACTATTTCGTCATCCCCCAAACCAAGGCCACCCATTTCGGCCTTCCCCACACAAAGGCCACCACCTTCAACCTTCATCTTCTTTTCTTCACCCGCGGCCGACCTTCAACACTGACGCATGATGACCCTCCACACCCTCAACGACCTCCACTCTAACCCCAACATTCTCACTTTGACTTACCCTTTGGTTCACTCCTTCGGTCTCTTCTACCCACCTAGGCCGAACACCAATACCCCACACAGTCCATCATCGCCACCATTCTCACGAGTGCTATTACAAAAAAAAACTTATCATGGCAACATAGACCGACGTTCATTGCCTGCACACATGCACCCATCGTGGACAGCCCTCGCATCGCGACGCCCGACCCGTGCCCGTGCGCCGGCTTTGCGACTTTACCAGAACATCATCTCCGCGATGCCCGTCGCCCGAACGTCATCTCCGTGACCCCCGTTGCCAGGACATTATCTCTGTTATACCCGTCGCCCGGACGTCATCTCCGTGACCCCCGTTGCCCGAACGTCATCTTCGCGACCCCCGTCGCCAGGACATCACTCCGCGACCCCCGTTGCCCAGACGTCACTCCGACCCCCATCGCCCAGACGACACTCTGTGACGCCAGTTGCTCGGACATCATCTCACGACCCCCGTCGCCTAAGCACCGTCTCCGCGACACCGGTCACTAGTGCCCGTGCACCGTCTCTGCGACGCTTGTCACCTATCATCCGGGTGACGTCTCCGCGACACTCATCGTCAGTGGCTCGGGCACCGTTTATATGCTCGCGCCCCTGCGTCCTATCATCGTGCCTTTGCCTCAACCCCCAAGCATTCCAAGCTTTCGTAGGTAGTGCACGAGGTGGCTCGAGCCACCTACTCTTCATCATCATCATGCATTGACGACGTCAGCAACTCTCAAACCAACAAACATCACATATTCTTTTAAGTGCGAACTTGCGAATATGCATGCGGCGCCCGCTCGGGTTGCCCCTCCGTGCACACCACACGCAGGGGGCTTATATTCCCAACCTATTCTGGTCATACCCAAGGGCCCAATAAGGGTCCCATTTCACGCGAACATGTCAACGGATTCAACAGTCAATTCTTCAACGCTTCGAACCGGTCAAAGTGCGCCGCCCAAGTCACGAGCATTCTTTGCTTCACATGCCTCATGCACGACTTAGTCACCAATTATTTTACATCAACGTCACTCACGGTAGCACGTTCATCACACCAAAACCACCTGAGAGATTTTTCACCAAAAACATCGACCGATGGCGCAACCGGGGCAACGGGGTCAATGGGCAAAGACCTTGTCCAACCCCATGGGGTCAGCATCGGCCTCACCCAAGGCCATGGGGTCAGCCTTGGCCTCCCATGGGGGGTTGGCTTTGGCCTCCCCCCCTAGTTCTTCACTTTTTGTGCAAGGTCCTTTTTCTCGCTTTGTACGCTTTGTATGTGACTTTAGCACATTGCTCATCACGTGGGTATGATTCATGTAGACACGCTCGTCGCAATGCAACTTCTAAATTTGTCATTGCTCATCAAAACACCTACCGTCGGTGCGCCCGAACCTTGTGACATCAGTCGTGCATGAACCTTGTGACATCAGTCGTGCTTGAACCTCACGACGTCGGTCGTGCGTGAACCTCTCGACGTCCGTCGTCCATCAATTGCATGACATCTGTCGTCCATCAACCTCGCGACGTCCGTCATGCATCAACCTCGTGACGTCCATCGTCCGACGACCACATACCATCACTCCCAACTTTGTCATTACTACATGTTGCATTCATCATCTTGTTATGACAGGTACACTCAGGTCAAATCCCATCTTGGGGACACCCAACCGGTGCCCGTGGGCCGTCTCAATGACATTTGTCACCGCGCCCATGCGCCACCTCCATGACATGTGCCCTGGCACCAAGGATTGTCTCTGCGACATTGGTTGCCGCGCCCGTGCACCATTCTCATGATATGTGCCCCCGACACCAAGTGTTGTCTCCGTGACATTCGTCTCCGCACCCATGCGCCATTCTCATGACATGTGCCCCGACACCAAGTATTGCTCTATGACGTTCGTCGCCGCACCCATGCGCCATTCTTATGACATGTGCCCTGGCACCAAGTATTGCTCCGCGGCGTTCATCGCCGCGCCCGTGCACCACTTCCATGACATGTGCCCCGACACCAAGTATTATCTCTGCGACGTTCGTCGCTGCGCCCTTGCACCATTCTCATGATGTGTGCCCTCGACACCAAGTATTGTTCCGCGACGTTCGTCGCTGGGCCCTTGCGCCATTCTCATAACATGTGCCCCAGCACCAAGTATTTCTCCGCGACGTTTGTCGCCGCTCCCATGCGCCACTTCCATGACATGTGCCCCCCGACACCATACGCACTCTATCGCGCCCATACGCTGTGCCATCTCCATCACATGTGCCCCCGGCACCATACTCACTCTATCGCGCCCATGCGCTGTGCCATCTCCATGACATGTGCCCCCGGGCTCCTCGTCACACTACAGTGCCCTCGGCACCTTACTCACTCTGTCGCGCCCATGCGCCGCGCCACTAACATAATCGTGCCCCTTGGCTCTCTAACACACTACCATGCTCCTTACATGGGTCCATCCTTTCACCACACCATTTGCACCTTGCCTTGGTCGTGGAACATGCTTTGACCCACTCTCCAGAGTGTGCAACGTCCTGCGGGGATAGGCGACTCCTCCAGGACACTATCTCCACCAGGGAGCTCTTCAACTCCCTTTTCGCCAGGTAGACAGCTCCTCCGGGATGCTACCTCGGCCAGTTGGGTAGACGGCTCCTCTGGGATGCTACCTTGATGCCCTCCGAGTGCTCCGGCACAAGGACTCACCGCGGGGATAGGCGACTACTCCGGGAAACTATCTTCACCAGGGAGTTCTTCAACTCCCCTTCCGCCAGGTAGACGGCTCCTCCAGGATGCTACCTTAGCCAGTAGGGTAGACGGATCCTCCGGGATGCTACCTTGACGCGCTCCAAGTGCTCCGGCACAAGTACTCACCGCGGGGATAGGCGACTCCTCCTGGACACTATCTCCGCCAAGGAGCTCTTCAACTCCCCTTCCGCCAGGTAGACGGCTCCTCCGGGATGCTACCTCGGCCTACAGAATAGGCGACTCCTCCGGGATACTATCTCCGTCAGGGAGCTCTTCAACTCCCCTTCCGCCAGGTAGACGGCTCCTACGGGATGCTACCTGGCCCGTAAGGTAGACGACTCCTTCAGGATGCTATCTTGACGCGTTCTGAGGGCTCCGGCACAAGGACTCACCCGTGGGATAAGCGACTCTTATGGGACACTATCTTCGCCAGGGTGTCTTCGTGACTGACCTACGTGCTCCGGCACTAGGGACTTGCATCGGCACCCTTATGGACTATGACCCCCGGGTCACTCCGAGACGGGAGCAGGTCTTCGGAGGGCATCATGCCTAGTCCACCTGGCAGTTGGGCGTCAGGTCTTCCCCACCACTGCTAGGCCTGTGGGACTCTGCAAGGGCTCTGATTGGAGGCTAGATCAAGGGGATTCTTTGGCCACACTGACGCTGTGGGAGCCAGTCTTTCCATACAGATAGAGCGACACTGTGCGGGAAAGGCTGGGTGAATATGCGATTCGACAATCCGTGGAGCACCGACAGTTGTGGACCCCTCGATGACGTGTCATTCCCGGGGAGTGCCACGTGTCGCATGATGACATCATCATCTCAACCTCTATAAATAGAGGTCTTGAGAATTCATTTGGACGGGGGGACATTTTCAGAACACTTTCAATTTCTCACTCTTAAATCCTAGAGAGAAACATACATGACCTAAGCATCAAACTGTGGCTGTCATCGTATATTCATCGTGTGCTATTGCCCTCGCAGCACTGCCACCCTCAAGCTCTGTCTGGAAAGCCCTTGGTCTCTACCCTTACTCCGCCCTTGCTGTGCCTCACATCAACATACTTGGCATCTGACTAGGACTGTATTCCTTGTGGCACCTCCACATCGACTGCGAACCCACTTTCCTTAGCATCTTATACAAATCAAAACCTTAACGTCTTTAGATGTTGAAAGAATTTAGGCTTTGATTTGTATTTTTTACAACAAAAGTATTAACAACATTATGTGATTAAACATAACAAAATAATGGTAAATAATTAAAAGTAATTCGATATGAACGCTTGATAGAATTCTATAATATAAAGTTGTAAAAGAATATGAAAATAACTGGTCCATGAAAGTCGCGACAAAGCCGTTATCCTAAAGCCGTTATTGCCTCCCTACGGTATTGACGACAGATAAAATCTCCAAGATAAAACACATTGACGCAGCTATGTCTCCTCCATGTGCATGTCCACGGAAAGACGGTATAAACCAGTCCACGATCACATTGCTCAAGTATAAAATATGAAAATAGCTATAGAGGAAAAACGTTGTGATAGTAAAGTATAAAACACTAAGTATGGAAGCATAGTTGCTTTTAATTCTTCTATGTCATACCACATGGCCTTATATAGATTAACAATCATAATTCATTTATTAACAACATAAGTAAGCTTAAAAACTTTTGTAACTCATGAAATAATCATAACCATTCTCAATAATGCCAAATAATAAAGTATATTATATATGTCATAAACACATTTGAGTTAATAATACTCATTATTGCATTTGTAACTAATTTCATAATTTACATGCAAGTAAAAACATATAGCCGTAAATTACAATATAATAACAATGCTAGAATGTACATTTTATTTTATTGAAATATTCCAACAGTTGGAACAGTTATATGAAAAAAATTCTTTTGTAAAGCCCGAGTAGAAGCAATTAATAGACAGTGTGATAATGCAGTATAGTTATCCAACGAGTTAGTGGAGCAAGTAGCAAATCCGCATCTGATATTATTTTTGTAGCATGGTACACCGAATCGTGCTCGAAGACGCTTGGAGTTAAAACATGCGTGGATGTACAGAGAAATTGGGATTGGGTCAGTACATGAACAGGTAGTGTTGTGTACAGAAATGGGGATATTCGTTGGATTAGTGGAATTTCTTTCTGGACAGGGTGAGTAGTTTGGTTAAGAAGGCAAATTTCTCAGACCGCTAGGCAATTTATGGGACTATTTATGAATGGTATTAGTAAGGTTATTCATTAGATGGATTACTGTCACATGGTTGAAAGGAATTTGGCGAAAAACTAAGTTGTTTCTACGAGTCCAAGTAGCCAAAAAATAGATGATGCTAGCCATGATCGTCTTAAATCCGGTGCAGGAGCAATCCAATCAATGGGCCACTCTTGGAATGTACACCCCAAATCTGGCGTCCGTATATCAAGCGGTATTCCAAACTAGATAGGTTGAACCATAGGGCATATATAGTAGGAAAACATGGTTTGTATCTTCAGGTTGTAGGTTGCAGATCGGGCATATCTCGGTATTGACCCTCTGAAGATTTGCATAGAGTGGTAGCCGGTCCCAAAGAATTTGCCACGTCAGATAGTTTAGTTTTAGAGGTAATGGTAGCTTCCACAATTTCTGTCACCGTCATTTGAATATATATTCGGTTGGGATCTACCTCTACGACAAGCCTGGACCTGACAATTATCCCCGAAAGGTGTACGACGCCCTTGTGGATGCCCTCGAACTTGTCAGCGAGTACGAGGGCTACATCTTCGAGAGTGGTCAGGGACTAACGCGTCCTCTTAGGTAATATGTGCGTGCTACTATCACACCCTCAGCAGCGTTGTGGGCAAGATGACATCAACATACCCAGGTCTCTTAAAAAAAGGTCGCCAACAGCTGATGCAGCACCAGCTGAAGAAAACCCTCCCGTGTCAATCAAGCCAATGAAAAGTAACAAGAGCTGAATGTGTGACCTCTTGTAGTTTTGATGTGTCCTTTTGCTTTGTGAAAATGTGTAATCTTCTCTAACCTCCTCTGGTCTTGATGAATGGACAGTTCTATCAGCTTCCTAAAATGCATCTGCACATCGTAGTCTAAACTGGATTAGTTGGACAGAAAAATTGACTCTACATCTCTCTCGTGTGCATGTTGATGTACACTCCGATCACCAAATGTAGCGCAAATGACTTCATTTGTTTCCTGAGACTGCTTCTAGAGTGGGTTAAGCGAGGATCAGGATTACAGGGAGATCTCTCCTTTACTCTGTTCTTCAGGTTCAATTGCAGTACCTTCAGTGACATGGGACAAAGAAACCATTGTTGAGCATTTAGGCCAAGCCTTAATTTTTCTTGTAGTTATCCTTGACCCATGCCTGCATACATTTATTGACAGAGTTCATATTGAACATCATAGTACTACTGCACATAGAACTGTGATACTTCAAGTCACATCTCCATGACATTGAATCCATGCACCCTTGTGATGCTATGTTGCTATTACTTGGTTGTGACGGTTTTCACCTTAGCAACACTACTACAAAATCTAAGAAATCAGTAGATTGAAGTATTGGGTAAAATAAAGTTATGCATGTAGTATAACCTGAGAGCTCGGGCTGGCTACTTTTCAAACATTACAAAGCAACTGTCGGCTCTTCCTTATCTCTTATAATTGGATACGTGAATGAACCTAAATACGCATGGGATTAAGTGTTGGTTGACAATCTTAAAAAGTGCATTATTGTTTTATTTCTTTTAGAAATCCATTGACCGCAAAATGTTACGTGATCAGTCGTCCATTGTTTCATAGATTATATTGTAAGAGCAGTGTGAGATCTCACACTGTTGTGTATTAGGTAGATAGAATCCTATATATCGGCTGTGTACTAGGAGAGGTTCTGGGCTGTCTGTGATATACCCTATATCGGAAGTGGAAAAGAAAGAATTTGGCTCTGCAAGACCCCGCCAAAGAACTCTCAAACACCTATTAACTAGTCTTTTTGAGAAAGTCATACCCTTTGGGTATTTGAGATGTGCCTGACTGAACCCTTTAAATTTCTTATCTCCGATTCTCCTTGTTGACGCGGTTCTTTATTACATGTTGCTGCTAAAAATATGTCCCGCGTACGTTGCGGAACCCGAGCCTGGATCGATGACATGCAAGACAGAAAACGAGTGACCGCCGGGTGGGGTTCCTGGCGAAGAACTCTCCGATGCTTAAGTCAGAGCGCAGCTACATGATAATGACTCTGAAAAAGCATGAATGTGTGTGTGTCGTCCTTATACCTGGGGGGTAGACCCCTTTATATAGCGGTAGGAAGAAGAGCCCTAGTAAGACTGGGCCGTAAGCTAGATGTGTTAGGATCACATTAGGATCCTTGAGGATCACGTCATGATCTCTGATAAGATAACTATCAGTCTTCCAGTTCAACTAGGATTGTCGGGTATTTCCCAATTATTGAGAGTTATATTTGAGGTATATCATAAGCCCTCCACTTCTTTAGCCAAAATGTTTGGCTGAGGAAGTTTACACCTGGTGTCTTGAGACACACGTCAGATTTGTAAGGGATTCTCCATCCGCTTATAGGGGTAATAATATTTTTCTACTCCATATGCTCGGACCTAAGCTCTTGGGAGCTTAAGCCTTGGAACTTTGCCCGAGTAGGATGCTAGAACTCTAGCTCTTGAGAGCCAGGTTTTTTTAATGTCGCCTAAGTAGGCTACTCGGAATCCTCTTTAGGAAGATGAATCATGGGATCTCGGGATCCATTAGAGGCTGTGCCCCACGTTAGCCTCTCTAGAGAGAGGACACAGAGCTATGCATGCAAGTTGTTGCATGTGCTAAGTGTTTGAATGTCCCCTTGAGGGGTCACCTCTCCTGTGGAGGGTGTTTGTTTTGTGCAAGTGTGTGTTCTTTAGCTTAAGCTAACCACATCATGCTTGCGTTTTACTTTGACGCGAACCCTTATCGTCAGCTAAGGGCTGGCAAAGAAGCCTCGCACTCACGCTCGGCCAGGTTTCGAATTAACAAAACAGGGTAGGGCGACGAACTCCCACTTGGTTTTGCCGTTTCACGGGTTAGAACTATAGCTAAACTGTTCGGATAGAACTTGAGCTCTATCCTGTCACCCTTGAGGGACCGCCCTAGAGGGCTAGTGGAACGTAGAGTTCAGATCAGCGCCCTTGAGGGCTAATGGAGCACGAAACTTAGAATTCTCGTACGTGCCCTTGAGGGAGTATAAAGCGTGTAGCTCATGTAAATGCCCTGGGGGGCTGGACAGAACTTAAAGTTCTCACCATACGTGCCCTTGGGGGCGGATGGAGCGCAAAGTGCTCTGATTCATCAGTTGCATTGGTAGCATGCGCTGGTGTGAATGTTTGACCGTTGATAGTCGGTCACTGTATGACCGGATATATAATTCCGAGCTTGGCGGCAGGATACTGCTGCAAAAACCCTTAAGTTGTCGGGTGCTATGAATTTGTTCCTTGCTTGTGAAGTGGTTTTTGCGTCATTGTTGATGCTTAGCAGCGCAGTATAAACCCTTGCAACAAGAAAAAGTACGTGACTGAAAAAACAGCTTCTGAAGCAATTAAAGTACATGAAAATGCATATAATTAAGAACGGTGTTTAAACATCGAGGCCTCATTAGGGCTTTGTCGGTTAGCCGACAGGGGTGTGCTGCACTGCGTGTCGCAGGCGAGCTTAAAAGGTCAAAGCGGTTGGAGCCCCAACTTGTGACGTGCTTACACCACTTTGACGCAATTGCATGATGCTAGACCAAAAATAGGTCTAGCTATAAGCGCATTAGAAGTAGCCTTCGAAAGGCTTTGCTAGCGCTAAAAATTATAATCGCTTTATTATTAGCGATGGATATGCACTATCAAAAATGCACAAACCCTTTTAAAGAATGCGCAGCATGTTCAATCCAATTGTGCATTCTAAAAGCTTAATGCTAAAAATAGCTTATAGCGTATGCCAAATAAATTAGGCCATGTAGGTCTTAAATTTAAATAGGCCTCTTTGTTGACCGGTTAAAAGTTCAAAACTTTTAAACATAGACTCTTGGGTCTTTAAACATAAATAGACTTTTTCCGCAGGTAAAAAGCCTAACAGTCTTAAAAATCTGGCATATGTCCAATAAAAAAGACCTTGTGGGTCAAATATATAAATATGCATAATTACGGGTTAAAAGCTTAATGCTTTTAAAAAGTTGTGGCATATATTGAATAAATAAGATATTGTGGTCCTAAATATAATTATGCATTTTCATGGGATTAAGACATCAATGCTTTAACAAGGAAGGAATGCACCTTATCTGGATGAAGAGAGGTCTGCCGAATAGCCTTCACGGGCTGTCGCTGTCGTCGGTCAGATCATGTCGCCGACATCGAGCAAGGGAGGATCAGCGATGACCGTTTCGGTTGCTAAAGACCCATCGGCCAATACATCGCCGGACGGAGAGCCGATTGGTGAAGGTGCGACAGTCGCTTGGGGCGCTGCTTTCGTCTATCGTGGTGGACGGTGGTGGCACTTTCCTGTAGCCGCGGTGGCGAGTTACCAGTTCTGCTGCCACCGGCAGCGACATTGAGGCTTGACTGGGCCAATAGCACAGCGACGTCAGGGAGCTATAGTGAAGCGGCGATTGCCCCGGTGGGCGCGATGGACGGAGCGACGTCGGGATGGTCGCAGGGTTGATGCAGGCGACGGGTGCTAGAGGTTGACGGCGGCGCTGATCTGCTTCTTCTTTCCGTATTTTTTTTGTATCTTGCGTTCGCTGTTCCAGCGGCCTCACGGCGATGGTCAGCCGTGACCGGTATGGTGATTGGGCCCCAGTGAAGTGGCGATGGTAGACCTGGCAGCCCCTACCGGCGGCGACATCGGGGCTTGGCTGGCCAGAAGCAAGTCGCAATGTCAGGGAGCTGTGGTGAAGCGGCGGCGTCGCCGTTTGCTCTCAGTGACCGGCGCAACGTCGTGGATGGTTGCGGGTTTCGACCCTTTGATGCGGCAGCGTTGTGGCGGTTGTCTAGCGGCGATGCCGGCGGCATCATTTCTGCTGTTTCTTCCTCTGCTCCTTGTTCTCTTTTTTTTTTCTGGGATTGTACTGCAATTGCTTCCGCAGATTCGCGGCAGCGGCGGCCGCTACTTGCTAGTTGGGGTAATCACGCCGATTAGAGACGTGGTTGCCGCGGTGTAAGGAACTTGACCTGCGCAACTTCGGGGCGAGGTGTCTCCGTAACAGTTTGACTGCGGTGGATCTGCTTCGTGGCGGTGATCTCGACTGATGCGGCAATCGCCTGGGGCCATCACTGCTACTGACCGTGGTGGACAGCAAGTGTCGGGGCGAGCCGCGATGCTGCGGCGCCGGCGCCTTGCTGGTGGCATTGATCACATGGCGCGATCAAACTCTTTTTTTTTTCTTTTTCTTCTTGTGTCGATGCTCCGGCAGCTTCACGGTGATTGTGTTGACCGGAGAAAGGACCCGCCGACGGCGACAGTCGGTGGTGAATGTCCTGTGACAAGGTGACTGGAGAAAGGCGACGTTTACGGTGCCTTTTTGCGGTGGATGACTTGGTGGTTCAGAAGCATACGCGGTGGCGCGTACGGTTTGAACCTTGTGGCGGTGCTACCACTGCTGCTTCTTTTCCTTTTGCAGGACTTTTTTTATAGAGTTGCCGTCGGTGGCTCACGGCAATTTGCTGGTTCTCTTTGCTGCTTCGGTAGCTTTGCGGCGGCCGGAGATGGTGATGTCTGAACCTTGTTTGTGGTTGTGCCGGCATGGGCCTGCCGTGTAGGCGCTGCTGACGGTGGCGCCGTAACCGTTTATGGTGTTGACCATGGGGGCAAAGTGATTACGTTTTCTTGAGGTCAATCGGCTAGGCTAGCTGGTCCCACGGATGGCGCCAAAATGTTGCTGCTAAAAATATGTCCCGCGTACGTTGCGGAACCCGAGCCTGGATCGATGACCTGCAAGACAGAAAACGGGGTGACCGCCGGGTGGGGTTCCCGGCGGAGAACTCTCCGATGCTTAAGTCAGAGCGCAGCTACATGATAATGACTCTGAAAAAGCATGAATGTGTGTGTGTCGTCCTTATACCTGGGGGGTAGACCCATTTATATAGCGGTATGAAGAAGAGCCCTAGTAAGACTGAGCCGTAGACTAGATGTGTTAGGATCGCATTAGGATTCTTGAGGATCACGTCATGATCTCTGATAAGATAACTATCAGTCTTTCAGTTCAACTAGGATTGCCGGGTATTCCCCAATTATTGAGAGTTATATTTGAGGTATATCATTACATAATTGTCGTCTTGTTTAGTGTAAGTGCATGTAATGCATATTTTATCAATTTAGTGTAAGTAACTGTATGTAATGCATATTTTATCGTTTACAAGGTACAAATGCAGATTCTTGTGTATGCGGCGGTTCGTGTGTAGCCATTGGAGACTTGGAATGCCTGTTGCACTGTTTGTGATGACAAAATGTAGTGCCAAATATGGAATGACTAATGATACTGCACTACGCAGTATCAAATGAACTTTTTATAGCAACTTTACCCTTTCACGTGACGCTAAAGTCTTTCTAGTTGGAGTATAAGAATGAGAAGGTACTGATTGACTGATTCCACCCAACACTTGGCATGTCATTGTCTTGCTAACCTTGCAGATTAGATGTACATTCTTGTTATTATGAATTTGCAATTTGTAACTTGCAACTTGTTCAGACTTCAGATTAAGCCATTTGCATTACCTAACCAAGTGTTCAGCCAACTAAATAGTAGTGCTATTATTTTCTTTTCTTTCTCTTTGAAATTTTGACTCTTAATTTTTGTGAATTCAATAATGGCTCTTACGATTTCTGAAACTTTTCTCTCAAATATTGACTCATGGACCGGTAATCTACCAAAAAGTCAAAATGCTTTAGAGATGTTTGTTTAGGCTTTCCATTTTTGTTTTTAATGATGGTAAAAAATATTCTGTTTTTTTAGTTCGTCTACAATTTTCAATTCTTTTTTAAAAAAGATTCGTCCAAAAGTAGAAAAATGTGAAAATGAATATTTTCACAATTTTCCCGACCAAACTTGTTAGAAAAAAGCCAGAAAAAAGCCAAAAAAAAGGAGAAAAGAAATGTTTACTCTCTCTCTCTCTCTCTCTCTCTCTCCCTTATGTACTAGCACCACCACCTCCATAGCGACCACATCAACAGTGACACCGTCAATGGCAAAGGCAATCTTACTCCATGAACCTATTGACCTCACTGCCTGTGTAATTGTTTGTGTGTGTGTGTGTGTGTGTGCCTCCTTCGACTATCATCACTCCATCTTGAGCAATGCTACTCACTTCCTCATCCACCACCGTTACTTCCACACTATCAAAATATCAGCAACCGTTCATCCCCACCCACAACTGCCTCTAGAAATGTCACAGCACCAATTTGTGGGGGTGGGGGGAGGTGAAGATTATCGACGGTGGTGGTGGGCTCGGACAACCCAGATTTAGTAATTGTTGAAAAAGAACGGTTGAGGTAACTTGGGAACCTGATGAGAGATCTGAACAAATAAGTCACATCAAGTGAGACCTTAGAAATAAGACGGCATTTTAAGGGTATTCGGTAAACCACAATGTGAACAATATGGTTATTACGAACTATCGAAGAAAATTTTGTGGAACAATATGTAAACGAAGACGTATTTCTTTCTGGAATGGATATGTAAAGTGTAAACGATAAAATTATGTGTAAAAAGAAACACTACTTATTTTTTGAATAAATTCTAAACAAATAAGATTGTGTTTTCTTCTCATTACAAAAATACACAAAACGAATACAGGAAACAAAAAATAAAAGATTGAGAAACCAAAAAGAACGAGATCCATAACTCATAATTTTTCGCATCACTTGGGAGTTAGTATATTTCCACTTTTTGAAAAATATTTTGTCAAACATTGAAATTAATGAAGAGAGAAAAGCCTATACAAGTAGAGGATCAGCATGCACTCTTCTTTTGCTATCTTCTTTCTTTCTTCCTTTTGCCTTTTATTTTTTGACCAAAGCATGATTTCTTCCACAAACCAGGATTACTCATGTTGGAGTAGGACCCTTCATTTTTAACACCATCCAAATTTGGACAATAATGGCAGAAGTCAACTCAAAACAGATGGCCAGGTTACCCAATTAACTAAAATAGAGCATGTTATAGGGTGAAGATGAGTTGATTAGCTTATAAGCCTTAAGAAATCCAACACTTTAGGGGCACTGAATTGAGGTAGTCTGTGCACTTGCCTACAACAATAAGACAGACTAAATTAAGTCCATTATTATGTGAAGGTTGACGCCTCCCACACTCTCCGTATCTTTGTACCCATATACTTATCTGGAGAAAAGGGGGCTAATAGATTTCTGAGCCTCATTCCCTGTAAAGTGCATCCAGAGCCAGTCATGGTCAACACTCTCGTTCTCCTTTTTATGTTCTTCCACTTGCAGCAGGTGGTATGGTCACATGCCCCACCTCACATCAAAAGTAAAACCAATTTCATCATTAGTTTGTTTTGGCTAAACTATAACCAATTTTTTAAAGTTTATAGCTTTCAGCAAACAAAATCCAGACCCTTTAATTTGAATGTTTAAAATTTGAATCTTTTCAATTTGAAACAATTGGACCCACAATAGCATGACTGTGGTTATTGGCCGCCTGTCCGTGATACCCACGCGGATTTCTAACCTGGGTATTAAAGTAAAATAATAAATATATACAAGAAAAGTTAAATCACTATTTATATGTCATAACATGATTGGATCATTTTCTTCTTTCTTTACCACTAAAATCACCACCACCAACGATCTATTTACCACTCCACAGCTTCTCTTAATCTCAAACCCATACCAATATGCTTCTCTTCATCTCAGTACCCCCCCCCCCCCCGGCCGCCCCCGGTTGCCTTCCTACCCCTGTCGTTAGTTAAACCAGCATAATCAGCGCCACCTTACCCAACCACTTCCAGCATTGTACCCGCGACCACCTTCTCTCCATGTCACACCATTATCACCAACACAATCGCCACACCCACTTCCACAATCACCAAACAATCTAAGGTACCCACTGAGAGGCTGAGCACGAGAGGGCTTCCCTCCCGATTAGCCTTCAAGTTATGAATAACAACCCTGATTAGCACATATATTAAACTTTCTTATTTATCTCCCATGATTGAGTTGTTAAAGAGCTCTATCATTAGTCAAAAACTACTGTACATGACAAAATTAGTTTTCATTGTTGGATGTTGTTAAGTTGAAATGCATTTAATAGTAATGTTATTAGTCTAATGTACATAATGCCAATTTTTATTTTTATTTTTAAGTTTTTCATGAAAGTTTCTACATATTGCAACACAGAGAATGTACATAAAAGTAAAACAATATTGAAAATTATTCTTGTAAATTGCTTTGGTCCTCGTCCATCTGAGGCCTGCCTTTGCACCCATTTCATCGTTATACCTATTGCTAGTGCATCCCTACTGCATACTTATAACCCCTCTTGGCTCCCGCTCTCGTGATACGTCAATAAGTATTCAATGGTCAAAGTTCAAAGCTACCAAACCAGTCAACCTAAGGCACAAGCTCAAGATCACTTCAAATGTTGAAATCAATGGTGCGCCTTCCCTCGAAGGGGTCAGCCAATGGCCTTCCCTCACGGGGTTGCCCCAGAGTCTTCTCTCCTTGCTCCTTGAGAGCTCCTTTTTCCTTGGGGTCTTCCTCTTCCTTGTCTTTTAAGGGCTCCCTATCCTTGGGGACTCATCTTCTCACCCCTTGGAGGCTCCCTCTTCTTCGGGCCTTTTATCTCTCATTTCTTCTTTTATTTCCTTACGAGCCCTATGCTCTATGACTTCCATCGCCATGCCCGTCTCTGCGTCACGACGTCCCATCTCTGTAACACTTGCTGCTGCACTCAAGCCCCGTAATGCTCGATTGCTCCCTAGCACCGTCTTCGTGTCACGTGCCCCTAAAACGACACCTATCTCCACAACACATGTCACTACGCCCAATCGTCGCCCCCTCGTCATATGTGCCCATGGCACTGCGTTGTTGCCTTGTCATGTGCCCCCACAGGTCACTCATTCACTGCACCCTCGCGCCATCTCCATTGAACGTGCCCTCGGTACCGCACACATCTTGCCCTGCCATTTATACAATCGCGCCATCCGATACTCTATCACATTAACACGCCCCTGGTGTTGGTCCCTCCTTTCTCCATAACATGTGCACTTTCCCTTGGTTGTGGAACATGCTTCAACCCGCTTTCCAGAATTTGCAACATCCTTTGAGGCAGGCGACTTATATGGAAAACTACCTCAGGGAGCTTTAATTGCTCTGGCATGAGTTTAACTCCTCTCCTGCCAGGTTGGCGACTCCTTTCGGACATTGCCTTGGCCCATTGGGTAGGTGACTTTTCTGGGACATTACCTTAGTGTGCTTTGAGAGACACTACCTTGGTGCATTTTGAGTACTCCGGCATAAGGACTCATCGCAGGGATAGGCGACTCCTCCAAGGAACTATCTCCGTGAGGGAGCTCTAATGTTCTAGAATGAGGACCGCTTTCTTGCCAGGTAGACAAATCATCTGGGACACTACCTCGGCTTGTCAGGTTGGCAAAATCCTCTGGGAGACTACTTTGGCACACTTCGAGTGCTCCAGCAGAAGGACTCCCTAGTGGGATAGGCAGTTCCTCTAGGCCACTATCTCCACTAGGGTGTCTGCATGACTAGTCTACATGCTACAACACTAAAGGCTCTATATCAGCACCCCAAGGGATTATAACCCTCGGTCACTCCAAGATCGGAGTAGGCCCTAGAGGGCATCGCACCTAATCCACCTAGCAATTGGTGTCGGGCCTTCCCAACCCTACCAGATCCTTTAATTCTCTCGATGCCCTTTTGGGACTTAGCAAGGGCTTTGGACTAGTGGCTAGATCAAGGGATTTTCTCATCACACCGACGTTGTATGAGCCAAATTTTAATGACAAATAGAGTGAAGTTGTGCCAGGCAAGCCGGATGAATATGCGTTGTGATAGTCAATGGAACACCGACACTTGTGGGCCCCCTTTGTGAGATGCTACTCCTAGGGGTGCCACGTGCCCCGTAATTACATCACCATCTTTATAAATAGGGGACTTAAAGAACTCATTTCAAAGGACTCCTGAATTCATTTGCGAAACTCATTTTCTCACTCTAGAATCTTAGAGCTACCAAATTGTAAGAAGAGAAACACACAGGACCCTGACGGTGGACCTTGGCTTTATACCTAAGCATCGGACTGTGACTGTCGTCGTGTATTTATCCCGTGCCTTTGCTCTCTCAGTACTGTTTCTCCTCAGGTTCTGTCTGGGAAGCCTTAGTCTGCCTTTACTCTATCCTTGATATGCCCCACATAGCACACTTGTCTTCTGACTCAGATTGTTCTGTGTGACACCTCCACGTATATTGCAAACCCCTTTTCCTACTGTCGGTTGCACCACCATCACCAATACCACTGCACCCACCTACTTCTACCATCATACCCACTAGTCATAACCACCGTGACTTTACTCTGCCGCTCTAGCCCCCGCGACTTCGCTCGACATCAGCGATTGGCAACCCCGCCATTAAGGGTCACCACAAAATAGGAATGGAAATGCTTGCCGGAGCCATAAGGCACCAGCGAACCAACAACAGCCTCCCTTATAAACACTGAAAGCTATCTTCCAGACCTGCCAAAGAAATTTGATGGTGGTTATAATAATGGTGGCAATGCAGGTTTGGGTTGTCAGTGCATGTTGTGTGCGTGTGTGTGTGTATGGTGTGTGTGTGTGTGTGAGAGAGAGAGAGAGAGAGAGAGAGAGAGAGAGAGAGAGAGGATGAACGGTGGATGGCTGGTGTTGGGATTACAGGTTAAGGAAGAGCATGAAGAGAACAAAACAAAACAAAAAGGCTAAACTGAAAATAACACCCTAAGGTTGACCAAAAATGATGTATTAATATAGGTTAGAAAGATTTCCCAGGGAGAAGTCACGTGAAATGTACGCCCAAATGTCCACCCACTTTGACGGTCATGGAATTTGGATCCAAGTTCTTTATGAATTTTAGATGCCTAAATTGAAAGGTCAGAGTGTTATTTGTCAAATTTACAAATCTTGGGGAGTTATTTACAATTTAACCTCGTCTCTTTGTAAATTTTGCAAATGGTCTCTACAAGATTGTTCACTTGGCAAGACTCAGCTATTGTCAAGGCAATATCCTCTTACTACCGAGAGGAGGATTCTTTAATAGCTTCCATCAATATTACTTAAGAATTGCCAGGGTCAAATTGCTAGAAAATTAATAGAGGGAATTTTTAAAGGAAGAAAGGAGGATTCCAAGAACTCGTAACCGGCTTTACGAACATTTTGTCGAGATAACCAATTCCTCTAGCGGATTGCATTTAGCATTGTCGTTTCTAAATCGTTTGCACATGCTCTCTGTGTTCACAAGATTGGGATACTTACTCTAATACCTCAAACCAAGTTCTTAGGCGGAGTTCTTGAGTCAATGTGGACTACTTCTTACAATTGCAAATAAAGAAGTCTTAGCATTATCAGTTCCAACCGGCCAACATACCTAGTTTAATGGTGATCAGAAGCTAATACATGATCAAGCATGTGATGTGGGTACACCTCAGATGCCCTTTAAAGTGAATCTTGGGGTAGTCTTCCCTTGATAAAATACCCAATAATTGGAAAATTTCTTAAAGAAAGGAAGTCAATTATTGAATCAAGCTGTGTTTTTAGCCCACTGGGACCCACCTCCAATCCAGCTTTAGAAGTGGGGCCCTTGGAACCTTATATAGCATGGGATAGGGTGACTATTTGTATAGGAGACAAGTGTATCAAGTTGAGATGGGCAACTGTGGATCCAGTGCATCTTCAGAGATTCATGAGATTGACTATGGCCATGAGAGAGTGGTATACTATGAAGAGGCTGATGAAGTTCAGAAAGTTGGTTCTGCGTATTCACAGCCAGGAAGCAAAGGGTTAAATCAAGATGCTGGAATTCTCTACCAGGTTTGTTTCAAAAGTCCCTCTCAATCTAGTTTCATCTCTATGAAATGCACTAGTCTGAATCTTCTTCCTTGCTTTCCCTCCTGTATTTTTGTACCTCTCTCCTGCCCTTTGGAATATCCAACTGAAGAGACCAATTCACGAGTTAACCAAGTGGTAAAGTCGGTTCCTTTTTGTGAAGGTCACAAATTCGAGTGTCACGAGGGATGAGACACTTGGGGTAACGGAATTCTTTTATTGTGACGAATAACCAAATGAAGGAAACTGAACTCCCTTGCTTTGCTTTATCTTTCTCTAATGAACGCATAATCATCAGATGAAGCCTTGACTTAAGATACTTATGAATTATATATGTCAAGTACTTACATGGAACTTTTGCCTCTTGGAAGGGATATGGAGAAGAGAAAGGAGCATTCTGTGGAGTCTTTGATGGGCATGGTAAGAATGGTCACATAGTTAGCAAAATTGTGAGGAATCGCCTGCCTTCGTTGCTCCTGAACCAAAGGAATGCACTGGCCAAGGCCATTACTGGTGAGAGAGCAGATGGTGACTTGTTTCCAAGCAAACAGTTTATGAAGTGGAAAGAGGCTTGCATGAGTAGCTTCAAGCTGGTGGACAAGGAGATTAAGCTTTTGGATAATCTGGACTGCTCTTGCAGTGGAACCACAGCTGTTGCTGTGGTGAAACAGGTCTGAAACGACGGTCCTGTGTGGTTACTTTGTCACTTCTTTCTCTTCAGTCCCTACTTCAATTCCTGTTTGTTCATGGTACCATAACCAAACAATCCACTTGCAATACTCATGTAGTTTTTATTAAACAGGGTGATGGTCTCCTTATTGCAAACCTTGGGGACTCGAGAGCAGTACTGGGAGCAACTACAGAAGATGGAATCATGGCTGTTCAGTTAACCACTGATTTCAAGCCTGAATTACCCTGTAAGCTGTTGTAATTGAACATACAATTTTTGTTTGTCACACGACGCAGTACCAAATTGACATCTACTTTGTGAAACTTGTTTGATTATCCGGCAAGCTGTTGTATAATATCATTTTGCAAGAATTCAACCTAAGGACACCCCACAGAGTAAAAACCTAACAACCATATAAGAGAAAGGGGATTGCAAATTGATCTTCAAAGAAAGCAAATACAAACATCCTAAGTAGACAAATTTAGCCACAAGAAGCAAGAAAATCAAGCCTTGATGGCTGACCAACCGAAAGAAAAATGGCCAACCAAATAGAAATCCCAAGCACAAAACTTCAAATCTCAAAACCCAATCAGAGACGATTACAAACAGAACACTATGTGATGTGATCTATGGATGTATGCAGTGGAGGCAGATCGAATAAAGAAGTGCAGAGGCCGAGTGATGGCGCTGAAGGAAGAACCACATATCCAACGCGTTTGGCTGCCCCAAGATGACTCTCCGGGACTAGCCATGTCTCGAGCTTTCGGAGACTTCCTACTTAAAAACCATGGCATTATTGCCATCCCTGATGTCTCCTATCGTCGCCTAACTTCCAACGACCAGTTTCTTGTGCTTGCAACAGATGGGGTAAGGTCAATTCCATCGATGTTCAAATTTCCACATGAAAATAAATGTCTAAACATGATGCCGTCATTATTCAGCGGATCGCTCAAGCTGGTTAATAAAATGACCGCATTAGAAGAAACTACTCAATTCTGTTTTGTGTATGGGGAATTTTCAGGTGTTGGATGTGCTCAGTAATGAACAAATTGTGTCGATTGTATGGGCAGCAAAAAGTGAAGAGGCGGCAGCAAGAGCAGTGGTAGACGCTGCTACTGCTTCATGGAAGGATAAGTTTCCGTCCTCGAAGAGGGATGACTGTACTGTTATCTGCCTCTTCTTGCAAAAGAAGCAGCAACAGCAACCTAAAGTACCCTTAAAAGACTTGAGCCCTTAGGCTTTCTCCTTCATACTCTGAGAGGAACACTTTTGCAGTTCACAAGACCAGGATGAAGCTTCAGATCATTTGTTTTGGTCAGCCCCAAACTTGTTTTCTTTGGAAATTGGGGGGAGGGCCGGAGGTGGCAATCCTTCGTATTTGGTTCGTCATATATGCACATGTACTCCGTAATATATGTCTTCAGTTGCGAAGCACATATTTTCATTACTGAAAATGAGCTGCAAGCTCTTGGGTGATCAGTATCCTGGAAAGTGCATAATGAACAAGTTTATCAATGCATTATGCATATGTGAGAAGCACCTCCCCCACCCCCCTCAACCCCCAAATCACTAGTCGCAACCCGCTACACTGCAAAAATTTCTTTGTATATCAACCAAGCAAGATAGTCAATGCAATGATATCTGCACATCAAAATGTTTAATGAGAATGCAAGCAATCGTGGACACAATACAAATTCCCCAAGAAACTAAAGAAGCGCAAACTGAATAAAAGGCACTTGGCATCACCTCGTGTCACGGTCCGCACATTTTTGTGCCGCAACCGAACAACCATGAGGCTTCATGAGAATCACAACTTACTTGCACTCTGTGTTATGGTACACCATCTCTTAGGCAAGGCAAAGCTCTTTTTCTTTGGAAGCACACACTGATACCAGCATTGCATAAAAACCATGCCCAAGCATACTTATGCCTTTCGACGAATAACAACATCTTAATATGGTCTCAAGAGAATGCCCATAGTGATCTTCTCAAGATTGTCACGTATGTGCGCCCATAGTGCCGACGCCACAACTTTTCGCACTCAGTGCACTAGCGTGCCCTTCATCGTGCTTAGCGTGCACAGCCGACACTATGTGCGCACAGTCTGCCTATCGTGTAGGGGCGGAACCAGGAATATTTTTCAGGGGGTGCAAAAATTATATGTCCGTTACCAAATTTTTTATTAAAATAATATTGAAAACAAAGTGCACTTATAAAGCATACAAAAAAATATTATTAAGTTTTACGAGAGTCATTAAAGACTCTTTACAAGTACAAAAAAAAATACAAATTATACTCCGAGCGTTTACAAGCAAAATTACTAAATTACTATTCGATGAGGCCCCGAAGATTGGTAGCGCTTGATAATAGCCTCATTCCCAATAGTTTTGAAGACATTTTTCTCAATATAACAAATCAAACTATCATTCATCCATTCATCTCCCATTTGATTCCGAAGTCGAGTCTTTATTATCTTCATTGCAGAAAAAACTCTTTCCACAGTAGCAGTTGCAACAGGCAAGAGTAAGATCAATTTTATGAGCAAGTACACCAAATGATATATCACATCCTTTTTCAACTCAACTAATTTCATAGCAAGTTCACTAATTCCCTTTACATCATAAAGCTCTTCACATGACCGCACATCCATAATATAAGTCTCAAGCTGACTTCCAAGTATCATAAACTCTATTGGAGAAAAGTCATATGGATACAACTGTGCAAGGCGTATCAATTTCTGCTTATTAAAAGCAGAAAAATCATCACTTGGATCGAGGCATGCCATACAAATAAGCAACTCTGTAGTTACCTCATTGAAACGATTATTCAATTCACTGATTTGCAAATCAACAACAGCTAAAAACGTATCAATACGATAGTGATAAAGATTTGTACCTTCTTCATCATTACGTTTTCGCCTCCCCGGGGTTACAAACCTCGCACTCATGTCCAATACTTCAATTTCGTGTTTTACACAAAATCCTAAAACCGCTTCCAACAAGCCTTCCCACCCATAATCTCTCAAGCTCTGCAATTGTTGCTTTGTTATGCTTACCAAATTCATTGCATTCACAATGTTTTGATCTTTCTTTTGCAATGCTTGTGAAAGTTCGTTCGTATCAAATGCATGTTAAAGGCAAAATCATAAGTTGGCACCGTCTTCAAAAGGCACAATGCTTCACCTCTCTGATCATAATCTGTAGCATCGTCAACAACCTTATTAAGCACGTCTATGACTGAAGCAAACATAAGAATCAAATTCAATAATGCACCAAAATGTGATCCCCAACGGGTCTCTCCTGCTCTTTTGCTGCCATGTTCCTGATTTAAACCCCGACCACTTGTAATATCACCATTTGCAAGAGCATGAACAAGAGGAACGGCTTCACTTTCTCAAAGAGCATCTCTTCGTTTGCATGAGACTCCCACGGTGTTTACTACCCTAGTAACCAAATTAAAGAGTAACGAAATCTGATTGTGTTTCTTTGCAACGGCTACAAGAGTTAGCTGAAGTTGATGAGCAAAACAATGAATATAATAAGCAGTTTCATTCTCCCTTTGAATTAAGGCTTTAAGACCATTGAATTCACCTTGCATATTACTTGCTCCATCATAGCCCTGTCCACGAACTCTTGAAATACTCAATTCATGCATTGAAAACAAACCATCAATCGCATTTTTCAGTGATAAGGCAGCGGTACTTTCAACATGGACAATACCAATAAAACGTTCAACGACACGTCTTCTTTTGTCCACATATCTCAAAACAACTCCCATTTGCTCTTTGACTGAGACATCACGACACTCGTCAACTAAAATGAAAAATGATTCAGTTTTAATGTCTCAAACAATTGTATCTCTTATTTCTCCAGCAATGGCACTAACAATTCCTTTCTGAACCTTTGGTGATGTCAATTTGAGATTCTGAGGCGCATTTGATAGTGTGACTTTTTTCACACACTCATTGTGATCTGAAAGGAACTCTAAAAGTTCTAGAAAGTTTCCCTGATTCTCAGATTCGTTAGATTCATCATGCCCACGGAAAGACAAACCCTGACGTAAGAGCAACCGAATGACATCAATTGATGCTGTCAAGCGAGTATGGTATTGAACCTTACTTTCATTTGTATGCTTAGACAAAACAACTTCAATACTCTGCTTCGGGTTATCAAATGCTTGACACTTACTTAAAGCAAGATTGTGTGCACTATCGACTTCTCCAACATGTTTTTTGAATTTTTTCTTCTTTCTCCAATTGTTAAAAACATGACTGACAAAAGTACCACCACCCCCTTGCTCTCCATGAGCACTTCTAAATAAGTAGCAACATAAACAATATGCTTCATCTTTTGCTACACTATACTCCAACCAACTCGCATGACGGTCAAACCAAGAAGAAACAAAGCGACGAGATTGTTTCCCTAATTGTGTGAATGGAAAATTGTGGCTACGAGGTTGGCAAGGACCTTTCGACCAATATGTTCGTCAAACTTTATCTCGAATATTAGGACTATAATCCATAATATTTGGACGTAAGCCAGGATCCACAATAAGCTCATCAGAGTTGAACTCATCACGAATTCTACTTGAACCCCCGAAATCAACATCTCGATGCACAAAATGAGCCTTGTCCGTTACTGTTAAAGTTGAAGACTGTAGAATACTATCTTGATTAGGCTGCAAGGATTCTGCCAATTTCCCTAGCTTTTTAAAAAACTTATCCATTCTGGAAAAAAAACACACACACACACACGCATATTGGAATAAAATCTCAATATCTCAACACAAATTCACATAGTTAAATAACTATACATATTATTATATTAGCATATTACACTAAATTTATCATATTAAACTAAAATATAAATGTTAACATATTATCATATTAAACTAAAATTTACTTATTAAACTAAAATTAAATCATTACCTCAAAGAGTCACAACAGCTGATGATGAGTTATGATAAGCGGTTGTAGCCACCAATGCAGGTGTTGGTCTAAACTTTCATGTGCCTGCATTAATTTGATAAAAAGAGAGAAAAAAATGAGAATGAGAAATTAAAATATTTCCATTGCCTTAATATTTCACTTTTGTTGCCAACATTATTACTATTTTTTCCTTAATTAGTACTTCTAATTGTGCTTATACAGTTCTACAAAATTGACACCTAATAATAAGGTCCTTATTTAGAGTTATTTTTTAACGTGAAGCAGTATTTTGCAGGCTGCAGCATTGACCATTGTACAAAATTTTAGATCAAAAGCAAGATAAAAGTTGAAGAGCCTCACACTATTTTTTGTCATTAAATGTCCAGTGACTCAGTGAGGCAGTGGAAGCTGGAAGGGGCCGAAGGGCTTAATTGCTTAAGGCAATAAGGCAGTCACAACACACTTATACTTTGCAATAGGGAGCTGTGAGCAGTCAGCACTCAGTAGAGTAGCTCAGCTGCCTCAACAGCCAGCACTCGGCATTCCCAGGCCCCAGCAGCCAGCGTCGGCACTGGACTCGCGGGACTGCGGGAGGTCGTCGGCGGTCAAGATGACAAGATCTCAGTCTCAGATCTGGTTCTTCAAGGGCGTCGCGGGACTCGCGAGACTCGCGGGACTCGCGGGACTGCGGGAGGTCTTCGTCCGATCACGGGCTCACCGCTCACGGCGTCACTCCGTCGTGACTCCCCCGTCGTCATCGAAGGCTCGAAGCTAATGTCTGAAGGAGCAAAGGGGAGTGAAGGACTGAAGGTCAAGGTGGCCGGTGGGTGGGATCTATCACCGGTCGGTTCATTGTCCACCGGTCGCCGGTGAGACCGTGAGAGAGAGAGAGAGAGAGTCGATTGTGCCTCTCTCAGGGAACAGGGTATCGGGGATTGAGGAACGGGTCTCGGGGAACGGGATCTCGAAAACGGGGTCAGTGCGATTCCAGAAAAAAATTATTTTTTTCCCCAGAAGTTAGGGCGTGCTTCAGCCCCCCTTGTCCCAACGTGCGTCCACCCGTATCGTGTCTCTGCACACTAGACACAGAACAATACACACCATAACGTACCGGCGTGGGCAACAGTGAGTCAACGCTGTGCAACAATGTGCTAAAATGCCTGACGTTGTGCATGTCATGCACAGCAACGTGCCAACTTATCCAACCTGGCTCTAAGTCTTACTTCAATTGTCTTAATGTGGTCATTATCAAGAATAGCTTAGCCAAACTTAGCACCAAGCCAATATTGGTATTTCCTCACCAATACGTGAAGCACCACGTGCTGCCACCAAGCATGTCTACTGTTATCCGTCCGGTGACCATGTCGAACCCAAGATGATTGCTCACCTTGGCACATGGTGTGCAAGCACACCAATAGCCTAATCCGCCATAATTTGCATTCCCAACATGGTTGAGTATAATTTGGGACATAACGGGTGAATATATACAGCCTGACTCAAGAGTAGAACAGACCGTTTGTTGGTGTCCGCCAAGAAAGACTTTCTCAGATGGAAGCTCTCAAGCATATCTGTAATGCTTTAAGCTTATCACAAGTTCCCTTAAGTCGCTCATTTTATGCCCCGTGGTTGCCCGTGAAAGCACGGGGTTGGTGGAGTCAGTGCCTGTGCGTTACCATGCTCCCCTTTATAGTAGCCTTAGGAGCCAAAACCAAAGTGATAGCAATTTGCATTACCATGTTTGATGAGTCATAATGGCCCATTTGAAGACTTTAATCACATCGGAAGTGTATGTCATAAAGCTCTGTGTTCTTATAGTGATCCACGATACAATTTCCATTAGATGTCCATGTTTATTCGACACACGCACTTCAAGATTCTTGCCAAAAACCATTTCCATGATTATGAATCTACAACTACTCACATTTTTGCTCAAGAAGCACACCAGGTACTCTCTCATCTTGCCACCAACCTTGGAGACCGTAGCTCAAGTCACGGGTGATTGGCCTATACCAAAGTCACCCCGTTACATCCCCCACAATTTGATTTGTCAATGCCCTCATTCTGTGACACCTCGTCTCGCCTCGATCGGTCAAGCAAGCACCTTTGTTATACTATTGGTTTTAGTCGAAATGTTCACTATACTATAAAGATGCAACCTCCAAGGAAATTGTGCAATTAAGGAGCTCAAGCACTATTAGTAAAAATCAATTGAGTCATTATCTTTTATAAATGGATACCCATCCTCAAGCTTCAGATCCACAGGTGGCCTAAGATAGGTAGACCGACTCTCTTAATATATGTTCATTCTCTGTGCAGTATCCTATCTGCATCTCTAGCTATGGCGTGAACAGGCCTACTTCCAGGTATCAGAGCAGGATTACAAAGCCCTTTAATAAACTACCTAACTTTTGCAAATGATGCCATGATATTTTCAAAACTTGACAACAACTCATGTATACACTTCAAACACATTATGTGAAAATTTTGTGAAGAACCAAGTCAGTAAATCAACCATAATAAATCAGCTTTAACTCTAAACCCAAATGTAAGTGCGAAAAGAGCTCATGACTCAGGAAAAAAGCTTGGACTCGATATTCTCACATGACTTTGGAAAATATCTCAGAGGCACCCTGGACATCGTCACACACCGGAAGGAATTCTCCAGAGAAGTAATCGACAAAATCAAGGGCACCTGTGCAGGATGGAAAGGGATCCTACTAAATGAAGCCAATCGTGGTACCCTCATCAGATATGTACTCTCATCTCTTCTCATATACTACATGCAGGTATACCTTTTCACGATATACGTGTGCAATGAACTTTAATCTATTATCGGTAAGTTTCGTGGTCAGGTGATGAAAGTAGAAGCAGAATTCACTGAATCAACTGGCATTCATTAGGTGCACCGAAAGGCAAAGACGTCCAAATTTTTAATCATGCACTTCTTGCCAAAATCAGTTGAAGGATCATAGCATAACCAAATAGCATGCTAGCCAGAGTCTTATTTGGAAAATACTATGTACGACATATCTTTTATAACTTCCCAGCAAGGACAATTTTTCCTGGGAATGGCGAAGTATTGGCTGGCTGACAAGTAGTTAAAGCTGGCATGAGATGGCAGTCGAAAATTGGCATAAAAATATCCATATGGAATGACGTCTGCATTCCAGTATTCCCTTAAGACTAGTTCAAAACACTAGTGCCCCGACTGACTAACCAACCAAAGTCTATGACCTAATAAAAAATAACGCCTGGCATACAACTATAATCAATTCGATCTTTCAGCTCGGCATCGCATCCATGTACCCTGCCCACCCCATAGAAGATGAACAAGTCTGGAAAGCCACTTATAAGGGAGAATCTCGATCACCACAGCTTACCATCTTCTATACCATGACAAAAACTCCGATCTGAATACAAAAGGACTTTACTTCGATTCTCAACACCAGAATATACCCCTTTGGGAAACTATGTGGTCACTACTGATCTCCTTAAAAATAATAGACCTCATCTGGTAAACCTTTTGGGGCCGACTATCTAATGATTTTTGCCTCTATTTCCAGTTATTTTTTGATGTCTTTGAAGGGATTCATCAAAATTCTTCTTATCAACATATCTTTGTTCTCGGTACTTTTGATGATTTTAGTGTTTACTCTTATGAACTAATGAAATACCTATAGTTTGATACATAATAAATTGTTCATCGGTTTTTACAGATAGCCTGACATGCACGATAAATACCCCCTTTTTCGTCAATTCTGTAAGAGTTAAATCCTTCTAAAAAATCTGAACTATCATTATATGCATACTGATTTCTATCCTTTGAATATTCACCCCAGATTCCAAAGATTAAACATTACCAACACAAATTTATGCCCTCTTTGCCAAAACAATCTGACCATGGACCACCTTTTCATCAAATGCCCGTGTAAGACCCATGTGGTTCCGAGGCGTATAGGCCTTAAAACTGGATACATGGGCTTGGGCAACTTTATAAGAGAATGGCTCATTGCTTGTCTGGATAAAGAAAACCAAACAAAAGGATAAATTTATACACACACACCCCATAAGCATTGCAATAACACTTTGGGGGTATGTGGATCCGTAGAAACCATCTAATTTTCAAACTCAGTTTAACCCTGACAATATTATACAACAATTTCACATCTTGACCACCCAAATAATAACCCATAATCAAGGGAAAACAAAACCACTCACAAATGAAGAAAAACCAATGTTTTGAACCTGACCCTGGCCATAATAATTCATCGAACCCCCAGACCTGCACTTGCCCACATCTGGACTCCATCAATCTTTATATGCTATCGTTCTTAACAACAACAATCAAGGAGCTGGCATTGAGATAACATGCTTAGGAACAAACTTTTGATGTGGGTCTATAATAATCTCTTGCAGAGCCCAAACTATTTGGCAGCTCATTCGAAAGGATTATTGATAACCAAAGCATGGGCTAAACAAAGGAACTTGCTCCACATTAATCTATTCACTCTCTCTCTCTCTCTCTCTCTCTCTCTCTCTCTCTCTCTCTTTTTACTTTCATTTTTTTTTGGATAAAGATAGAAATATATATACCATGTCCAAAAGAAGTGTTCAAACAGATACAAGAGTAAGTATAGCAAAATATGAATGGATGACTAACCCATCCAAAAGCCACACATAGCCTACAAGATAACACAAAAACCACTGGGGGCACAAGCAAATATCATCCAAACGTAAATAGTTCCGCAGAGCCCTGTACAGGAGCAACCCAAATCTGGCGAGAACCAACGGCTGAAGATGATGCAAAAGATGCTAGTGCTGATGCAAGGTCCAAAATGCCATCATTTCTCCAGGCAATATGTACAGAATGAAACTTCCTCTGTTAAACAAAGCTGACAAAAGGCCAGGATGAAAGCTGTCATGCGGCCTGCAGGTCATTATCTGCGACAGTAAATCACAAGGAGGCATGAGAAAAATCACATGCAAGTGATTTTGATAATGCAGCCACATAAAAGCTAGCAGTAAAGCCTCCACGAGAGCAAAATGCAAACTATCGAACTACACAAAATCAGTAAGGGCATTTATCGGCAACCAACAATCATTAATAAGAACTAAACCGATGCCGAACCCAAGCGCACCCCCAGAAGCAGTCATAAACACATAACAAAAAATCGGAATGGAAGGTATAGGACAATAGCATGTATCCGAAACGGAGAGGGGATAAAGGGGAGGAAAGAAATGCACGAAACCAAAATGGTGAATCCGTTCATCATGCCGATCTGTAGCCCGAAGTTTCCATAGGGCACACCGAAAAGGGCGAATGCCCCGGATTATATTGAAATCACTACAAATTCTGACTCGAAGTCCTAGTAAAGAAAAGGGGGTATTGCGAAAAACCTGATCATTACCCACTTTCCAAATATTCCAGAGAACGAGAGAGATCCAAACAATGCAAAGTTGAGCATGGAGTTGGCAAAAAATTGGTAGACCAAACCAATGTCGGAGCCAGTCAATTATGGATGTGGAAGAACAGGGCAGATGGCTACGTAATAGGGCTGTGGACCAAACAGTGCAAATGCAAAGGCAAAGCAGGAAAAGGTGATGATGGGTTTCAGACTCGTCCAAACATAAAGGGCATAAGTTAGGTACTGGACACTTGCGGGCAAGTAAAGCGGAATGAATGAGAAGCATTTGATGCAACAACTGCCATAAGAAAATTTGAATTTCTCAGGAATCAACAACTTCCATAATTTGGGCCAAAACTATGAAGGTTAGGTGATGCCGGTGGAATTAGCCAGGTATGAGGAGATTGAATCCATCATCAGTTCCATGAGGCCAAAAAGGTTCATCAACCGTAGCAAAAGGAAGCAATAGGAGGCGAAAGATATGGATTGCAATAATAGCAGGAAAATGTGCTAGGATGCAAGGTAGATTCCATATTCGAGTGTCCGAGAGAAACTCAAATGACCGCTTCTCATAATGAGAATGCATCACTAACACGCCAATGATGATTAGCATCCGTCATCATTCCTGCCACCTGAGATGGAGGCACGTTCGGCAGCCACCAGTCCATCCAGACATAAATAGACCACCCATCACACACATGCCATTGAATGCCTTGTTTTAGAACCCTTTGGCCTACAAGTAGACTTCGCCAAGTCCAAGAACTGTTCCGAGGACAACCAACATGGAGAAAAGCATGATTTTTGTAATAGTGCCCTTTAAAAACCTGAGCAACAAGCGACGTAGGCACGGACCAAAGCTTCCAAGCCTGTTTCATAAGTAAGGCTTCATTGAAGGAATGAAAGTCACGAAAACCCAAACCGCCAACCTTTTTAGGTAGACATAAGGTAGGCCAAGCAATCTAACGAATAGAACGGTGAGAGGCATCACCAAACCACCAGTACCAAGCAAGGATTTGATCAAGCTGTTTACACGCCCAAGCAGGAAACTTGTACACCATCATATAGTGGATAAGAAGAGAAGATAAGACAGAGTTAATGAGAGTTACACGACCGGCTTTATTAAGTAACAGGCTAAGCCAATGGCCGCACCAATCTTGGACCCGATGAATAACCCCCCGAAAGATGGCTTTTCGATCTGTTGAAACATCCAACTGCACCCCGAGATACTTCCCAAAACGAGCCTGACTACTAAAGTTCAAGCGATGTTCAATTTGGGTGCGGATGCACGGAGAAGCATTAGGACTAATCGAGAGACAAGATTTCGTCCAATTGATTTGTTGCCCAAATACACGATAGTGGAAGGCTAAAATCTGAAGCAGATTAGACAACATCAGGTCGACATTGTCCTTAAAGGAAAGAAATAAATAGATATCATCCGCATACAACAGATGCTTGATGGGGGGCGACTAATAACCAGCCCGGATACACGCAATGGACCCAAGAGCTTCCGCTTGAAGTAAGGCAGCTGACAGAACCTCTAAACCAAGGATAAACAGGAAGGGCGAGAGAGGATCGCCTTGTCGGATACCGCAATATGTGAAGAAGTGAGGAGTAGAAGAGCCATTAACCAAGAGGGAGTAGGACACTGTAGTTATGCACTGCATGAGTAGCGTGACCCACGAACGAGGGAAGGCCATACAAAGAAGCACGTCTTCAATGAAGTCTCAACGCATGCGGTTGAAGGCCTTACTCATATCTAATTTAAGCCCAATGAGCACAGTCTTGCCCTTAGAACGGCGTCGCACGCAGTCTGTTAATTCTTGCGTAAGCAGAATATTATCAGCCAAGCAGCGCCCCACAAAAAAAGCATTTTGGTAGGGAGAGATGAGAGTCCCCAAAAAAGGCTTCATCCGATTAACTAAGACCTTAGAGATAATTTTACAGATGAAAGTGCATAAACTAATGGGCCGGAAATCCGCCACTGAGAGAGGCAAGGTTATATTGGGAACCAGGGAAATGAACGAGCGGTTCACCTCACAAAGTAGATGCCCAGAAATGAGAAAGGACATAATAGCACGGATAACCAGAGGACCCATTGCATGCCAGCAACGTTGGAAAATAATGGTTGGGAAACCATCAGGCCCAGGAGCCTTGAACCCTCCAATTTGAAAAAAGGCAGCCTTAATTTCCTCGCGACTAAAAGGCTGTTCTAGTTGATGAATTTGGGAAGGTAACAACGACTTCAAAGGAAAATGAAGGGACACAGGACCAAAAAGACGGAGACCAACAGGCTGAGGGACTAAGGTGAACAATTTTTAGAAGTAGGAACGGAGAGAGGCCCGAATGGTTTGGGCGTCGATCAAAAGCAGACCAGCGTCATCACGAAGGGACACAATCAGGTTGTGATGGTGCCAAATAACAGTCGAGGTATGAAAAAATCTAGTGTTATCGTTACTTAGTTCCAACCACTGGATTTTTTAACACTGAGCCCCAAAAATCTCCTCACGGTGTAATAGGAAGTCCAGCCTACGACGAAGCCAGAAATCATCCGAACACGCACTAACAGACGAATGAACAGCAATTTGTGAAGCCTGCAGGCGTTGTTGAACTTCCAAATTTTGGAGACTCAAACGACCAAATTGAACCTTACTCCATTCAAAAAGCGAGGACAACAAGAAATTGAGGGAGCGCATTAACTGAAATAAAGGTGAAACCGACCCAGCAGGGTGCCAAAAAGATGGAATTAATAAAAGACAAACGGGGTCAGAGAGCCACATGGCTTCGAACCGGCGGGGCTGGGGAAAATGCTGACACAAAGGCGTCGTGTCACACAGAATGGGAGCATGGCCAGATTAGTGACAAAGGCATCCGAAAAAAGAGTAATCCAATTAGGGGATGCCATAACCCAGTCTAATTTTTCATAAAGAAAACCTTGATCGGGCTAATCACGAACCCAAGTAAACAGAGGACCAACCCAGTAAATAGAGGACCCCCCCCCCCCCCGGTTCTTCACTTTTTGTGCAAAGTCTTTTTCGCACTTTTTTCACTTCGTACCCTTTGTATGTGACTTTGGCACCTTATTCGTCACGTGGGTACGATTCATGTCGACGCTCTCGTCGTAACGCAACTTCCGGATTCGTCATTGCCCATCGAACCACCTACTGTCCGCGCACCCAAAGTTCACCAAGAAGGGGGAGTGGCCTTGGCCTCCCTTCATGGGAGTTGGCCATTGGCTTCGGCCACCCCCTAGGGTCGGCCTCGGCCTCCCCAGGGGTGGTGGCCTTGGCCTTCCCCCAATTTTTGGCCTATGGCCTCCCCTCCAGCGCACTTGTTTTCTCGAATCTTTACACCTCCGCGATGTTTACAAACGTTCGTACATCAACCTTGCAACGTACGTCGTGCATCAACTTGCGACGTCCTTCGTGCATCAACGTCGCGGCGTCCGTGGTGCATCAACCTTGCGACGTCCGTCGCGCATCAACCTTGCGACGTCCGTCGCATCAACCTCGAGAACATCTGTGACGCATCAACCTTGCGACGTACGTCGCGAGTCTGTAGTGCATCAACCTCGTGACCTCCGACGTGCATCAACCTCGTGACGTCCGCCATGCATCAACCTCACGACGTCCGCCGTGCATCAACATTGCGACGTTCGTCATTCAACAACCTCGCAACGTCCATCGTGCATCAACCTCTCTACATTCGTCATCCGTGACCTCATATCGCTCCCACGATGCTCATCACCCAAAGTCGGGCACTACCATCGAATGACCCGTCGCCGACGACCGCATACCATCACTCCCAACTTTGTCATTACTACATGTTGCATTCATCATCTTGTTATGACAGGTACACTCAGCTCACATCCCATCTTCAGGACACTCGACGCGTGCCGGTGCGCCGTCTTCGAGATGTTCGTTGCCGCACCTGTGCGCCATTGTCATGATACGTGCCCTCGGTACCAAGTATTGATCCGCAACGTTCGTCGCTGCGCCCTTACGCCATTCTCATGACATGTGCCCCGGAACCAAGTATTGTTCCGCGACGTTCGTCGCTACACCCTTGTGTCATTCTCATGATACGTGCCTCAGGCACCAAGTATTGCTCTGCGATATTCGTCATCGCGCCCATGCGCCACTTCCATGACATGTGCCCACGGTTGTCTCCGCGACGTTCGTCACCGCGCCCATGCGCCACTTCCATGACATGTGCCACGGCACCAAGTATTGTCTCCGCGACATTCGTCGCCACGCCCATGCACCATTCTCATGACATGTGCCCCAGCACCAAGTGTTGTTCTGCGACGTTCGTCGCTGCGCCCTTGCACCATTCTTATGATGGGTGCCCCCGGCACCAAGTATTGCTCTGCGACGTTCGTTGCAGCGCCCATGCTCCATTCTCATGACAGGTGCCCACAGCACCAGGTATTGTCTCCACGACGTTCGTCGCCGTGCCCATGCGCCACTTCCATGACATGTGCCACGGCATCAAGTATATTCTCTGCGACATTCGTCACCGCGCCCATGCGCCATTCTCATGACATGTGCCCCGGCACCAAGTATTTTTCTGCGACTTTCGTGGTTGTGCCCTTGCTCCATTCTCATGATGTGTGCCCTCGGCACCAAGTATTGCTCCACGACGTTCGTCGCAGTGCCCATGCGCCATTCTCATGACAGGTGCCCCGGCACCAAGTATTGTTCCGCGACGTTCGCCGCTGCGCCCTTGCACCATTCTCATGATGCGTGCCCCCGACACCAAGTGTATCCTCGCGACGTTCGTCGCCTCACCCGTGTACCATTGTCATGATACATGCCCCCTGCACCAAGTATTGTTCCGCGACGTTCATCGATGTGCCCTTGCGCCATTCTCATGATGCGTGCCGCCGGCACCAAGTATTTCTCCTCGATGTTCATCGTCGCGCCCATGCGCCACTTCCATGACATGTGCCCATGGCACCAGGTATTGTCTCTACGATGTTCATCGCCGCGCATGTGCACCACTCTCATGATACATACCCCAGCACCAGGTATTGTCTCACGACGATAGTCGCCGCGCCCATGCGCCACAATCATGTTACATGCTTCCGGGGGCTCCGTTTGTAGTGCTCTGGCACGAAGACCACTCACAGCGGGATGGGCTCACAACCTTAAAGCCATCGCCGTCGTAATCATGAGGGGATCTGGCCCTTAGAGCGGGATGGACTCACAACCTTATAGTCATCGCCGGCAGGGAATAGGCTCACAACCGTAAAGCCATCGCCGTCACAATCACGGGGGGCTCCGGCCCTCGCAGCGGGATGGACTCATAACCTTATAGTCATCGCCGCCACGAGATAGGCTCACAACAGTAAAGTCATCACCATCACAATCACAATCACGGGGGCCTCCGGGCCTCGCAGCTAGATGGACTCACAACCTTATAGTCATCGCCGCCACGGGATGGGCTCACAACCTTAAAGCCATCTCCGTCAAATCACGGGGGCTCCAGCCCTCGCAGCGGGATGGACTCACAACCTTATAGTCATCGCCACCACGGGATGGGCTCACAACCTTAAAGCCATCGCCGTCACAATCACGGGGGCTCCGGCATGAGGACCCCTCGCAGTGGGATGGACTCACAACCTTATAGTCATCGCCGCCACGGGATGGGCTCACAACCTCAAAGTCATCGTCGTTTTCATTCCGGGGGGCTCCGTTTGTAGTGCTCCGCCACGAAGACCCTTCGCAGCAGCGGGATAGGCTATTCCTTCGGGACACTATCTCCATCAGGGTGTCTTCGTGACTGGCCTACGTGCTCCGGCACTGGGGGCTCGCGTCGGCACCCCTAGGGACTATGACCCCCAGGTCACTTCGAGACTGGAGCAGGTCTTCGGAGGGCATCGCGCCTAGTCCACCTGGCAGCTGGGCGTCGGGTCTTCCCCACCACTATCAGGCCTATGGGACTCTGTAAGGGCTTAGATTGGTGGCTAGATCAAGGGGGTTCTCTGGCCACACCGACGCTGTGGGAGGCAGTCTTTCCAGACAAACAGAGCGACGCTGTGCGGGGCAGGCCGGGTGAATATGGGATTTGACAGTCCGTGGAGCACCGGCAGCTATGGACCCCTCGGTGACGTGTCACTCCTAGGGTGCTCCAAATGTCGCGTTATGACATCATCATCTCAACCTCTATAAATAGAGGTCTTGAGAATTCATTTGCAGGACTTTAGATTTTCAGATTCTCGGAACTCTGACATTTTCACTTTCTCACTCTAGAATCCTAGAGAGAAACATACAGGACCTTGACTCTGAACCTAAGCAAGGACTGTGACTATCGTCGTGTATTGACCCCGTGCCATAGCCCTCGCAGCACTGCTAGCCTTAGGCTCTATCTGGGAAGCCCTTGGTCTTTACCCTTGCTCCGCCCTTGCTGTGTTCCACATCATCACACTTGGCATTTGACTCGGACTGCATTCCTTGTGACACCTCCACGTCGACTACGAACCCACTTTCCTTGGCATCAAAGAGTCAACACGAATATGTAGGACAGGGGAGAGATGACACGGTTCAGCCACCATCTGCAAGGGAACCTGCAAAGGGACAGAGGCAGGGGAGGACACAACGGTGGCAGCAAGGGGTTCAGGCAAATTGTTGATGGGCCTGCCTCATGATCATGCGAACAAGGCCCAAAGGTAGGGAGGTTAGTTCCATATTGATCCATAATCCCAAAGTTCAGGTCGTGCACCGCTTGAAAGTCAGAAGAATGGACAGAGGCCTCAGCCCGATGGGACTCAGGTGAGGGCTTTAGCCTTGCCTTTAAAGTCAACAGGCGCATCCAAATGAAAAGGAAAGGGGCCAGATAGAGACAATCTAAAGTTTTTTGCACAAGGGCCAAAAATGAAGTCAGCCCAAAGTCTACCCTGATCCAACTCTCCACTTTCATCCAAATCACAGCTGCCAGTGGATATCAACAGACGCATGGCACGAGAAGCCATGTCAGTAAGAACTTGCCATGCACTTGGATACGTGGGCGCCACCTGGCAAACTGAATGACACGTCGTGGAGGTCACCAATTCCGGACGAAAAGCAGGTGACGCGATACCGGCCACCGGAGGGGAAGAGACCATCGGCAACGATTGGGCACACCGTTCCAAATCGGTATCCATGGATGGAATGGAATTCCGTGGAGTCAACCTCAAGTGGGCAGAAGAGGTAACACTAACCTGCGACGATGAAGAACTGGACAACACCTCAACACCCGAAGGAGAAGCTGAATGCAGTGGTGGATCATCAACTGGCAATACGAATACGACTAGTGCGATTCCAACCGGAAATTCGCAAATGCATGCAGGGCACGAGAAAACAAAGGCGGATGCGCTTGAGAATAGAACAACGAATTCTCAGGATGAGCGTAACGGGCCATTACCATCTCAACCTGGTGTTGAGCTTGGAGGAGAAAAACATGGCAATCACGATTGGCATGTCCAATAAGCCCATAGCGGTAGCATTCCCTGAAGACCTTTTCATACGCCGCCCATAGACAAATTCCATGATCAGCCAGCGTCGGCGCATAAACACCTGCCACTAACGGCTCATCGACAAAGACTTTTAACTAGAACACGGAAATAATCCTTACGAAACTGACGAGTAACAGACCAACCAACAGCTAAAACCTCGCCAAAATAACTTCCAAACTTCACTGCCGACTCGTAGAAGTAAAATTCAAGCGCACCCATAAGTTAACCGTTGGAAATTGCAGGCGAGGGATACACAGGAAATGGTTCCATCGCATAAACACCAATAACCCACCATAGATGTTCCAAGGCCCTTCAGCTAAAAGGCACTCCATGTCTAAAGCATCAGAAAAATGAAAAGCATAGAAATCCCCAACCATTTCAATAACAACCGAACCCAGAAGTCGCCAGAATTGACGCACCGCACGCCGGACCAACGTAAGAGGGAAGACACGCTGATCAATAAACTTCCCAACCAAAGTATTGGCCCACTTTGATTTCTGGAATGAAAAGAGCTTTGGGTCTACAGAAACCCCATGACCACAGCGTTCTAAGATCGGAATTTCATCCGAATTTGACGATTCCAAACTGGAAGAAGACATACTGGAACAAACAGTAAAGCTAACAACAAAACCAACCAAGCAAACCCCGAAAACCAGGTGAACAGAGCACCGCACAGGATGCCCACCGATCGTTGCCCAGGAAGCAGCGTGGACTCTATTGGAATTGGGTTTTGAACCCACCGTGGAGAAGCAACTTTGACTCAATTTTCAAATTGGTTCCAAATCATATTTTGGTTAGGAACAAATTGATTCATGATCCTCTATTGGAATAGATGATCATGGTATATTCACATGTTTAAAATAAATGGAAGGTGAATGAGAAAATTGACGTTGAAGTTGGTGGTTCAACTTGAATGGAAGAGAGAATCCCACGTAGAAGAATTAAAGTCAATGTTATCTCCTTATAAGGCTTAGCCTTGAGCTAAGGGTTGGGCCCTTTGGGGATACCCATGTTTTGTAAGGAGGGAGGACCTAGGTTAGGTCCACCACACGCTCGCGCCACCTATCCCGGTCTGTGGCTTGTGCCATCAGGCTTTATTCTTTTTGGGACAAAAATATTTTAAATAAATAAATTTTATTTATATATTTTTTTCCGAAAGTTATGACCTTCCCAACTAGCAGTTTTTTCTGTGAAGAGTTGCACCCCTAGTGAAAACTGTGTATAAAAACGAGTCAGTTTTTCAGAAGTAATTAATTCTTTCCCGAATTATTTTTTGTAATATTTTGTCTCCGAGTTTCCTGTGTCCGAAAGAGTTCTGTGCCATTATTTTGGTTCGCCGGGTCTGAAGATTTGGAGTGCTCCTATTTTCAGACGTGCTACCGTTGTATCCTGGGAGGCTTTTCGTCAAGAGACCGTCAGCACCGTTGCGGGACGAATAAAGTCTTAAGGATAGTGAATGAAATTCACACCTCGGCCTTTCCATTTGTTGTTCTGCATTTCCTGTTGTGAGTTTTTAGACATAGTTCTGTTTCTATTTGGTTTAGTGACTGCTATTTTGGAACGTTAATAATTGCATGTTAGTAATTGTTCGCAACTGATTTTTTGCAAATATACACAAAGTATACTATTTGGAACAACAGACTCAAGCGAAGTCCTCGCCAGAAAGAGGAAGCTTAAAAACAGGGGAGCTCATCGCACTGTTAATCGCCCCACGAGCAGCTGGGAAAAGACTCAGAGGCCGTTTGCAATGGATTTCTTCCCCTCTTTTTTGGCCCAATTTTAAAATTTCTTAAGAAGTGCAAAAAACTGAGGTGTTTGGTGGTTCTTTAATTTTTAAGAAAGCCCAAGTCTTTAAAAAGAGGAAGCCTATTTTCTAAAAGAGCTATTAGCTCTTTTTAAAACCTCTTTTCACGCGGCCTAGATGGCTTGACTTATGAGATCTCGACTTTGAGTCTTCCTAGCAACAGAAAATAAGATGAAAAAAATCAAAGGAAACATTAGGGTTCTCATCTTTTGGCCGAATCGCATCTGGAGAGTTCACAGCCACTGCTCTGCTCAAATTTTCTGGATCGCATCTCATCTCTCACGGGTCCATGCATCGCCTGTCACCGCCTCCATCCCTTCTTTCTCCGGCGCAGCCACAAACAGCTCTTTCTCGGGGAACATCTCTTCGCTGTGGAGCTCGATCTCATCTCTTCGGCCGAATCGCATCTGGGGGAGTCCACAGCCACCGCTCTGCTCAAAATTTCTGGATCGCATCTCATCTCTCACCACAGCCACCGCCTCCATCGCCGGTCACCCCCTCCGTCCCTTCTTTCTCCGGCGCAGCCACGAACAGCTCTTTCTGGGGAACATCTCTTCGCTGCGGAGCTCGATCTCATCTCTTCGACCGAATCGCATCTGGGAGAGTCCACAGCCACCGCTCTGCACAAAATTTCTGGATCGCATCTCATCTCTCACCACAGCCACCGCCTCCGTCCCTTCTTTCTCCGGCAAAGCCACGAATAGCTCTTTTAATTATGTTAAAAAAAAAAAAACCAAAAGAGCTTTCTTGTCAAACGCTTGAACTTTTCTTTTTTTAGAAAAAATAAACTTTATCAAACAGCCACTTAGTTACGAAGTCCAGTCTTTACTTTCACTACACAGTAGACCCGATTATGTATGACTTCTGTTATATAGCTACATAAATTCACTAATATAGAATTGACATGCCATGTCACTTCAGTTTTAAGAGACCTAGATCACTTGTAACTTTTGCTTATCGTGTCCAGATAAAAGGCTAACTTTCATGATGTTTTGCCGTACTGAGATCCCCTAATCCCTTTCGTTTTTTTGCTTACCTAGCTCATTAAATATGCATCACTGGCCTCACTTATGTCGGTATTTACCATTAAATCATGGCCTGTCATGATCTTTTGTAGTGCCCTAAAGCTACCAATGTCACTGGGCAAGCAGTATCACTCTTAAATTTTCAATGGAATACTGTCTTCTAACAAATAACAAAAAATTGTAACACCGTTATTGCCAAAAGTTGGGTTAGAAGCACTAGTCCACACTCGACCTTCCTGCTTTCGGTTAGCACAAAGTTTAAGTTCCCAACCTTAAACAGATGTTCTCATCACTTCTGCTTTGGATACAGGCTGTATCTGCAGCATGTGTACGTGTTAAGTCTCTCCAAATCTCCTGAGTAAGAGATGCTGCTTCTTGGATACTGCTGAAATAAGTGCTTGCTCATTGTCCCAAAAGGGAGATGAAGAAGGCAAGTGTCGAAATATTACACATCTCGACAACTTAAGGGTAACCTTACACGAGAAAATTAAAAACAAGGTTGATGGCATGAGAAGGCATCACAGGAGAAAGTGCTTTACAAAAGAATCCTGATTACTTGAAAAAGGTAAAGAAACAGAGAATAAAAGAGAGGACATATTAGCCAAGGAAAAAATCTCATCTCAACTCATAACCCATACAAAATAGATGGAATAAGGCTGTCCATCGATTATCCATCCATCCAACAAAAATGTATTATCTCCCTTTTCCTCGCTTACCTTTCCTTATCTGCTTTTACCAGATGTATACACTGCTGCCTCACTGTAAATGCAACTCCTCCCGGACCCTCGTTTACTTTCTTGTTTGACGCATGTGGCTACTTTGCCATACGTGAACTCCGAACATCAAGTATACTGTGGCTGCTTCAAAAAGAAAAAAAAAAAAAACTTCGCCAAAATTTGAACTCAAGCCTCATACTGATTCATCTTTTTGCATCCTCAGCTGCTCCAGGCAAGTCATCATATGTAACAGGAATGCGTATCCTATCATGGACAGATTTGCGTCTCTGCTCAAGGTTCGGCTGTTCAAGTTGGTTCTGCAAGGAAGGTACAAGCGGTGGCCCATCTGAAAAGGTCTCTGTAGCCTGATACATGGATGCATGAATAGTTCCTTGAGCAGAAGCATGGTTGTTCTCCACTGATGCTGACCTGATGTCTTGTTTCTTAAATTGCTTCTGCATGGTGGTCAAGTTTACAAAAGCATAAACGAATGGAACAACAAAAGAACATGGAACAACAACAGAGACCCTAATGAAGCGCAATGCGGACTACCAAGAAAATAACAGAGCGCAATGTGGCATTGATTGATCTTGTACAAATGTAGTACATGTGGCGAGTAGCATCAGAAAAATAAGTTCAACCAAATAAAATTACTGTAGCAAGGTTTACGCAGTCCTGCTTTCTAAGAAGCTCTGGTAGCTAGAAACAAAACCAGGTTGCAAAATCTGGAGCAGGCAGAAAGAAAAACTCATTCATGTAAAACCAAAAATGTAAACATACTAGAAAGAACCATTTCTTTGAGGTAAGGCAAGAAACTAAGGCCCCGTTTGACAAGTTTTAAAAACTGAAAAAAAGAGCGTTTGGTAACCATTTTTTTTTCAATTTAAAAAACCAGTTTTTAAACTGCAGAGTAAAAAAAAAAACTCCAAAAACTGGTTTTTTTTTTCACTTTTGGTTTTTTTTTTTCGACCACCACCACCACCCTCCCACCGCCGGCAGCCACCTCAGGCGACCACCGCCGGAGACTGCCGACAACCACCTCCGGCCGCCGGCGACCGCCGGCGACCACCGGCAGCCACCTCCGGCCGCCGGCAGCCACCGCCGGAGACTGTCGGCAGCCATCTCCGGCCGCCGGCGACCACCGCCGGAGACTGCCGGCAGCCACCTCCGGCCGCCGGCGACCACCGCCGGAGACTGCCGGCAGCTACCTCCGGCCGCCGGCCACCACCGCCGGTGACTGCCGGCAGCCACCTCCGGCCGTCGGCCACCACCACCACCACCGTCGACCACCGCTACGCCCCACCACCGCCACCGCAAACCACCAAAAAAAAAAGTCAAAATAAAAAGGGTTACCAAACACCAAAAAAAAAACCTCAAAAAAAAGGGGTTATCAAACACCCACTTGTTTTTATAAAAAAAAAAAATTAAGCTGCTCTTTAAAAACTGAAAACCAAAAAAAAAAATTTGTCAAACGAAGCCTAAAAAGTCCTTCAGACTGAACTTCGTTATCTGCCAATCCAAGGAAAACCAAAACTTTTGATTCAGTCTTCCAACTCAGATTCCACATTATTGTTATTTTGTATCATAATTACAAGCCCTGTAAAAGATAACAACATTTCAATTTTCAATCTAGGTCGAAGAATTTGAGATCTATTTGGCAGCCAAAAACTAATGTGCAATCATCATCATCATCATCTAAGCCTTCGTCCAAAACTAGCTGGGATCATCTACCTGAATCGCTTTCTTCCATTTTACCCCATCAAAGCAAATTTCCTCACATGGATTCCTATATTGATTTCTAGAAATCAAGTCTTTCATCAATACTCTTCCCTCGTCTTAACGCTTCAACTTGGCACATATCACTTCTTCTTATAGGGTCATCTGAAGGCCTACGATGGATATGACCAAACCATCTTAAACGATGTTCCCTCAGTTGGCATCGGCCCCACTTTGTTGCATATATCCTTGTTTCTTATTGTCCCACGTTGAGTGGCCGCATACCCTCCTCAGCATTCACATTTCAGCCAGACTCATCTTAAATATATGGTGCTTCTTAGTTGCCCCACATTTGAATCCATAAAACATTGTTGGCGTCACTAATGACTATAACCTGAGAGGAATATTACGATCACCTATAAACCCAAAAGCACAACACCCTAGAAACATACCTCCACTTCAGCAGCCCTGCCATTATCCTATGGGCTTCATCATTGTGAAACTCCCCCTCTTTGCACATTATTGATCCAAAAGACTTGGACATATCTTTATTAGGTACTTGAGCTCTCCTAGTTCACTAAAGATCCATCTTAAGTGTCGTATCTTAGTCCTCCTTAGCCTAAACCTAAAGCTTTTGCCTAGGAAGTATGGACTTGGGTACCCATGCAGATACAGTACATGTGCGACAACGCGAATATGTGATCTTTCGGAAAAATAAGCATACAGATGCGAGACATCTCGAATATTACATATGTTTCCATGAATTTATATATAAATACACGTATCTATTGAATCATAAATCATAAATGAGTATACTAGAAAGTTCAACAAATCAAAATAAATTTCTACAGCTAGTATAGTATGAAGATGCAAGTCAAGTAGCACTGAAGTTTAAGATCATGAATCCATTACATAATAAAAAGAAATAAAGAGCCCGGGCTCTGTCTTTTCCTTTTGCATCCTTTTGTCGTTTTTTTTGGCTAACCCTATTGCCAAATCAGGCACGGCTTTTGCCAAAGCAAAGCCTGCTTTCGGGAAGTTCGTATCACCTGCTTCTAAAACTGTACTCTGCTTTGGCAAGTCATATCAGATTTGGCATTAGAGCTAGCCTTTTTTATTGTTGTAAGAAAATATCTGGAACGTGAGAATGATATTTGGACCTCCCAGAAACTCTTTTGAAATAATACTTTGACTCTTCAAGTACCTGATACGTGTCCCAGCCCGAATTTCAAAAAATCAATGTAAGAACTAGATATTCTTTCGAGATCCGGTGCACTGCAACCAAGCCAATACGCACCAGATGCTGGTACTTCAAACAAGATGAAGTACCGTGCTCTATAGGCATTGGATTCCAGAGTACTTCTCCATCACTTTAACTTAAATGTTTAGTAGAGCTCTAATCTCAGTTAGAACTTAGAACCCTTGTGACTAGTTATGAGTTAGAACCCTTGGGACTAGTTATGAGTTGAAAAATGGATGGAAAACATACAAATGCTTACCATATGCCACATATACAATATCTAGATAAAAATGGCACTTGTTTGGCTCTATGAGCCAACAGTCTGTTAATCTATCTTTATCTTATTTGCCATAACCATCCATGATAACCATCATCAGCCAACAAACCTTGATTAATAAGTATCAACTGCATGAATGTTTTCGGTCCAGAGGAGATGCCGTCAAAAAGAAAATGAGTCCAAGGTTTGGGATATAGCTGGGTCATATATACGCGCACACAAACAAGAATCCACATACATAATCTCTCTCGCTTGCAATTTTCTTCCTGCATTGTAGAAATGCTTTTTCTATTTTTAACTAGTTTATCCTTATTTTTTTTAGCTATAATTTATGAATATTCCTCGAGTTTGATTTCCAAAAAACTTTTCCTAGTTCTTCACAAAGCTACATACACAGACAGTAATTAAAACCTCAAAATCTGTCACGGTCACCATAAAAGTCAAAACAAAGCCATGTGTTTAGAATTGATGAGGCAGGAGAGGAATCAGTTGTAGAATGGTAGTTTGAGTGGGGTACATGCCTTGAGGTAGGGAAAGGAGGAGGAAACGGTGATGACCTATAATGTTGTGTTCGTAGGCTTTGCTTGATAGGTTTGGATGGTTTGGTGCTCATGGTAAGGGGTCAAAGTGGAGGTAAAGAAACAGAAATGAAAGTGACAGATATAAGTATGTGTTCCCAACCTATTCTGGTCGCACACAAAAGGCCCACTGGGGTCCCATTTTGCACGACATGTCGGCACATGCAACAATCGATATTCAACGCTTCCAACCTGTCAAAGCGTGCACGCTCAAGTCACGTGCGCTTTTCACTTTTGTTACATGACTTCGTCACTAAGAAACTCATTCTTGCGCGACGCCTCATCACGCTTCGACCGTTCGCACGTCGCCCATCGGCACACCATAGCCTTCCCCTTGGGGTCGGCCTCGGCCTTGGCCTTCCCCATGGGGTCGGCCTCAGCCTCGGCCTCCCCTTGGGTTGGCCTTGGCCTTCCCCCAAGGGTTGGCCTTCGGCCTACATACTTAACACCTTCACTTCTCTTCAAGGGACCATACATCGTCCGCGACCCTCGTCGTCCGTCGCCCGGATGTCACTCTGCGACCCCGTCACCCGGAGGTCACTCTGCGACCCCCATCGCCCACGCCCGCGCGCCGTCTCCGCGATCCCCGTCGCCGGCGCCCGCAGACCAACTAAGGTGACGCTCGTCGTCCGTCGCCCAGGCGCCTTCTTTGCGACTCCCGTCGCCAACGTCCGGGAGCTAGCGACGGGGGTCGCAATGACAGCGACCAGGCACACGGCTGTATCAGCTTTGGCGCATGGGCACCAACTCTGTCACAATGTCGTGCCCCCGGGCACCATAAACACTCAGCCGCGCCCATGCGCCGCGAATACAGCCGTGCCCCGAGGCTCTCTGTCACAATGTCGTGCCCCCGGGCACCATACACACTCCGCCGCGCTGCTGATACAGCCGTACCCCCAGGCTCTCTTTCACAATGTCGTGCCCCCGGGCACCAAACACACTTCACCGCTCTCGTGCGCCATCTCCATGACATGTGTCCCGACACCAGCTATTGTCCCGCGACGGTCGTCGCCGCGCCCATACGCGATCATGTTATGTCCCCGGGCACAGCTCTCATTCACCACACCATACGCCCTTGCCATGGACGTGGAACATGCTTCGACCCACTCTCCGGAGTGTGTAGCATCCCACGGGGATAGGCGACTCCTCCGGGACACTATCTCTGCCAGGGAGCATTTCAACTCTCCTTCCGCTAGGTAGACGGCTCCTCCGGGATGCTACCTCGCCGCGCTCCGAGTGCTCCGGCACAAGGACTCACCCGCGGGATAGGCTCGCTCTCTAAGACATTATCTCCACCAGGGAGCTTTTTAACTCCCCTTCCGCAAGGTAAGCGGCTCCTCCGGGATGATACCTGGCCCGTCGGGTAGACGGCTCCTCGGGATACTACCTTGACGCGCTTCAAGTGCTCCGACACAAGGACTCACCTGCGGGATAGGCTCGCTCTCTAAGACACTATCTTTGCCAGGGAGCTTTTTAACTCCCTTTCCGCCAAGTAGACGGCTCCTACAGGATGCTACCTGGCCCGTTGGGTATACGGCTCCTCCGGGATGCTACCTTGACGCGCTCCGAGTGCTCCGGTACAAGGACTCACCCACGGGATAGGCGACTCCTCTGGGACACTATCTCCGCCAGGGTGTCTTCGTGACTGGCCTACGTGCTCCGGCACTGGGGGCTCGCGTCGGCACCCCTAGGGACTATGACCCCCGGGTCACTCCGAGACAGGAGCAGGTCTTCGGAGGGCATTGCGTCTAGTCCACCTGACAGCTGGGCGTCGGGTCTTCCCCACCGCCGCCAGGCATGTGGGACTCTGCAAGGGCTTGGATTGGTGGCTAGATCAAGGGGGTTCTCTGGTCACACCGACGCTGTGGGAGCCAGTCTTTCCAGACAGACAGAGCGACGCTGTGAGGAGCAGGCCTGGTGAATATGCGATCCAACAGTCCATGGAGCACCGGCACCCGTGGATCCCTCGGTGACGTGTCACTCCTGGGGAGCACCACGTGTCTGTTAATGACATCATCGTCTTAATCTCTATAAATAGAGGTCTTAAGAATTCATTTGGGACTTTTTGGAACATTTTCAGACTTTTCACTTTCTCACTCTAGAATCCTAGAGAAGAAACATACAGGACCCTGACTCTGGACCTAAACATCGGACTGTGATTGTCGTCGTGTATTCACCCTACGCCATCACCCTCGCAGCACTGCCACCCTTAGGCTCTGTCTGGGAAGCCCTTGGTCTCTGCCCTTGCTCCACCCTTGCTGTGTCCCACATCAGCGCACTTAGCATCTGACTCATACTGCATTCCTTGTGGCACCTCCACGTCGACTACGAACCCACTTTCCTTAGCATCGGTATGTTAAGGCAGTGTTTGGCGGTTGGCTTAGTACAATGGATTGTTAGTGAAGGGCGAAGTCTTCCTTTTTCAATTTTGCTAGCAATGTGAGGCTGAGTCAACTCGATGGACTTACTCGACAAATATAGGGGGCACTTCGCCATGAGCTAATAGTTTAAGGGGTGTTCATGTATTTTACCCTTAACTAAAAGTATATCATCCGCAAACAACATATACTAATGAACGTCGTCTTGCATATTCTTTATAAGCTCGTCCATAACCTAAGTAGTTTGATATAGGCTTAAACTTGATTGCTTGAAGCAAATCGTAACTGGCATTAGCTCGATGTTCTCAGACTAGTAGCCTGCCTATTGTAGACATCCTTAATCACATGACCATCCTTGGCAGCCACTCCTTCCTACTCTGGAGCCTGCCATGTAACTTGCCTTGGCACCTTTTCATACGCATTTCACACATTTATTAAGACGTGAAAATACTGTCTCTTCTCTCTAAATCTCTCCATCAATGGCCTAATGGCATGAAACGAAATTAAGTCCCTCCCTCCTTCCTTCCTTAATCTATGTCAATTACCCTCTTCCAAAGCTTGATAGTTGATAAACTCGTGCATTCCTACAAAATCATTTCCTCTTAAAAGTTGCTTTGGGGACATACTCATTAAACCACCAAGTTTCCTTACTTATAGGACCATTTCCCCTGGATTCTTAAAGGACCTCTGTAGCGACTCTGCCAACCAAGTAAACATCTCAGTCCACATATTATTAGAATCATCATCCAAACTACACAATCCTTTGTTAATTAACATACACTTCGAGAAGTGCCTGATCTTTTCCCGTTCGAATTTCAGGTGCTTAATCTTTTCCCATTCAGATTCTAGCACCTACTTCACAGATTTCTCTCACCTTTAACTTTCCTAATCCAACTCTTCATATATATGTCCAGCAACACCAACCTATGTAGTGTATTAAGACAGGGTTCTCCTTCCTAGTGAGAAGGAACTCTAAATGGCTACCATGAGACTCACAAGGTAATTAAACTGGAGTCTCGGTTCTTAAAGAAGGTGCTTGATATAATTAAATCAAACACTTTATGAAATCTACGATGTCTTCTCCTAATTCATTTGCATCTCCAAAACCAATCCTCCGTGTGTCCACTAGTTCTTCCAACATACCAATTTACATCTCCTCCTATTAACATCTGCCCTCCGTGCAGTATAGTATTCCCACTACAGCTCCTTCGTATCCTGCCAAAATTCCACATTGCCAGAATCCGTTAGTCCTACCTAAAGGTTTCCACCCTTCCTCTTGACATCTACAACCTTATTTCTTAGGCTACTGTATGCTCTCTTCGTCCCCAAGTAAGTGCATGCTTTGACATTGCACAAAGTTTTATGAGTTGGTCAAAAGCTGTCATGGTGAACCTACCACTGTACAACTCACTATCTTCTTCCTCTCTAGTCCGGCAAAATATCGTCATCACATCAAACTACTTAAACATCATCATCACCGGTAATTCACCTTAAACACCATTAGCGTCATAGACCCAGATTTAAGTTAGCCATACTATATAACTTAACCTTATCATTGGAGGCCACAAATAAACGTCATCACCTCATCACATATTACTTACTCTTACCATCCCTACCACAACCACACTGTCCCAGATCTACCACCAAAACCCTGCCAAGGGAATGTAAGGAAAAAAAATTCTTAACTCGGAATCTATTTTTGAAGGTTACTGCTATCAATGGTAGGTTGATGTTATGTTTAATATCAAATCCTACTTGCGATACGCTTGCGTGAAAAAAAGTGGGTAGCATTCAGCCACTGCTGTCAGATGCACCATCTCTGCCGAGCCGCCCCACCAAGTCGGTCAATTACTCGTCAACCCCCATCACCACCTTATAGGAAACGCTCTCCAGCTATGATGAATTTTAGATTTGCGGACATGGTGATTTGTGAGATTATGGTCTAGGTGAAATCATGGCGAATTAGCCTAGAAGTGGGTATGATCTACGGGGGCATATATTCTGGTGGGCAATCTGACTACTGGTGCAATAATTGGGTATCTGTTAGGGTGGTTTATGTTGGTTGCTAATCCATAGGGTTAAAGAGGAGAGAGAAGTATGGGGAAAGACGAAATAGGTGAGAGAAAAGCAAGTGAAGAGAGGAGAGAAAACCAACGGGGTAAAAGGAAAGGTGGGTGACTGAAAGGTGGAGAAAGGAGGTGGGGGGGGGGGGGGGAGAGAAGATAAGGAATCAAAAGGGTAAACATGGAAAACAATGACAATAAGTGTTTCAATTAGAAATCAGTAACTTATTTTGAGACATCTCAATAAGGAAAGGAGCTCACTTATTTAAAGATGGAGCAAGTACTACAATTTGTTCTCCACTTCTATTCCTAACCCTGCCCTTGTGCCACAATTTATAATATGTCCCTCTATCTCTCAGTCTCCTGAAGACACGCTATATTGACTCTCCTTATACTGATTGTATCAATAAGCTCCCACAGCTCACCCGTAAACGAACCTTACTTCCAAAGTAACGTGTAATAATCCAACCAGGAAAAAAAAATAAACAGAAACGGCTATCAAATGGGGCCTAAATTTGAATATACAAACTCAACTACTCAGGTTATTCTTACCACCCTCTCAAAGGTTCATTGTCGGGACTGAGTCATTTTTTCTCTCCTCTCCCTCCTTTATAAGTGAACCAAGACAAATTTATAGTCACATATAGTCTAAAATAACAAGCTTTTCACATTGTCAAATAGAATACTGGACCTTGGTCAGTCGACCAATCTTGCTCTCCTGCTTCCAACGTTTCAGTGATACCAAATTTACAGCTGCAGCTGCAAAATCGGCAACCGAATTGTCCTGCTATGTTGGCGACAGCTCCCCCCCCCCCCCCAACAAAAAAAAACCCCAAAAAACCACCCAAAACAAAAGAATAATAAATAGATAAATAAATAAATATTAAAAAGAGGAAGGAAAAAAAAAGGTCTCCCGTTTGTACACAGAAGAAATACAGAACGCATTTTTTCTATCATCTACACATATCCCGTTTTCCTGTTTTATTACAGAGAACTGTATAAAGTACTGAAATCTGGTGTAAGAATAATCACCATCGTGCTAAGATCTTCTGTTAGTCGTGTCCAATTTCATCATCAACCACCAAAGATATTTACATCTTTTCTATAACTCCACAATTACCAATTTGCTTTCCAGGAGAACTCTAAATCATCCCCTTAGATTCAAGTTCTATCAGCAAGATAGCATCTTTCTAAAGACAAAATTCTTGGGCCTACTTCTTCCGGGTACACAAGTCTTTGACACATTGATACTCTCTTGTGCTCCATAAATTATAGTAGGTATAAATTTCAACCCAAAAATTATTGTGGGTTTACCATCAAAATGCTTACTCACCCACTACCTTCGCCAAATACAGCCGACAAGAAAAAGCATATACTGTGAGCGATCAAAATAATTAAAGCCCAAATCCAGGTAGCCACATATGGAAAAATAAGGAACTTTATATTAATCACTACAAGGTTTATAGTGCAGCTCAAATCGATACATCCTTATCTGTGACAAAATTAAGTTGGCAAACATTTTTTTCCATTTTTGCTAGTTGCTATAGGCAATGGCAAAAAGTAATGAAATCTGGAGTCGGAGGTCAGAACAATCAACTCCTTTCCTCTGTGTACAGTTTCATCTACAACCGCAACAACCTTTAACCTATTTAAGAATCCTCTGGAATTAAATATTCAATATACCAGAGTACCGTGAAGCATCACCTTAAGGCTCAAGTTCCGTCAGCAAGATAGTAGCTTACCTCTTAAGCACAAACTCTTGGTTCTGGTTCTTTAGTAGCCAAAGAATGTTCAAAATATGAGCCTACAAATAAATACAAGGGGTAAATGCACATCGACCCCCTCTACTTTAAGCTTTGTGCAATGTGGCGCCCCCTACTTTAAAAATAGCTACTAAACCTACCTCTATTTTTGAAAAGTGAGCACATTAGACGGTTTCCGTCCAACTTAACCGTGTTTTTGAGCGGGAATAGTTTGAAGTCCAAATTTATATTTTAAAGACCAATATACCCTTTTAACCTCACATAGTTTAAAATTAGAAATTCATTTACTTAAATGCCCTTTCAAGTGGCATAAAACTACACTTTTAAAGGGTAATACGGTAATTTCACCATAAAAACCTAACCCTAATATCTTTTCTCTTTCCCCTTCCTCTCTTCTCTCTGCCCCCTACCCTAAAATGCTACCACCGTCGCTGCTACAGGGGATCTCCGCCACCATCATGCCGCCACGAAATCACCACCAATACCTCCTTTGACATCACCAACCCAGCTTACCAGGGCCACCAACCACCGCCTGTGGCGGGGGGCGAAAGAACCACGGGCGAGCCTAGACGGCAGCGGTGAGTTCATGCCATCCCCCACCCCTACCCATGCCGAATCCACCTCCCCTTCCTCTCTCTCCTCTTTTCTTTTCCCCTTCCTCTCTCCCCCTCACCCAAACTGCTGCCACCATCTGTCGCCGCAACAAGCGATCTCCACCGCTATCAAGCCACCACTAATCTCTACAGCCATGAACCTGAAGAATCTGCCGCCGCAACTACCAATTTCATCGATTTGCTGTGGCGGGCTTCTTGGAGATGGTTGTTTGCCGTCCGTGGGTTGATTGTGTGGTGCTGCAATGGTGGGTGATGGCTGATGGAGACAAACATCAGTAAGAGGCAGGGAGAGAAGCGAGAAAGAGAGAGAGAGAAGCGTGTGATTTGCAGAAAGGGAGAGAAGCGTGTGAGTCAAAGTGAAGATAGCACGAAGGGGGTAGTTAGGACATTTCCACGAGCTCAGTCACGGCCGTTCCAATGCGCCCTCTTTTAAATAGTAAAGGCAGGTTTAGTGCAAGTTTTAAAAGAAGACGGGGTCACAATGCCTATGCGAGAAAGTACAGGGGGCCAAAGTGTATTTACCCCTAAAGAGAATTTGTGCCCCAGAAACGACAAATTCCAACCTAAAGATGGTAGTAAGTTTTAGATCCCAGAGTTTACCATTTACTAGTTCAATACCTTTGCCAAACATACCCAGAAAGAAGATAAAAAGAAAAAAAGACAATGAGAGATAAAAGTAGCGAAAACCAAAATGCAGGCTGCTACATGCATTTAAAAAAATATGGAGCTTCATGTTTTTCAATAAAAGGTCCATAGCGCACCTCAAATTCCTTTCCTTTTTTCATTATCTCCTTGTAGGCATTTGGATCGCGTACTTTAAGGATGCTCCATAATATGCCACCACCTGTTCGGAAACGCCTTTCATTAGCAGTCTTCTGACCTCCGCAAGCCTGAATTACATCAACCTGCAAGCTTTACCTCTTAATTTTACGGCAAACAAAAAAGGAAAGAAGAAAAAACGGACGATAATATAATAAACAACACCACCTATCAAAAGTAAATAGTAATTCTTCCATGTTCGAAGTGAGTACTTTGCAGGTGAAACGATTCAAATGAGAAATACACAGACTTCTCGTCATAAATGGAGAACAGCTTAAGTCCTTGATACATGAAAGACAGGCATTCTCTTCTTAGTCGTAGTACTGTGAAGGAAACACTCATTTCTTTTCAATTATCTATTTGCTATGTCAGAGTGTCTAGTACTCCAAAAGTTCATAATACACTTCTCAGCAACCACTTTGAAATTGTAGAAAATAGCTTCTATTTTATCATGTCAATCTTGCTAGAAATACTAGTACAGATGTAACGCGGGGCACCAGAATGGGACAGCGAAATTGTGCATGTCACGTGTTGGAGACTGTATTCAAATGTATTTTGAGATTGTTGGCTTTAGTTAACTGTACAATTGGGAGTAGATAATTCTGAAGCAGGGTGCAAAATGTAAAAACTACTTCACGAAAACAACACTAAACAGCAAATTCATCGTTTTAGATCAAAAAGCAGATTGTAGTAAACTTCACCACCTCCATGTGTCCAACTCAAACCGTAGTATCCAAATACTAAATCAGCAAGCTTATGAAACAGAAACTGAATCTGTATCAAAATTTATCAAGAACATTTTCATTTGGGCATTTCTGCAAACATCTTTTGGCTGCTGAGGGCGTCAGAGAGAAAAGGAGGGTAATTGAAGGGTCATGAAGAAGGAAATATGAAGAGTAAGTAAAAAGAAGAATAAGAGAACTAGACAAAAGGTACCCAGAGGGAGGGAGGGAGGGAGGGAGCTGCTTCTTCCTCCATTCTACAAAGGTTCCACCAATGGACCTTCTTCTTTAAGAGAAAAAGTAGGGTTCAAAATGAATCCCCTTTCTCTGTTACTTGTGTCTTTCCCCAGGGCGAGATAGTGTGTCAGGCTTATTCTAGTCGAAAAGTTCAACAAAGATATTGCCCAGGTACAGCCTGTGACCAACTTCAGTGAAGTGCCCTTAATGGAGCCTAGCGCCTCGAAACACAAAGAGCTAAACACGTGCATAACTATGGATATACTTATCGAGGTAGGTAGATGAACAACTGGGTTTAAAAAGTTTAGAAGTGCTAAGTGCATTTTGCATACGAGCGAAATTTGCTTCTGAACGATCTAGGCTAGTATATAAACTGGGCTGGAGAGCTGCTCAAAAATACTACATTTAACGCTATATCAACAAAACTTAAGGTGGAATTTCTTCTTGGGCCTTATATTAGGCTCTGAGAAGATGTGGTCAGATGAGCCACAATATTTGTAAAGAACAGTGGTCACAACTTCAGATTGATCAAATCTGATGATACTTTACAGCTGTGGGGTCAGTATATATTTTTGACAATGTCAGAAAGAAGACACCAGCGTAAAGGAAGAGATATTCAGGTGTAGCTGACATCCGGAACCTCAAGAATCCTTAGTGAGAATGGGAAAGATGAATGGGAAATAGGTGCTTTGGATGGGCGTATTCGATAGTGTCAAGGTGTGCCCTGATACCAATTGATGCAGTATCAGAAGGGAGTTGAGGGATTGCCTGTGGTATGCGCTACAGAAACTGGGAGAGAAGAGGATTGCTTCATTCTCCGAACTTGCAAGGGATTAACAGAGGCACACAAAAACAGAAAAGGAAGAGAATCTGGAAAGAAATTAACTGGGGAAAAGGCGGCCAGTGGCATATAGCCAGAACTCATTATTTAGCTTGCTCTAGTTAGTAATTGAGATTATCAGAGCTTCTTTACTTGGTAACCAAAGAACCGAGTATGTCTAAAACACCCCTCTTAGTATGACTTGACTTTAACCTTTATAAACCTACATTTCAATATCACATTTCGACTGTCCCATGCTTGCTTCTCGCAACATGGTATGCACTGATACCAATTGATGCAGTATCAGAGGGGAGTTGAGGGATTGCCTGTGGTATGCGCTACAGAAACCGGGAGAGAAGAGGATTGCTTCATTCTCCGAACTTGCAAGGGATTAACAGAGGCACACAAAAACAGAAAAGGAAGAGAATCTGGCAAGAAATTAACTGGGGCAAAGAAGGCCAGTGGCACATAGCCAGAACTCATTATTTAGCTTGCTCTAGTTAGTAATTGAGATTATCAGAGCTTCTTTACATGGTAACCAAAGAACCGAGTATGTCTAAACACCCTATTAGTATGACTTGATTAGTTGACTTTAACCTTTATAAACCTACATTTCAATATCACATTTCGACTGCCCCATGCTTGCTTCTCGCATCATAGTGAACACTACTCCTACATATATACAAGGAACAAATGCTCTCTTCTTATCCCAAAATCTTACCAACGCTCTAATTTAGAACAACGCAAAACTTGAATGAGGAAGCTCGAATCTTTGAGTAGCAGCACAAGGTGCAAAAGAGCAAAATTAAAAGGAAAAACAGCAGAAGAGTAGAACCACAAGCAATAACTTTGAGAACAGGAGGAAGAATGCTATAATAAAAGAGTAAAATATTAGAACTGCCATGCTATGCCTAGCTTATGTAAACACTAAAGTTATCTTTGCCAAAAGGCAGTAGGAAACATAAATTGACTGCCAACTGAAATTGGTCACAGTATATTGCTATTGTTAGGTGTTTTTTTATCATATATATTCCATACCAGCTTGGAAAGATCTCATCCTTCTATAATGGCTGTTCTCTCTGTATTTAGCATATACATAATCTCTACATTGTCTTCAAAGTATATAGTGCTTTGCTATTTTGCATACCAAGTGATAAAACTGCAAAAGATATTCCAAAACCATGTGATTTCAATCTACACCAAAAGGAACCAATTGGTTCAGCCAGAATCTCGTTTCAAACATCCACAGGACTAGGAGCAGTGAAATGGCTTCTGCAAGAATTATCTGCGAGTTTAGGGAAACAACATTGAGTATCAGCAACTAAAAAAGGCAGCAATTGTTGAAAAGCACTCTCAGCTCCAGGCTATTTCAAAATCAATTGGGATCCCAATATCTCACCTTCAATTGCAACATATTTTTGTGCCTTCACAGAAGCCCAAGGATAAATACTCTCTATACGAACAACTACCTTAAGGGGTCAAGAGAAAAAGTGGCTAATGGATCAAATCTAATATCACCTTTGAGTGGTTGCATAGCTTTATGACCATTAATTCAAAATTAGTCACTAAGTCAGCACTGCTGAGTGCAACCCCCATCGAGCGCATTCACCAAAGAAAAGGAGAAAAGAGAGGTAAATAGTATGTAATTTTCAGCAAAGATTGAATGGGGAAAAAAACCACGCGTTTGTGAAGACAAAGGAAGATCAAAACACAGACCCCGTGTACCAAACCTGACAGGCAAATAAGCATTTTCCTACAACAATGCCACCCATACGCGGGAATCTTTCAGGAAACCTAAATCTTTAGGAGAATAATTAAGACTTGCCGATATGAAAATTTGAGCACGTCGCAGTCATTAATAGAGGTTTATACCGCTACCAGAGCATGAACTTCAAAGAGAGATAAACTGTGGTGGTAGTTATACTAAGTTTGAGGTATAGCAGGCTTATCTGCTTTCAATTCGCAATCGATTCACTACTTCAAAATTTTGCATGCTAAAGAGCCAAAGAGAAACAGGAAGGGGAAGGGAGAAGAAGAAGGAAAATAGGCTCAAAATAAAAATGTAAATGTTAATTCCTCACATCTTTGTGTAAAAAGGCGCCTTCCGTGTCACAGCCTAATCAGTAGTTATTTATTATCCTATGTATGCTCTATCTACTATTCTGCCTGATGACATACAGCTACTTTCTCGCGCTCTTGACCAACTCTCTTCCATCAGCAAATAGCACAGAAGTGTACAAGGACACCTTAAATCTGTTGACAGAAATTCAATTCCACCTTTGTGTCTTACAGAATTCAATTCCACCTTTGTGTCTTACACAACACCTCTGCAGGGGATGACTTGCATGGGTAGTTGACAACCAGCATAAACCTATGTCAGATTCTCATGACATATATTAACTACAGTTTTCACTTGTTTACGATGCAGTTTAACATCTTGCGATCGCTAACTAATATATTGACTTAAATAAACTCATTTCCATAACCTCATTTCTTCATTCGTGTATACTTAAAACTTAAGAGACTTGGACCACCATCGTCAAAAAAATGCATGAGAGTAACAGCAAGTTGCTTCACCCGAAAAAAGGATGTAAAATACCTCTTTTACCAGGTCACTCAAAGCAGAGACACCCAAGCAACCCACTGCAGTCCATACCAAATAAGACTTTCTCTCTTTCAAGCGCTTGCAAACATCTAAAACAAACCTGCAGATGGAAGTTATAATACTAGTCACTTCTCGAGCATGAAGATCTTTTTCTTTCAACATAGAACTAGAATAAAGAGCCGGTTCTGCAGAGTAACATGCTTGAGTAGAAGAGATAATTAGCCTAGCGAATGCAGAGTAACATGCTTGAATAGAAGGTGCTAAATACACGAGAGCCAAAAGTAAAGTAATGGAAAAACCTCTTATTGGCTTCCGACAACAGTTTTTTTTGGGTTTTGGGGGGCGGGGGGTGTTCCCCTTCTACCACTATAGATAGGGAGCCTCTCCAATGCATTCCAATCTCTACTATTGGGTATCCCACCCAACTGCCACTCTTTTTGGCGTTAGGTTCTCCTGACCAAACCATTTTGGTTACCTACAGCTTGATCACTGATCAGTTACTAAAAAAGGTCCAATTGTACTTGCACAGACACGTCTAAGCTTGGTATTAGTGCTAACTGGGGGAAGGGTGGATGTCGGTGGTTGGTGATTGAACTGCCGGAACGTTTCCCAATGTTGCAAAGACAAATGAAACCTGCCTTCAAAAGATAGTGACCTCCAGCACTAGGCGTTGACCCGTCTCGTTACGTACACATATGTATTATGTGTCAAAAAAGTTACTAAAAAAAAAAGAAAAAAATGTGAAGAATTGCCACACTGCCGTGGTGGTGAAGGAAAAAAAATAGACGGCAAAAGCCCCAGCGGCAGGGGTGTGTGCACTCATATTATCATTCTAAATACATTAAGACAAAACACACACACACACATGCGCACATGGTATGGAAACAATTGGAACCCTCAAAGAGAACAGCAATCAGAGCCCAGGGGTCAGAACAGAACAATCAACTTGAAGAACATCAAATTCTAGATTCCGAACCACAGTATCAACCGGACAGTAGCAATTCAAGGGGGAATATATGATATAGCAGCGACCAAGGAAAGTGGTTCAAATAATGAAAAACCTGTTAACGTCTGTGACATTAGACCCGGAACTCCCTTTCTTCCTCTTATTCCTCTTCTTATTATCCTTCCGTCTCCGATTCTTACTGCGAGATTCCTGATTCACTACACTTGAATCTCCGCCGCTTTTCTGCCCTGCTTCGGACTCCAAATTCCTTTCAATCACCTCCCCTTCTTCCACGTCGAGCATCTCAACGTCCGGGGCGTCTTCAAGGTGCTCCTCTTCGAATATGGAATCAAATATGCTCTCTCCTCCATCCATTAATCCAGCAAAACTGCAAACAAGTCTCAAACGCATAAAAAAAAACCCAAGCAACACTACAACCCCAAGTAATTAGGAGAGAAACAAATGCTGAGCTAAATTCTTTCTCAAAGAACTAAACAGAAACTATGAAAACTCATTTTCAATCACGATTAGCAAAATAAAGAAACCTTCACCGAAGAATAGACGTTCTTGAATATATTGTAGTGGAATCTTCGAATGAAACAAGCATCATAAATTAGAAAAAGCATCACACAAGTTATGATCATAAAACATTACGTATCAAGCATTTTATATTAACCGAGCAGGAATCTTATTATAACTCCATTCCTACCGAAAATAAACCCTAACAGACAGAAAAGCGATGTAACGCAGACAAATTAGGGTTTTCGCCAACCTTTGAAGCCCAACACCGTTGTTCTTCGTACCTCTGGTGTGAGCCAGAACGGCGGCCAAATGTACACTCCAGTATTTTGGTTCTTGGTTCATCCAAAGGGACTGGACTGTGTTTTGCTGGGCAGCGCCCTTTACCCAAAGTCTAGCCTGTTTTTGATTCGAAATTGTGGCCCAGCCCATATGCTCTTTCTGCTTCACAGTGTTATGCTGTTAAATGAATGGGCTTCGTCCTTTGTTGGGTCCTTCGGTTTCTTCGGGTAATTTTTCGTAACGAGGCTAGAGGTTTCAGTCTGGTTTCACTTAAAAATTAAGTGAATGTGGTTCAATTATCTTATGAGCTGATCTTGAATGAGTTACTAAATTAGGGAACACAAGACAAGCTCGAGTAGCTTAAGCCTTTCGATGTTGTTACTGCTTAGTAGCATCTACAATAAATATTTATTTTTTTATTTTAATGACCAAAAAGTGAATAAATTTAAAACCGAGGTAGAAGTACTAATTCAATTCTTTTCCTTCATCCACACTTGCTATTCCAAGTAGACGTGTAATTTCTTGGTAACACAAGCATCTGCCTATAATAATTATTAATTATGGGTATTAGTTGGTAAAAAAAAAAAGGTTTTAATATTGCATCCTTAGAATTCTAGAAACGCATTGGTAAAAAAAAAAAATGTGCTCAAACCGGTTATCTTTCGCTTTCAAACTTTATGTTAATTAATCATTAGGAAACTAAGTAAGAATAAAGAAGTCATTGATGCACCTAGAATGAACTTGCGTGCACCTTTCGACTTTTACTTGTTGGTTAGATTTTATTGGTTTTTTTAGTAGATTAAATTAATAACAACTTATACCAGTAAATGACAAATGATAGGCCATTGTCTCTGCTTTCAAAGATAAAAGTTAAGTAGAAAAGTAGAATTCAATGACAAAAAATATAAGAACAAGTAAACAAAAAAGTAAGGTAGAATTTGAAATCACTTCCAGTTTTGATTTTCTATTTTCAAAAAAATTAAAATCAAAATCAGTTTAGTTTTTATTTTTTACAAAAACAAATGGGTGTTTGATTATCCAATTTTTATTTTAAGTTTTTTTCTTTTGGGTGTTTGATTATCCAATTTTTATTTTAATTTTTTTCTTCCGGAGGTAGGCAGTGCAGCGGTGGGAGGGTGGTGGTGTTGGTCTCAAATAAAAAATGAAAACCCAAAACTTCTAAATGAAAGTTTTCAAAAACTGCCATGTTTTAAAAACTGATTTTCAAAACTGAAGAAAAAAAAAAACAAAAACTGTCTGTCAAATGTATTTTTTTTCGAGTTTACAAAATTAGAGAAAAAATAGAAAACGAAAAGGTTACCAAATAGAGCCTAAATGTCCAACACTCTTGTGCCTACAAATTGAGGATAGGCACCAAAGTCCAAATGGTAACAAAAATAGACTCTTCACATGTCCCTATGGACATCCCTCAAAGAACAGGATCGGACCACAGGCCAAACCACGTAGATATAGCATGTAGCCACCGTACATCCATGTTAAACCGATTAGATTAGATTAGATCCGTCCAAACTAGTGCCACCCAAATAGCTTCTATATACAACCACTCACTACCGCGAACACCTAGAGATGTCAAAGGGCTGGGCTTGGGCCGGCCCAGCCCAAGCCCATCGGGCCTGCTGTGGGGCCGGGCCTGGGCCTGGCCAGTGGGGCTGCCAACCGGGCCGGGCCGGGCCGGGCCGGGCCGGGCCTGCCGAAGGCAAACCTAGGCCCAGTCCAGGCCCTGGCCCTAGGCCCAATATCTAGGGCCGGGCTTGGGCCGGGCCCGGGCCCTTTTTTTTTTTTTTCTTGTTATTCAATTTTAAATTTCATCTCTAGGCAATATTCACAATTTAACGAACCTAATCTTTATCATTTTATTTCATTATAAGTAATATACATATATATGTATGTATGTATATACATATTTATTTGTTAGCCATTATATTTTTTATTATATGTTAAACATTTTCATACTCTTCTTGGTGAGCTTTATTAATAAAATCTTAACACATAACAATGCTGTTGGGGGGGGAGGTAAAAGTGGAATTTTGGAAAAGGGGTGGAAGAAAGGGGGGGGAAAAGCAAAAAATTCAAACAAGTGGTGGGGCCAAAACCGGGCCAGACCCGGGCCAAACCGGGCCGTTTCCGGGCCTGGCCGGGCCGGGCTTTTTCGCAGAAACTGAAGGCCTGGTCCAGGCCCAGGCCTGGTCCAGGCCCAGGCCCGCCCGCTTGTGCTGGGCCGCTACTGTTCATGGATGGGGCCGGGCCAGAACAGGGCCGGGCCGGGCCGGGCCAGCCCACGGGCCGCCCGACCCGTTTGACAACTCTACGAACACCAGCACATGACCGCCCATTATATCACTAGCAAATTGAGGTCGTTCCACTCAACCACACTACCACACAAGACCAAGACCGCTTAGCCATCCTTTACAAAACTGGGCAACCACTAAATGAGTCCACAACCCAGTAATAAAAAATAAAACAACTAGAGAGGACATCTAGCTAGAAGGAAAGGGGAGGGTAAAACCTTAGCATAAAACTAGATATGTTCCTCACGATCTAACCATACATCAAATAGACGTCAGCACTATACCCACCCGACATAACCTGAAGTAACCCTAGGAAGAAAGACATCTGCAACCAAACCCACCATCAACGTTGTCGCCATGCCCACCAACCACGCCTTGCATCAACTACCCATCTTGCGACCCATTATGAGACACCTGAGATGAGCGGATCTAAACTCCATGCCTATCATTGACCAAAATCGGCGGATCGCATCTAGGATGAACCCAAGCCATTAAATGAGGAAGCCAGCCATGGGAAAAATAGGAAAAAGAAAACATAATGTACTAGACAAAATGATTACCTCACCATTGCCCGATGATGGAAATCAACTGTGATAGCGACACTGACTAGGCTTTGGTCCGTAGAGACGAGGGAGAGAAAAGGTAGTTTTTACGTTGTATGTTGTAGCAATGAATTTCTACGTGTCTAAAACAATTAGACTATTTTAGGCATTTGTTTCGGTATGTATTTGATTAAGTTAGTTTGTTCATATAATACGCTCTTTTACATGAATTTTAGCCTACAAAAAAGAGGTACGGCCTGACGTGTTGTGATTCATGCTTTTAATTTAACTCGGTGAACTTCTCGCCATAAAAAAGAAGTGTAATTGGGTTTGACAAAGAAGGTTAATTTTTTCCCCTTTTGGAACGTTTTTGGATTAAATGTTTACGATATATTTTGTTGACTAAAGTGTGTTTAAATAACGTCTTTTACGTATCTATAACGTCTTTTCATATCTCCTTTAACAAAGAATCGTTGCTTTCCTCTATCGACTTGTTTATTTTATCTTAATGTTCCCACAAGGTCTGCCTCAATCAATCAACTCGCATTAGTTTTTTGTTTTCAATTAGGAGCTATGTAGATCAACTCTCTTTTTTTCTTTTTTTTTTTTTTGCGGGGGGGGGGGGGGGGCTTTGCAGATCCACTTGATCAAAGCATTTTTGATGAATTTTTCTTAGTTCGACCCCACATGACTCATTTTTTGACGTGCCGTAACACACTATCGCTTCATTATTGACGTAGTGCCAAAAGTTGGTCTAAAGCTTAAGAACAAAGGAACAAAGATGCTGTTGATTATGTGTTACAAAGATAAATAAATGTTATGTCATGTTGATTGATGACTCTTGATTTGAACATCAACGTGCCAGTTATTTTTTTTTTCTTTTCATTCAAAGCATTAGTTGGGATTGCTACACGCTTTAACAACAATAAATATATATATATATATATATATATATATATATATATAATAAAAGCGTAGAACAGAATATGAGAATAAACGTGGCTTTTATTTTGTTGTTTTAGAGTGTATTGTAACGACAAAAATTAATAAAATAATCGCTAAAATATTCCGTGTAAAAAAAATGGATAAAAACTGTAGTTTTGGCTGCAAAATTACTTTCCCTTTTTTTTTGTTACATAGTGTAGTTTTGCTGCCACCGCCAGCGCATGCCACCGCCACCACCACTTTCGACCTCCGCCGCCAACCAGTCGCCACCTTTGACAGTTGCCAACGCTATCACATCTCGCCACTAACAGCTACCACTACTATATTTTTTGTTTAAATAAAATGATTATTACTTTGTGTTGATCAACCCATTGAAATCCAAATATATCCACTCAATCTAATCCCATTAATTTAATTTTTCCTGAGCTAAAGTTAGTTGTCTAGAACCCCAACCCAACCAACTCAAATTGCATCCTCAATTTTGCATAATTTTATATGGTTTTTATTTTTTGTGCAACTTATTTTTTAGTTTAATGAAACTATAATAATTAATTAAAAGCAAGGAAGAGTTTCAAACTTGGAGTCTTCTGTCTTCTCTTAGACGTTCGAAATTAAATCTTTGGACTAATACATTCCATAGATTTTGTGACATTTTCGGTGCAGCCAAGGCAAGAAGTGTGCCAATAAAAGTTCTTGCGTCATGGAAGTATTAATTGCCATTATAAAACTAGGGCTTATAATGTCATGATATGTCAAATTTCCTGTTCGTGTCAAATATCCTTTTATATATATTTTTGCTACAACATGATATAATGAAGAAATAGACTTGCTTATATTCCTTTTAATCACGCTTCTTTGGTTACCACTTTCTCTATTTCTATTTTCATATTTTTAAGTTTTTACAGTTTGGTTATTGTTGCTGCTAAAATATGATCCGGGTGTGTAGTTGTTTGTGTACCTGGGGGTAGCCCCCTTTATATAGCTATAGTTAGATGACTCCTAGTTAGACTAGGTCGTGGGCCAGACGTACTAGGATCGCGTTAAGATTCTTGAGGATCACGTCACGATCTCTAAGGATTCTTTTAGAATCCTAATTATCAATCTCGTAGATTGACCAAGTTTGACTAAGAATGTCGGGTGTCCCATAATTGTTGGGAGTTATATTTAAATTATATCATAAGCCATCATTTCCTTAGCCAAAATGTTTGGCTGAGAAAGTTATGCCAAGTGTCTTGAGACATACATTAGATTTGTAAGGGATTCTCTATTCACTTGTAGGGGTAAATAATATTTCTCTACTCTATGTGCTCAGACCTAAGTTCTTTGGAGCTTAGGCCATGGAACTTTGCCCAAGTTAGGCGTTAGAACTCTAGCTCTTGAGAGTTAAGTCTTAGAATGTTGCCAAAGTAGGTTATCCGAAGTTGTCTTTGTCAAGACGAATCATGAAATCTTGAGATCCTTTAGAGGTTGTGCACCATGGTAGCCTCTCTAGGGAGCGAACAAAGTTGTGCATGCAAGTCGTTGCATGTGCTTGTACATATTTGCCTAAGTATTTAAATGTCCCCTGTAAATGTAGTTTTCACCTCTCCGTTTGAGGGTGTTTGTTATAAGTGTGTGTTCTTTAGCTTGGACTGATCACGTCATGCTGGCGTTTTACTTTGACGCGAACTCTTATCATCAGCAAAGAGTTGGCAAAAAAGCCTCGAACTCAAGCTTGGTTGGGTTTTAAATTGACAAAGAATAGTGGGGTGATAACGTCCCACAAAGTGCTTTACTATTTCACGGTTAGAGCTGTAGCTTAACCATTCAGATATAACTTGAGCCTTATCCTGTCACCCTTGAAGGATTGCCTTTGGGGGCTAGTGGAACGTAGAGTATTGGCAAGAATCCTTGAGGGCTGATGGAGCATAAAACTCATATAAATGCCCTTGGGGGTTTGACAGAACATAAGTTCTCGTACGCGCCCTTAAGGTCAGATGGAGCGCAAAGCTCGTGTAAATATCCTTGGGGGTTTGATGGAACATAAGTTTTCGTATGCGATCTTGAGTGCTGATGGAGCACAAAGCTCATGCAACCCTTGAGGGTTTGACAGAACTTAGAGTTCTTGTACATGCCCTAAAGGGCAGATGAAGCTCAAATCTCATGTAAATACCCTTAAGGGTTTACGGAACTTAGAGTTCTCATATGCGCCTTAGAGGGGTGATGAAGCACACAGCTCATGTAAGTACCTTTGAGGGTTTGACGGAACTTAGAGTTCTTGTACGCGCCCTTAAGGGCTGATGGAGCACAAAGCTCATATAGATACCCTTGAAGGTTTGACGGAACTTAGAGTTCTCGTACTTATTATCGCGGCGCCAAATAAAAAGGCGTGGGGCATTGAGCTCGTAATATAGCCGTCGTTATGAAGCCCCCTGTTTGAGAGAGCATAGGGCATTTAAGCCTGTAAAAGTGTTGATATCATAAGATATAAGGCCCCCTGCCTTTGAGGAGGCATGGATATATAAAGACGACTTTTCAGCCTATATGTAGGGCAAGATCGCAAGAAGACATGTAGAAGCAATATAGAAGACCATAATTTATTTGCTCAGCTCAACCAGTATACAAAATTAGAGGATGCGGAGTCTGTCTAAGCAAGATGCTACTGACAATCAATATAAAGAACGTGAAGTCTGTCTGGGCAGGATGTTACTGGGTGATCATTAAAGAAGTTGTCGCAGTTTATCGATATATTATGTGGGAACCAGATCCGATGAGCTCACGGTTTTAATAGATATAGTAGTGATGTTATCAGCATAAGTTAGTGAAGAGCTCTGATTCATTAGATGCATTGGGAGTGTGCGTCCCTCCATAACTGTAGGATTGGCTCGTCAATGTGCATTTCTATGATTATGTCACCGATAGAGGCCACTGTATAATCACGAGACAATATATAATGCCGAGTTGACTGGATGCTGTAGCAGAAACCCTAGGCGTGACTCTAAGTCAGGGGGGCTATGAATTTATTCCTCGCTTATGAAGTGATTTATATGTCATTGCTGATGCTCGTGGGCAAAGTTTTAACCCTTGCAACAACAAAAAGTATGTAACTGAAAAAATAGCCTTTTAAAGCAATATAACATATGAGCTTATATGTGCCACTATGTTTTTAACATAGAATAAGAACAGTGCTCATACTCCATGACCCCATTAGGGCTCAAAAGTTAGGCAAAAGGGGTGCACTGTATTGCATGTCGCAAATGAGCTTAAAAAGTCATAGTAGGCGAAGCCCCGACTTGTGACATGCTTGCGCCAATTAACGCCACTGGGTAATTCTAGACCCAAATAAATAGGTCTAGGTAATATAAAAGCGCGTAGGAGAAGCAGTCTTCAGAAGGCTTGCTAGCGCCTAGAATCGTAGTCACTTAATTTTTCTAGCAACAAATATGCAATGAAGTATACACCATTTTTAAAGAGTGTGCGGCATATTTTAATAATTAAGACCCTGTGGGTCTTGAATTTAAATTGACCTTTTTCTCGATTTAATGCTTTAAAAAGCATGAAGCTTAAGTCGAATAAATAAGACCATGTGGGTCTTACACACAAATATGCATTGTTCATGGGTAAAATCACGTAATTTTTTTAAAAATTGTTGCATATGTTGAATAAATAAGACCTTTGGGTCCAAAATATAAATATGCATAATTATGGGTTAAAAGCTTAATGCTTTTAAAAGGTTGTGGCATAAGTTGCATAAAGAAGACCCTGCAGGTTTTAACTATAAATGTGCAATTTTATGGGAGCAAGTAGAGTTTTCTAAAAGGAAGGAATGCACCTTGTTTGTATTCTGTCCATTCTTTTCTTTGACCGAAGAGTGGCCATTGGCCTGAAGAGGCGATGATGTAAATGGGGCGAGCGTTGCGTATGGTGGCGGAGGCATCGGTCAGATTAACATGGAGCCCTTCGTCAGGGTTCTGCAAGTCCGCATAGATTGGAGTTAGAGTTGAAGGGTGTTGTGGATGAAATCCGGAACTTGATTCGCGAATAGACCTGCGCAACAAAGAGACAACACCGGTAACTTCGCCGGAGGAATTTCCGGCGGGAAATCTCCGATGCTTAAGTTAGAATAAACTCAAGGGGGATTTTAATCTGACTGTCTTAGGAATCACTTACCTCCGAATTGCCCTTCCTTCTTCCTTTTATAGAATTCCCCCTCATTAGTGGTTAGTTATCCCCTTTAATTCAGGAGTTCCCCGACTAATGAGGGGTTATTGCTACTAAGTAGGGATTATGGCCATAGTGGGTAAGAAGTGGGATAGTGGGCCGTTATTGTTCCCCACTTCTCCAGCAGTTTTGACGGTTTCGGGTGGTGACGTGTGTCACCATCTCTTTGGTGGTATTTTCTTTCCATATCATTTGCCCCCCATTCCATGTTCTTCTAGAAGGAGGATATGGAATTGTAGTATCACTACAGTTTATACCATTGGCAATCCAGAAGGAGCTTTTTGGCCGACGGCCGAATAGGAGTGTGTTATGGACTAGTCTACTCGGTTTGGCCGAGTAGAGGCCTCACGGGTTCGTTTACTCAGCTTGGCCGAGCAGAGACGTAGAGGCCTCACGGGTTCGTCTACTCGGCTTGGCCGAATCGAGACGCGTCACGAGTTCGTCTGCTCGGCTTGGCCGAGTAGAGAAGCGTCACGAGTTCGTCTGCTCGGCTTGGCCGAGTAGAGAAGCGTCACTGATTCGTCTACTCGGCTTGGCCGAGTAGAGACGTAGAGACCTCACGGGTTCGTCTACTCGGCCTGGCCGAATAGAGAGGTAGAGGCCTCACGGGTTCGTTTACTCGGCTTGGCCGAGTAGAGACGTAGAGGCCTTATGGGTTCGTCTACTCGGCTTGACCGAGTAGAGACGTAGAGGCCTTATGGGTTCGTCTACTCGGCTTGGCCGAATAGAGACGCGTCACGAGTTCGTCTGCTCGGCTTGGCCGAGTAGAGACGTAGAGACCTCACGGGTTCGTCTCCTCGGCCTGGCCGAATAGAGAGGTAGAGGCCTCACGGGTTCGTCTACTCGGCTTGGCCGAGTAGAGACGTGTCACTGATTCGTCTACTCGGCTTGGCCGAGTAGAGACGTAGAGACCTCACGGGTTCGTCTACTCGGCCTGGCCGAATAGAGAAGTAGAGGCCTCACGGGTTCGTCTACTCGGCTTGGCCGAGTAGAGACGTGTCACTGATTCGTCTACTCGGCTTGGCCGAGTAGAGACGTAGAGACCTCACGGGTTTGTCTACTCGGCCTGGCCGAATAGAGAGGTAGAGGCCTCACGGGTTCGTCTACTCGGCTTGGCCGAGTAGAGACGTAGAGGCCTTATGGGTTCGTCTACTCGGCTTGGACGAGTAGAGAAGCGTGGCCCAATGCGCTCGTCTGCTCGGCAGAGGCTGGGACCAGAGTAGCTCGTCTGCTCGTCTAGAGCAGAGCCGTGTGGCCCAATGCGCTCGTCTGCTCGGCAGAGGCTGGGACCAGGCTAGCTCGTCTGCTCGTCTAGGGCAGAGGCGTGTGGCCCAATGCGCTCGTCTGCTCGGCAGAGGCTGGGACCAGGCTAGCTCGTCTGCTCGTCTAGGGCAGAGGCGTGTGGCCCAATGCGCTCGTCTGCTCGGCAGAGGCTGGGACCAGGCTAGCTCGTCTGCTCGTCTAGGGCAGAGGCGTGTGGCCCAATGCGCTCGTCTGCTCGGCAGAGGCTGGGACCAGGCTAGCTCGTCTGCTCGTCTAGGGCAGAGGCGTGTGGCCCAATGCGCTCGTCTGCTCGGCAGAGGCTGGGACCAGAGTAGCTCGTCTGTTCGTCTATGTTGTAGTCCCCGTCGTGGGGTAAACAAGTAATTTTGCCCCACAGTTGGATTACTGGATCTTGCCACGTGTCAAGGATGAACTAGCCAACGTGAGATCTCATCCGTTGGATGAGACTCTTGTTTCTATATAAGGGGAGGAAACTCCCTACTCTTTTCACAACTTCTCATTTTTTCAAGTGTTGGTGAGAGAGGGTGAAGTGATTTGGAGGCTTTGCTCAAAGGAGAATTTCAAGAGAGTTCGAAGGTTCTTCTTTTTCAAGTAAGCTTCAAACTTGTTTTCAAATTTTCTTTTGAAAACTCTTGCTTTGATCTAAAATTATGTCCAACGGGGACGAAGAATGTGTTTCTGAGCCTAATGTACAGGGCGTTAGGATAGAGACTACCTTTGATCCTTTATTCTTAGAAACCGGAGTTCCCTTGGTTCCTTTCCAAGAGTCAAGAGGAATTCCTGCCAGGGAAGTGTTGAGGGAAAGCGCTCAGTCACCTAAGCCCTTTGACGCGCACTCTCTTAGAAGCAGGCTAAGTAGTTACGACTTGAAACTTCTACGTGAGCGTTGCGAAATTCCGCCGGCTATAAAACTTAGACTCCCAGATGAGAACGAATCAGCCAATATGACTACAATCGACGAGATTGGTGTGTATTGGGACATGTTTATCAATGGCTTCAGGGTCCCCCTTCACCCTTTCTTTATTAGGGTCTTGAAAGTCTATGGTCTTGCGCCCGGCCAATTTTCTCCTCACGCATGGCGTTTTATGAGTTTCTTTATCTATCAGTGCTATAAGCTAGGTTTAAACCCTAGGGTTAGAGTATTCAGATGGTTTTTTACGATTTGTACGATAACTAAGCAGGTGGGTTGGTACTTTCTGAGTCGGCGTCCAAAGGCCGAAGCCAACCTATTTCCGCATCCCCCATCATCCAATCACCTTTGGAAGGAAAGATTTCTGTTTGTTAGATTGCCTAAGTCTCAAAGGAGTGAAGTCAATAATGTATGGCTTCCTGAGTGCGAGACTAGAATCTGTAACAAATTAAAAGAGGTGGATTTGACGGGGACTGACCTAGAACACATTGGGAAGCTTAAGGGGGCTAAGCCTTTAGAGTCCAGGTATCCTTTGAGTAATGATCAGCTCCGCGAGTGCGGTATCATCTACTCCCCTGAGCCCCAAGATCTTGTTGATGAGGAAGATGAAGAAGAAGAGGGCGAAAATGATCCCGATAAAGCTCTTACCAAATTTTGAGTTTGTCTGATCGTGAATGGTAATCTTACTTTTGTTTTGCATGCAGAAAACATGTCGTCACGAGCGCAAGGAGATCCACCACTGTTCAACGCCCAAGGAGTTTTGGGGGATATAATCCCTGACGAGCTAGCTACGATCCATGGGGTCGAGGAAGAGGAGATGCAAGACTTGGACTTCGGTGCTTTGGTCTCTGGGTTTCAGCCGAAGATGACGGAGACTCAAACCGAAAACTTCGTCTTGGGCTTGAGTTCCGTGGATAAGTCTAAGGAGACTTCCAAGAAGAGAAAAGTCTCGAGCAGGGCTGGGAGTAGGGCCACATCATCCTCTGTTCAACCTGATAATCCACATCGTCCTGCCTGGGGAGTATCCATTAACGAGTCCGTGTTCAAGTCTTCTCGCACGGCATGGGATTGGTCTAGTCATGCGATCATTCCCATGGATAGGAAGACGTTGTCTGGTTATGGCGTCACGGAGACGGCAAATGGGATGGTCCAGCTAATGTCACAGGTTTACTCCTTCTCTTCTCTTTTTCTGAGAGTTTTGTTATTTCATCCTCATTTTGTTGTGTAGGCTATGGCTCAAGTGCAGATCGGCGCCGAGAAGCTAATTGCTGCAGACAAGGTTTTGGACGAGGAGAAGAAGAGAGTAATGATTGAAAACAACTTTCGAAGGGAGGCCGAGAAGAAAGTTGAAGACTTGAGCAAGAAGGTAGAGCGCTTGGAACTGTCCAACGCCGGGCTGACTACGAGGATTGGGGACTTGGAGGCTGAGAAGTCCGCGGTGGGATTTCAGGCCGTTCAACTGTTCAAGAGGTCCAAGGTTTATCTGGATCAGCGTCTCCGCGATTTCAAAGGGGCGCTTGTGCACGGCTACAACGAGTGCAAAAACGATGTCTTCAAGGATCACCCTGACCTTGACATGAGCATTTATGAGCACAAATTTGCCCGAGAGGTTGCTTCAGAGGCCGAGCGCCGAGCCGAAGAGGCTGAGCGTAAGAAAGCTGCCAGTTCCCGCGCGCTCACTAGCCCTTCTGCAAGTCGTAGTTTTGGTGCTTCGGGATCGGCGTCTATGGCCGTTTCAGGGCCGCAACTGCCTCTGGGTGAAGGTCGCTCCCAAGGGGTGGAAGTACCCAGAGATGTCGCTGACTGGGATGATTAGACTAGGCTTTGCTTTGTCTACTAGAGTTAATCTTTGTAGCATCTTTTGAGATCCATTTTGTTGCTTTGGGCTTTGATGTGTAAACTGAACTCTTTTATCTTAACATCGAGGTTCTATATATATATATATATATATATATATATATATATATATATATATATATATATATATATATATATATATATATATATATTTATTAATGACGAAGAAAGATACATTAATGGCTGAGCCAATTCCAAGAAGCAGTATTGTAGACGACTAGAGAGTACCAGGCCATAGAGCCAACTTAAAAAGAACAAACTAAAGACTTAGGCTGTATAAAGCTGTAGTCACAAGACTTAAGAGGAGGAATAATCTGAAGCATGGGCAAGATCTACTAAGCAATCAGAGGCGCAGAGGCGGTAAGGGCCCCCTAGATCTTGTTCATGCATAGTAGCGCCTTAAGTTCGCTGCATTCCACGTGCGCGGTATGGCTTTCCCGTCGGTGTGCTCTAAGTGATAGGCGCCCGGGCCTGCGAGCTTGACGACTCTATAGGGGCCTTCCCAGTTTGGTGCTAACTTGCCAACCGCCTCGCGCGGAGCTGAAGCTTCGATACGACGCAAGACGAGGTCGCCCACTCGGAATGCGCGGTGTCGGACTCGCTGGTCATAAAATTTGGATACCCGATGCTTGTAGGCAGCGAGGCGCACTGCCGCTTGTTCACGACGCTCGTCAAGGAGGTCAAGGTTTGCTCGGAGATCTTCCTCATTTTGGACTGGGTCGTCGGTCACCACCCGAAGCGACGGCAATCCTATCTCAACGGGAATGAGGGCGTCTGTGCCAAATGATAAACTGAAGGGAGTCTCGCCCGTAGAGGTTCTCGTCGTCGTATTGTAAGCCCAGAGGATTTTGGGTAATTCGTCTACCCATAATCCTTTGGCTCCATTCAGCTTTTTCTTTATCCCTTGGAGAAGAGTACGATTCGTAACTTCAGTCTGACCATTTGTCTGTGGATGCGCCACAGAGGTAAAGCGTTGCTCAATGCTTAAGTTGGCGCAAAACGTCCGAAAGGTGGGATTGTCGAATTGTTTCCCGTTGTCAGTGACGAGCACACGTGGGATTCCAAAGCGACAAACCACCGCGCGCCAAAAGAAATCTTCACATTTCTTTTCAGAGATTGTAGCCAGAGCTTCAGCTTCGACCCACTTAGTGAAGTAGTCCACTGCCACAATTACGAATCGGCGTTGAGCTGTAGCCGGAGGGAACGGGCCCATGATGTCCATTCCCCACATTGCGAATGGTATGGGGCTAGTTAACGATGACAGGGGACTTGGCGACTGCCTGGGGATCGAGGAGAAACGTTGGCAAGCATCGCACTTCTTTGTGTAGTCCAGGGCATCACGGTGCATGGTCGGCCAGTAATATCCTTGGCGGAGAACTTTATGCGCTAGAGCACGCCCTCCCAAGTGTTGTCCGCATATGCCTTCGTGGACTTCTCGCAGGGCGTAGTCGGACTCCGTCGTGGTGAGACAACGAAGATAAGGGAGAGTGAAAGATCGTTTGTATAACACATCTTCCACAATGGCATATCGAGCCGCGCGATGGATGATGCTCCTGGCTTGCTTCCGATCGGCAGGTAGTGTGCCGTCCTGAAGGTAGGCCTTGATGGGATCAATCCACGATGGCTCATGCTCGGTGTGCATGACTTCCTTTGCCGCGATGCTCGGTTCGTGCAAGAGTTCAAGATGGATTGTACGGCCGAAACCTGATGGATCAAGAGAGGCCAACCTTGAGAGTGCGTCAGCGGAAGTATTGTCTTCCCTACGAATTTGCGTTATCTTAAATAGGGTGAACGTATTCGCAATCTCTTTCGCTTTACGCAAGTAATCGGCCATCTTGGGATCTTTTGCTTCATATTCTCCAGACATCTGTTTCACAACGAGCGCAGAGTCGCTGAAAGCATGGAGAGACGCCGCGCGCATTGCACGTGCCAGATGCATGCCTGCTACTAAGGCCTCATATTCTGCCTCATTGTTGGAAGCCTGGAAGTCAAAGCGAAGAGCGTATTCTATGGTTAGGCCATCCGGCCCATTGAGGATCAACCCAGCTCCACTTCCGCTTGTGTTTGATGATCCATCAACATAGAGCGTCCATGTGAACAGCCCAAGTTGGTCGGGGAGGAGAGGCCTTTCGACCCCGAGTGGGGACTCTTCGACCTCAATGGGAAGTGTACACTCGACTATGAAATCGGCCAAGGCTTGCCCTTTGATTGAAGGTCGCGGTCTATAGTGTATGTCGAACTCGCCTAACTCGACCGACCAGGGAATAAGACGACCGGAGAGGTCTGGCTTGTGTAATATCCGTCGAAGTGGTTTGTCGGTGAGCACAGTTATCGTGTGAGACTGAAAATATGGCCGGAGCTTTCTTGCGGCGTTTAGCAGGGCGAATGCCAACTTCTCCGCATTAGGATACCTTTGCTCGGCTCCCTGAAGGACCTTGCTCACATAGTAGACGGGGAGCTGTTGACCATCTTGCTCTCGGACTAGGACCGCGCTGACCGCAGACTCGGCAACGGCCAGGTAGAGGAAAAGATCTTCCCCCATGACAGGTTTGGAGAGGAGAGGTGGCGATGCTAGGTATTCCTTCAACTCGTCAAACGAAGTTTGACATTCAGCCGTCCATTCAAAATTTTTCATATTCTTTAATGCCTTGAAGAAGGGCAAACAGCGTTCGGCAGACTTAGAGAGAAACCTGCTAAGGGCAGCAATTCGTCCTGCCAGGATCTGTATTTCCTTGACACGCCTTGGTGCGACCATTTCTTGGATGGCTTTAATTTTCTCCGGGTTAGCTTCAATTCCCCTTTCAGAGACCATAAACCCAAGAAATTTGCCAGATGATACTCCAAAGGCGCACCTAGTGGGATTAAGGCGCATACGAAATTCTCGAAGGATATTAAAGCATTGCCGGAGGTCGACTATGTGCTCTTCAGCTCGGAGGCTTTTGACGAGCATGTCGTCCACATAGACTTCCATACTTCTCCCTATGAGGGGTTTGAAGATTTTGTCGACTAACCTTTGGTAAGTAGCCCCCGCATTCTTTAATCCGAAGGGCATGACCTTATAGCAGAACAGGCCTTGATCTGTGACGAAAGCTGTCTTGGCTATGTCGTCTTCGTGCATGAGAATCTGGTTGTAGCCGGAGAATGCGTCCATGAAGCTGAGGAGTTGATGACCCGACGTGGCATCAATCAGTGTGTCGATGCGCGGCAGCGGGTAACTATCTTTCGGGCAGGCTCTGTTCAGATCGGTGTAGTCGATACAAATCCTCCACTTGCCCGCTCCGCCCTTTGGCACCATGACGACGTTGGCTACCCAGTCTGGGTAGTTGATTTCTTGGATGAAGCCAGCATCTAAGAGTTTATCAACTTCCTTCTTGATTATCACTTGTCGCTCTGGTGCGAAGGGTCGCTTCTTCTGCTTAATGGGCTTGCACACGGGATCGACTGAGAGTCGATGTGTGATCACGGATGGATCTATACCCGGCATGTCTACTGCGCTCCATGCGAAGATGTCAATGTTGGAGCGCAGGAAGGAGATTAACCGTTCTCTAATTGTCGGCTCTAGCATAGAGCCGATCCTTACTTGCCGTTCATTATCTCCTTCTATGAGTGGTATAGAGATAAGAGCTTCTACAGGTTCTGCGCGCCTTAGTACTTTCCCATCGCGCTGATCATCGATTGACAGGGTCTCCTCGGTTCTGCAAGAGGCTACGTAGCACCTTCGAGCAAGGGTCTGATCGCCTTTTACGAGGCCAACCCCTACTGGAGTGTGGAACTTCATGACAAGGTGGTAGGTGGAAGCTACTGCTTGTAGCTTGTTAAGGCCTGTGCGGCCTAAAATTCCATTATACGACGACTTGATCTTGGCAATTAGGAAATCAAGTGTATGTACTGCCTGTCGAGGCGGTTCCCCAACGACGATAGTGAGAGAAGCGATTCCTCTCACTGGTGCGGAGGCGCCTATAAAGCCATATAAAGGAGAAGATATTGGCTTCACCCTATCGTCAGAAATTCCCATTTGATTGAATGCATCTTCGAATATAATATCGGCTGAACTGCCTGTGTCAACCAAGAAGCGCTTAATATTGAAAGCATCTACGCGCAGAGTGATGACCAGAGCATCATCGTGCGGTAAGCTTATTCCGTCGAGGTCCGCATCGTTGAACTCCAAAGAGGTGGATGTTCTCGGCCGCTTGGTTGATCCTTGCGTTAGATTAACGTGCCGAGCGTAAGCCTTTCGGGAAGAGCTGGACAGTCCTCCAGCGCTCGGTCCTCCCGAAATGGTGTTTATCACTGGTGGATCCTTCGGCTGCGTCTCTCCTGTTCTCCGCTGATTTCTTCTTCCATTTTGTTTTCGATCATTGGCTTTGATGAATTGTTTGAGATGGCCTTTGGTTATGAGGTTTTCAATCTCACGCTGAAGTACTTTGCATTCATCGGTTGTATGCCCGTGATCTTTATGGAAGTGACAATATAGTTGGGAGTCTCTCTTGTCGGCTGGCCCCCTCATAGGTTTTGGCCATTTGAGGATGTTTTGGCTCTTGACCTGGTTTAGGATGTGCCCCTGAGAAGTATTGAGTGGAGTGAATGACTTGGGGAGCGTTGCTCTCGAGCGTTTGGCTTCGTTTGAATTTCCCCTTTCAGGACGATCTTGCCTTTTGTGCCCATTGTGCGCTTCTTCGTGCTGTGAGGTTGTTGAATCTTCCTCGGCCCGAAGATACTTTTCCACCCTATCGAGGAGGTCCGACATGTTTTCTGGCGGACGCTTATTTAACGAGAAACGTAAGGGTGTGCTTGGCCTCACTCCTCTAGCCATTGCCGCGAATGTGACTCCTGGATCCAAATGATCGATGAGAAGTTTCTCAGAGTTAAAGCGGGCGTAGTACGACTTTAATGATTCCTTTGGCCCCTGGACTATTCGAAAGAGGGCAGAGGAATTCTTTCTTTGCACACGACTCGTGAGGAAATTGCTCCGAAAAGATTCAGCTAGTTGAGCCCAGCATGAGATGGAGCGAGGTGTCAGGTGCTGGAACCACACATGTGCGGCTCCTTTCAGCGTTACGGGAAACGCTCGGCACATGATCTGGTCAGGGACCAAATGCAAATTCATGCCCGAGGTAAAGCGAGCCAAGTGCTCCATAGGGTCTCCCGTGCCGTCATATGATTCACATGGAGGCATTTTAAAGTTGGAGGGAACTGGGAAGAGATCGACTTCTTCTATGAACGGTCGTCCAACGATGATTGGAGCGTTGGAATAGTGCTCTGCCCGGTAATCACCAGAATTGTTCCTGGTTGATTGAGCTTCGCAGTAGCTCTCTTCGTATCTCTTGAACCTTGGGTTGCGTCGTTCGTCGTCAGAGTATTCATCTTCTGCTCGCATCATCTGTTGGTTATGTATCTTGTCCCGCACTTTAGAGCGGCTTGGTCCCTCATGGAAATTCAATCGCTGATGAACAGATTGCCTCTGTGCTTCAGTTATTGGCTTTGCCTTGAGAAGCCGAGGAGGTTCTGGTTGCACTGGTGGGTTTTCAATGGCGGCTTGCAACTTTTCAATGGATCGCTGCATTGTCTGAATGACAGCGAGTAGACCAGCTTGGTGGTCGATAGCAGGTGGAGCGATATCGGCGGGAGCGACCGTAGTGATTCCGATAATTGGAGGTTCAGATGGACCAGCAGTGTGCAGTGGAGTTGAGGCAGGGTTCATGAGTGGCGCAGCTATCGTGGTTTCCGCTGCTCTTTTCCCACGATCTGTCGGCCGGGAGGTGGCTCCACCACGGGTAAGGTCACGGAGCAGCGTTGACGACGAGCTTGATGCAAGTGCTCCATCTTGCTGAACTTGCGGATGAGGGTTGCGAGCCATGGTCTATTTACGAATTTTGGTCCCACGGATGGCGCCAAAATGTTGTGGATGAAATCCGGAACTTGATTCGCGAATAGACCTGCGCAACAAAGAGACAACACCGGTAACTTCGCCGGAGGAATTTCCGGCGGGAAATCTCCGATGCTTAAGTTAGAATAAACTCAAGGGGGATTTTAATCTGACTGTCTTAGGAATCACTTACCTCCGAATTGCCCTTCCTTCTTCCTTTTATAGAATTCCCCCTCATTAGTGGTTAGTTATCCCCTTTAATTCAGGAGTTCCCCGACTAATGAGGGGTTATTGCTACTAAGTAGGGATTATGGCCATAGTGGGTAAGAAGTGGGATAGTGGGCCGTTATTGTTTCCCACTTCTCCAGCAGTTTTGACGGTTTCGGGTGGTGACGTGTGTCACCATCTCTTTGGTGGTATTTTCTTTCCATATCAAAGGGTCACCTGAGAGGCAGTGGTACGATGGTGCGACTGTGATCTGTTGCCTCGGCGGTGGCGCTGATGGCAGTACAATCGTGGTGAGCAAGAGGCCGATGAAAGAATCGGTGCTGTGGTGCCTAGCTTGGCGTTGCTTGTCGTCGCGGTGGAATGGACCTAGAGTTGATCTGACGAATCTGACGTCATCGTGGTGGTGGCGTCTCGATGGCGCTGGTCTTGTGGTGGCGCTGTCGTGGCATCCTCCTCTTCTCTTTTTTTGTGGGTTTTCTTAATGGCTCCGGTAGCTTCATGATGGCGTGCCCGTTTGTGGTCCCGCAACTCCAATGGCGGTGTATTTTTCGGGGGTACTGGTCAGATGGTGCCGCTACTGTGGTCACGGGTCATGCTTAGATGGATAGCGGTAGTCGAATGAGTTAATCTCTGGCGGCTGGAGAAGTTATTATCATGACAATCTGCTAGGATTTTGGCCCTATGCGGCGGTGGCCTGTTAGGTCTTTGATCCTGCGCAGCGGCAAGCTGTTAGGGTTTTGACCCTGTGGTAGCGACAACCTATTGACTACGCCCGACGTGGTCCCTTTGTCGACAGTGGGTGGCCTACTGTCTAGGGCTTTAACCCGTGGGCGCAGCGGTGGCGCTGTGGTGTTTTTTTTCCTTCTATTTATGTTTGCTATTGTGGTAACGACAGCCCTTTGGTGGCTGTGCTCTGATGGCTAATGCCTCCTGTTTTTTTTTTTTTTTTGCTGTGACTGTAAGCTGTGGGGGCAGCCGTGCGACAGCGGCGTGGTAGGGACTGGGCTGCTCACCCATTATGGTTGGCCGGTGGTCATTTTTTTTACATCGCGCACTGGGGATGGTGGCGGTTGAACTTGGAGGCCCGTGTCGGTGGCGGTTCTGCCGGTGGTTCCAATGCATTGCCGTCAGCAGTTTACGATATGACTATTTATATTTTCTTGAATCATCTAGGCTGACGGGTTCCACAGATGGCGTCAATCTGTTACTGTTAAAAATATGCTTCGAGTGTGCTCCCGAACCCTAGCCTGGACTGTTGACTTACAAGACAAAAAAAGAGTAACCGCAAAGTGGGATTTTCGACAGAGAATTCTCTGACTCTTAAATAAGAGCGTAGTTATAGGGTAAAACTCTAAAAAAAAAAAGGAAAGACTGTGTCTATGTGTATAATTATCTGCGTACCTGGGATAGCCCTCTTGATATAGTTATAGGTAGAAAATCCCTAGTAGGATTGGGTCTTGAGCTAGATGTGTTAGGATCACATTAGGATTTTTGAGGATTACGTCACGATCTCTAAGGAATCTTTTAGAATCATAATCATCAATCTCGTAGATTGATTCAATTTGATTGAGAATGTCGAGTATCCCCTAATTATTGAGACTTATATTCGTCTTATATCAGTTACCATTTCCAAGTTCAGTTTCTAAACATATCAAATTCAAACATTATTCACGTCTCTTGCAAATATTGATTAAAATTCACTTCAATCATTATGACCCGTAAACGTGTGAAAAATAATATTCTTATAACACATGGGAGTTTTCATACGTTTTGATGTGGAATTAAAAAAAATGTTTAATTATGAAATGATAACCAAAACAAAAAGTTAATTAATACATATTTTTCAATTTTAAAACACATCTTTTTCATATTTCCTAAAACATGAAAATGAAGACAACGAAAGTGTAACCAACAGAGTTAGTGAATGATACTTTCGAATAGGAATCTACTCATGACATACAGGGAATGTTATTGCAACCATGCATGGACCATACTGTTGCCCAAGTAAATGAAGGTAAAATTGTTTTGAGGTATGCAAACTGCGAACTCCATTACCCTTACCAAATCGGTGCACTGCATGGACAAAATCCTGATAAAAAAGCGAACAAGGATCTATAACAGCTAAACCTAAACCACATAAGTCGTGTTTGACACGCAAGATTATTCAGTCAAATAGGACAAGATATGGACGGATAAGCCCAAATAACCTATCCTATCTGATATAGCTAAATATGTCCACCCAACTAAATGGTGACACGTGACGTGGTTGACCTCGAATCGACTTTGGAGCCTGTATCAGGTAGGCTCTAGAGGAGGTGATAGAAGCCTTGTAGGACTTTACTACGGGAAAGAGAGTCCTAACGCAGTTCTATACGTCGAAGGCCTATCGGGGGAGAGTCCTAAACAATGGAGGAGTCTGGGAGGAGTCTATATGAGGAGAAAAGCTTCAGGTACACAGACAAGTTCACACACAAGCACCCAGTGCATTTTCTGCTATTCAGAGCTCTACCCTAGTAGCGACATTTTGACTTTGGCATCGGAGGATCCTCCACCGGAACATTCCCGGTGGTCACTCCGTGTTCTATTTTGCAGGTCCATTTCCTGGATGTGGTTCCAGATCAATATTCTAGCAACAACATTTTGGCATCATCCGTGGGACCGACATGGAACATGGCGAGGCAATCATCTTCAGACACTCCTGCAGACAGTCGCTCCATCCAAAATCGACGAGCAAGATCAAGTGGCTCCCGCCGAAGAGGGCGGCAACCAACACCATCCCAACATCGTTCCAATAACGACTGGATTAATGTGACTTCAGTCACCCCGGAGATGACTGACAGCTCCCAGGGAACTCGTTCCATGGCCCCTCTTTTAAAAAGAGGAGACTTGCGTCATCGCCTGACCCGAAAGTTGTTTAACACTCCGAACGCAGATCTGACCAGAGATGTCCACGAACTTAGGGGCGTGGTAACGACCTTACAGAAAAAGCTTGAAGAGGTAGCCCATACGATTTCTACTAATCAGACGCGTCTAGATCCCAGCAATCTTCGTCTTAGACTGACCTCAAGGTCGGACTATGGCCGAAGGCATGAGTCAGAGATTGATCCCAGCTATCAGCCGGAACAAGAAACTGAGAAACATGTCACCAGAAGTGACTCATGTTTCCGACACGAAACGTCAATGGAGGACAGCACGAATTTACCCCCTGTCTTAGGTGGTGAAATTCGAGATCGATGCAGCGCGGACCAAAGGCATTGTCCCCAAGGACGAATTCATGCCTTCAAGCGAAAAGTGCACCCCCAAGGGCGAACTTCTCACAAAACCATTTTCGGGCCCCTCTCGGAGGAACTCACTCCCCCAAGGGAAGACTCTGGATACCCCCTGTCCAAAGCAATTGAAAAAGCAAAGTTTCTTCCTAATTTTTGGATGCCACAATGCGATTTATAAGATGGGAGCAGAGACCCTAGAGAGCACGTCTACCAGTTTCAAACAAATATGCTACTCTCCAAGACTCAGATGCCGTCATGTGCCGAGCTTTCCCAACCACTTTGAGGAAGGCAGCACACGCGTGGTTTAAGTCTCTACGACCCAGGTCCATCCATTCCTTGGCCCAGCTGTCTGACTTGTTTCAGAAACATTTTGTGAGCAGCCAAACTCGAATGAAGAATTCAGCAAGTCTCCTCAACGTGGTCCAAGAAAGGAACGAATCCTTGTCGCGATATTTGGGACGCTTTAATGCGGTGACATTAGAAATAGATAACCTGGATGAGTAAGTAAAGTACAGAGCTTTTATGCGCGGGCTTCGTCCTACATCCAAGTTTGCATTTGCGGTAAATAAGAGTCATCCCAGATGCATGAGCGCCTTGTTGGATAAAGCCAACAAGTACATCCAGATCGAAGAATACTTGGAAACCCACAAAGAACACCGAGGAGACAATGGGCAAGAGCAAGAAAAGAGAGTTTGAGAAGATAGTCCAAGAGGTGGACGGGGTTCCAAGCATCCAAGAAGGGACGAAAGGCGCCCCAAAGAGATGTTAGATATGAAGAATCTGACGCCATTGACTGCCAGACCATCGCAGATTCTCCATGACATAAAGGATAAACAAATATTGGAAAAACCAGACAAGATGAGGTCGGCGCCTAGTAAGAGAGACAGGAATTTGTGGTGCCGTTACCACAACGACCATGGCCATACTACTGATAATTGTGAATCGCTCAAGCGTGCAATAGAGGCTCTTATCAAACGTGGACACCTGCGAGGGTATATCAATCGAAGAAATAAAAAGAGGGAAGCCACTCCCTTAGCAGGAAGAGAAGAAGTGCAGGAGAATGCGGGCGTCATCAATACTATCTTTGGAGGAATCGCCGCAGGAGGCTCGTCCGGGCAGGGACGAAAAGCTTACGCAAGAGAAGTCCTCACGACTGTAGGCCCGTCGACTAAAAAGCAGAAGATAGAACCGGCCCCAACGATATCCTTCTCTTATGACAATGTAGGAGACATAAGAATGCCTCATGATGACCCCCTGGTAGTTACCCTTCGAGTGGGAAACTTCGACATGAAAAGAATCCTCGTGGATAATGGGAGCTCAGCGGAGGTACTTTTTTATGAGACGTTTCAAAAAATGAACATTCCACCCGACCGCTTACGGAAGATAGATATGCCTCTGTACGACTTCTCTAACCACCCTGTTGTCTACGAGGGAATTATTACATTGCCGGTAACCGTGGGTGCCCTTCCGACCCAAGCCAAGCTGATGCTAGATTTTGTGGTAGTACGTGTTCCTTCGGCCTATAATGCAATTCTAGGCCGAGCAACGTTAAACCAGTTAAAGGCAGTGGTATCAATGTACCACATGAAAATAAAATTCCCCACGGAGAATGGAGTTGGGGAAGTCAAGGGAGACCAGGTGGTGGCTCGGCAGTGCTACATGGCGTCGTGCCGAAACAGAGCCAATGAAACCCTCATGATTGAAGATTTGAGGGACGAGACCAAAGTTGAGAGAGGCAAGCCCGCCAAAGACCTCATTGATATCGAGTTATATCCAGGAAACCAAGAAAAGACAGTAAAGGTGGGAACAGGTTTGTCAGACGACCTCAAGCTCAAGCTTGTAGACTTATTGTGAAGCTACTCAGACATCTTCGCTTGGACAGCATCTGATATGCCCAGGATTGATCCGGAAGTGATCACCCATAAACTGAATGTGGACCCGCTCAAAAAGCCAGTCAAACAAAAGAAGAGGACGTTCGCTCCAGAAAGACAAGTAAAGATTGAGGAAGAAGTGGACAAGTTGTTGGTAGCCGGATTCATTGAGGAGATATCATACCCTGATTGGATCGCCAATGTCGTGATGGTACCCAAGTCGAGCGACCGTTGGCGCATATGCATTGACTTCACGACCTCAACAAGGCCTGCCCAAAAGACAGTTACCCGCTGCCACGAATCGATATCTTAATTGATGCAACTTCGGGTCATGAGCTGTTAAGTTTCATGGATGCGTACTCCGGTTACAACCAGATCAAGATGTGCGTAGACGATATTCCCAAGACTTCTTTTGTTACAAAACGAGGGTTATATTGCTACAAAGCCATGCCTTTCGGACTCAAGAATGCGGGGGCAACTTATCAGCGCCTCGTTAACATGATCTTATTCAATTGGGAAAAATATGGAGGTATACGTGGACGACATGCTGGTAAAGAGTGTAGAAGCCGAGACTCGTGTGAAGGACCTCAAAGAAACCTTTGACATCCTGAGGGCTTACAACATGAAGCTAAACCCACTCAAGTGTGTGCGCTTGGCGTAGCGTCAAGAAAATTCTTAGGATTTATGGTGTCTCAGCGGGGTATCGAGGCCAACCCAGAGAAGATAGGCGCTATTCATGCCATGAATCGCCTAAGACAATCAAGCAGGTTCAGGAGCTTACGAGAAGAGTGGCCGCGTTAGGAAGATTCATGTCCAAATCAGAGAAAAAATGCCTCCCTTTTTTAAGGCTATTAGGAAGGCAAAAAAATTTGAGTGGACGGAAGAATGCCAAAAGTCGTTCGAGGAACGTCCCCACCGCTTCTTACAAAACCAGTTACTGGTGAGGACTTGTTCCTATATCTGTCGATTAGTGAAGTAGTGGTAAGCACGGTTCTAATCCGGGAAGAGGAAGGCAAGCAAAGACATGTTTATTACATAAGCAAGGTCCTACAAGATGTGGAGACGAGGTATCCTCGAATAGAGAAAGTGGCCCTTGCCCTTGTCATCTCAGCGAGAAAACTGAGACCATACTTCCAATCACACACCGTCGTCGTATTGACTGATCAACCTTTGGGAAAAGTTCTCCAAAGTCCTGACGCGTCGTGAAGATTGGTAAACTGGTCAATGGAACTGGGTGAGTTTGATATTAAGTACAAACCCCGCACGGCAATTAAGGCTTAAGCCTTATCAAATTTTGTTGTTGAATGCACAATACCTGAAGACCTCCCGCAGTTGATTCCTTCAGAAGTTTCGGATCCTTGGCTCCTTTATGTCGACGGCTCTTCTAAGGTAGGGAGTAGTGGAGCCGGGCTTATGCTTATCAGCCCTGAGAAATTCATGATCAAATATGCCCTCCGCTTCAATTTCTAGGCATCGAACAATGAAGCTGAGTACAAAGCACTATTAGCAGGAATAAGGTTGGCACACTCTCCAAAAGTTGACTCTCTTTCTATCCACAACGATTCTCAGTTGGATGTGAATCATATTTTGGGAGAGTATGGAGCGAAAGATGACAGAATGGCCCAGTATCTCCAAGCCGTGAAGACGGAAGTCGCGAAGTTTAAAAATTTTGCCATCCGCCACATACCGAGAGAAGAAAATGCCCAAGCAGATTCACTGTCTAGATTAACTTCCGCGAACATTTCGGAGTTTTCTCGGGCAATATACATTGAGTTCCTCCAAGAAAGAAGTATTCAGCTCTCAAATGAAATTGATGTAGTAAAATATGAACCTTGCTGGATGGACCCAATTATTCAGTACCTCGTCTCAGGAAAGTTACCTTTAGAGCGAAGTGAAGCACGCAATTTACGTACTAAAGCTGCTCGATTTGCTCTGGTGGATGGGGTGCTATACAAGAAGTCCTTTAGCTTACCGTACCTTAAGTGCCTAAGCCCTAAAGAGGTAGACTATGCGTTGCAGGAGGTTCACGAAGGTATTTGCGGACAACACTTGGGCGGAAAAAACCTAGCACATAAAATCTTGAGGCAAGGCTATTACTGGCAAGGGATGCAGAAAGATGTGATTAAATTCACAAAAAGGTGCGACCGGTGTCAAAAAATTTCCCCGCTCACGCACACACCTGCGGTGCCCCTTAGTATCTTAACTTCCCCAATCCCGTTCGCAATGTGGGGAATTGATATCTTAGGCCCCTTTCCGATGGCTACTGGCCAACGACGCTTTGTGATAGTTGCCATCGACTACTTCACAAAATGGACTGAGGCCGAAGCATTGGCCACCATAATGGCGTCAAAATGTAAAGAGTTCTTATGGAAGAATGTTGTCTGTCGCTTTGGGGTTCCAAAGGTCCTGATCACCGATAATGGGAAGCAGTTCGATAATTCTAACTTTTAAAGCTTTTGTGAAGGTCTCTCTATCGGTCTCCGTTTTACATCGGTTGCTCATCCCCAATCCAATGGACAAACAGAGAACATGAATCGCTCCATCCTTCAAGGGTTGAAAAGAAAGCTGGATGATGCTAAGGGGGAATGGGTTGATGAGCTCCCTAAGTACTTTGGGCATACCGCACAACACCCCATTCTGTGATGGGCGAGACACCATTTCTGTTGTGTTTCGGGATAGAGGCGCTTCTGCCCGTAGAAGTGGGCCTCCCCACGGTTTGAGTGTTGCAGTTTTCGGAAATAGAAAACGAGCTGAATCTTCGAGGAAATCTGGATCTATTAGATGATGTGCGAGCCCAAGCTCTGGATAGAATGATTTCAACGAAACAGCAAGTCGCACGATACTATAATCGAAGGGTTCGAATGAGGCTATTTAGATTTGGCGATCTAGTCCTCAGAAAGTTGGAGGTTTCGGATCCAAAGGCTGATGTCGGGAAGTTGTCGCCAAACTGGGAAGGACCTTACAAGGTATCAAAGGTGCTTAGACCATGCGCTTATTCACTGGAAACGCTCTCAGGAGAAGCAATCCCACAAACTTGGAATGCTGAAAACTTGCGACAATACTACCAGTAGAGTCTTGTATGTGTCACAAGACATTTCCTTTCTTTTTTGAGGGAAAGAGGGATATAGTTCAATTGGATAATAGAGATGAATTATTTCCATTGTAATGAGAATCCTCTTCAGTATGAAATATATCATTTCGTTTATCCAAGCTTAAAATCTTTAACATTGTTCGAAAGAGTTATTTTCCACGACTGCACAACAATGTTGATTCTCGCTCTAATAACGATATTCATGTTCCCAAGCACATCATACATTCAATACACGAGCAGACTTCCCGAGCAGGTTGCCCGAACAAGTAAAACCACGAATGTTGCTCAAGCAAAGTATCCTAATGTGATAGGGTTAGACACAAGTCTTACCTGACACGGTCTAGCTTTAGTTCTAGCTCGAGAAATGGCAAAACCAAGTGGGAATTCGTCGCCCTACCCTATTTTGTTAATTCGAAGCTTGGGCGAGCGTGAGTGCGAGGCTTCTTTGCCAGCCCTTAACTGACGATAAGGGTTTGCGTCAAAGTAAAACGCAAGCATGATGTGGTCATCTCAAGCTAAAGAACACACACTTGCACAAAACAAACACTTAGCACATGCAACAACTTGCATGCATAGCTCTGTGTCCTCTCTCTAGAGAGGCTAACGTGGGGTACAACCTCTAATAGATCCCGAGATCCCATGATTCATCTTCCCAAAGTTCCAAGGCTTAAACTCCCAAGAGCTTAGGTCCGAGCACATGGAATAGTGAAATATGATTACCCTTACAAAAGGAGGCAACAAAAGGGTGCATTGGAACCCTATAGCCAGATCTAATCTGACCTTCGTAGACACTTGTTTCCAAGTTCATACCATAATTGGCAGGCTCTTGGAGCGCAGGAACCCGAGCAGAGAAGGGAGGAGGCAAAGGAATTTTTTTCAAAAGCTTGACTATGCTTTCTTTTGTCATCTTGTTCCTCTTCTCATCTGCCGAGAACCAAGTGTCTTCATCAAAGTTATCTTCGACTTCATCATTGATTTACCCAAGAGCATCTCTACAGGAAAACGATGTGCTAACTTGGGGAGTAGAAGTTCCTTCTTGACTTCTATGAGTCGAAGTACCTACTTGTAAAGATTTACTTTCCGAAGTTCCTAAATTGTTTTCTGTGGAACTACTCGAAGTTGACGAAGAACTATTCTAAGGTGTTGACGACATGTTCTAAACATAATCTACGATATTTAGAGCTACTAAAGGGAAATAGATATGTGTAGATTTGAGCCGAACAGATTGAGAGTGAATAGCAGGGGCAAATGAGGAGAGGAGCCCAAATATATAGAAGGGAGGTAAAATAACCGCCTCTACAAAGGCAGCAACATTAAGACACATGTCTTGCACGATTCTCGGAGCATTAAATTTTGAAATTCAAAAAGTAACCGCCTTAGTTTTGGCGGCTAAAGGGCCGTTACACCTGCATGCTTCCCCGACACATGGCATGACAGCAATTGGACCATCTCCCGAACAGACTGCCCAAGCAGAGTTCCCGAACAGATTGCCCGAGCAGAACCATCTTAATGCCCAAGCACAGATGGTAAGTATTCCCTAACAGACTGCCCGAGCAGAGTTCCCCAACAGACTGCTTGAGCAGAGTTCCCGAACAGAGTGCCCGAGCAGAACTATCTTAATGCCCAAGCACAGATGGTAAGTATGCCCGAGCAGAACCATCTTAATGCCCAAGCACATATGATAAGTATGCCCGAGCAGATTGCCCGAGCAGAACCATCTTAATGCTCAAGCCCAGATGGTAAGTATGCCTGAGCAGATTGCCCGAGTAAAATCATCTTAGTGCCCAAGCACAAATGGTCAACGCTCGAGCAGATTGCCCAAGCTCAATGACACACTGCCTGAGCAGAGTTCCCGAGCAGACTGCCCGAACAGACAGCTCGATCGGAATGCCCGTGCAGAGTTTTCCTTAAGCCCAAGCACAAATGGTCATGGCCCGACCAGGGGTCACGACCAGGTCACCCGACTAGGGACCAGAGTTCCCGACCAGGGTTCCCGACCAGGATTTTCTGAGCAGGCCTCCTGACCAGGCCTCCCGAGCAGGCCTCCCGAGCAGGTCTTTCGACCGGACTTCCAGCCAGAGCTCCCGAGCAGATTTCCCGAGCACACTTGTTCAAGTATGACATCCCGAAGATTCCCTCTGAGTAACGGACAGGGAGCATTCGTAGCTGGATTGCCTTTGGTTGGCCTTTACACCATATGCTTCTGGCTGTTCTCTTGGAAGAACCGTCAGAAGCATGGGGCATTATGTTATAGCTAAATATGTCTACCCAACTAAATGGTGACACGTGACGTGGTTGACCTCGAATCGAATTTGGGGCCTGTATCAGGGTAGGCTCTAGAGGAAGTGATAGAAGCCTTGTAGGACTCTACTATGGGAAAGAGAGTCCTAACGTAGTTCTATACGTCGAAGGCCTATTAGGAGAGAGTCCTGAACAATGGAAGAGTCTGGGAGGAGTCTATATGAGGAGAAAAACTTCAGGTACACAGACAAGTTCACACACAAGCACCCAATGCATTTTCTGCTATTCAGAGCTCTACCCTAGTAGCGACATTTTGACTTTGGCATCGGAGCATCCTCCACCGGAACATCCCCGGTGGTCACACCGTGTTCTATTTTGCAGGTCCATTTCCTGGCTGTGGTTCCCGATCAATATTCTAGCAGCAACACTATTAAATAAGGCTGGGTAGAACAGCAATCTTATCCCACGTTTGGACCAAATCCAGATTAAAAGCCAGATAATTCTTGGATAGGATTACCTTGTTGCCTTTACTACTGGCAGCAACCACCATTCTAAACCTACCACCACACCTCTAACAACCATCAATACACCACCACATATTTGCATCCACCATCCAAACGCACTACACACCACCACATCATCACCCACCACCACTACAACTACCTTCCAAATGTGCAATCACGTATCGAACCCACCATCAACACCACCAATGCCAATTACAACCCCAAAACTGTCATCGTTGCCTACCACCATCAAGCCTAACCTTTACCACTGATAGCAACCGCCATCTTAAACCAACCACCATACCAATAACACCATCAACACAAACCACCATGCAAGCAAGGAATCACTATCCCAGAATTTAAAAAATAGCTTTGCCATCAACCTTCATGACCCACAAATCCCTTCGACCACTAATCGCCGCAACAATCACCCATTTCCATCCACCATCAATCACCAATTTCCTCAATCACTAGCAATGGCCAATTGCCCTATCCACAACCACCCTATCATCGGTCACAATGGTTGGCGTAGAAGGTCAGCGACGGGTGCTAGGCCGGCAAGTGCTATGGCGATGGTGAATGCTACGGTGCTCTACTTGGTCCTCTAGTGCTGAAGCTCCTTGGCCTGTCTGTTTTTTTTTTTTGCCCATGGATGGAATAACAAACACCCCCCTCCCCAACCACAAAAAAAGTAATTATCCCACACAAGTGGCACAACCCAATCTCCCTTATATCACTCTAGAAGCTCCTTGGTCAGTGTCTTTTTTTTTATTTATCCTAAGTAGGTGGAATAACACCCCCACCCAAAAAAATTAAAAATTGTCCCACACAAGTGGCATAAAAATAGTCTCCAGTCTCTTATATATCTTATCTGTCCTTTATGTGCATGGTCAAATAATGAATCTGATTATATGCCATCCAAAACTCTTATTAGGCACGCTAAACACAAACCATGAAGTATACAAAGAGGCTCAGAAAGAGGAGGACAACCCCATAAGGACATTCCACAACAAAGGAAACGCAAAGGATAGAGACAGACACCCCTTTTCCGATGGGATACTATTGTGGCGGCTAGATTTTTCTTTAATAGGTGAGCATAAAAAGTACTATTTAAATCATAAAGAGTATAAATGATTTAAAAGTAATTATTATTATTTTTCCAGGCAATCTTTTTGTTAGATTTTCAACACAATCCGTGATTACATTAGAGGCTATAAATTCCTAGATAATTGATGTTTGCACAAAGGTTTGTCTGATATTGAATAAGAAAATATTGAGTCATTCGCGTAAGAAATTATTTTCATAATACATGTTCTGATAATTGGAGATTTACATGCTTGTAAAAACTTAGTTGAAATATTTGAAAGTTAAGTTTTCTGAGTTAGTCTAGTGATTTCATAAAGAAAAAGGGAGGTATAGAAGACGATACAATCTAGCACACATATCCAAAACATGTTGTTAAAAAAAACAAGGTTTTTCAATCGCTCTTGCTCCTTTATTTTACATTTTTAAGTCAAATACAATGGTTCTAAAAATTGTTTTGGTCCGTTACACCTACATAGTCTATACCTCAATAGGTCCTGTACATTTTCCTAGTCAACCAACAATATCTATCAAATATCAATGCTTTTCTAAGGTTATATTTGATTCGTATAGAAAGCGAGAAGTAAGCATGAAAGAGCAAGCAAGTTTTAATGAAAGGGAGCGAGATTAATTCCGCACCGCACAATGCAGCAAGCAAATGGTCGCTATAATATTGCTAGCACAAAAGAATATCTACATTATTGGACCCCCGAATGCCTATGCACCACCCGGAATTGAATAATTCTGGGATCCTATCTCAAGTATAACTTCTAAGGGATGTCAAAATCAACTGAGGGCCACGAGAAAATGAAAGGAAGTGGGCATGGACATTATTTTAACACAAATATATATTCCCTTTTCCAATCACCCAATTGTATATTCCTAGCTTGTCTGTTGCATATAGATACCAATTGATTCCATCCAACCCTACGCTGGCAAGATATGGAGAAGGATTTGTTAGGCAGACGAAGTATATATTTTATTTGGACTAACTCTCAGAAATTGTTGACAAAGAGATACGAAAGGGTTACTAGGTAGCGGCTGTGCAAGGTTGCAAATGCCTCCAAACATGGCAAAGAGTGAAAACAAGAGCTATAACTCCACAACTTTTTTGCTTATTTTATTTTGTAGAGAATTCAGAAATATATATATATATATATGTATATATATATATATATGTATATATATATATATATGTATATATATATATATCAGGATTTAAAAGATCAGAATATGCATCAGAGTCGTTAAAACAGATAAATTAGATAATAACCCTATTCAAATAAGTATATAAACGTAAAACCAAAAAAACTGCTAGGAACCAGACACCTCGAGGAAAATCAGCTAGGTGAATTGCCGATTCGGGAACCACAGACTGTACACAATAAGCCATTTCTATTGAACTCCTGCACTGGATCGAAAAATAAAAGACGTCAAAGTTGATGAGAAGGACAACTTATCTACTTTTATTTGGGTGACATGCATCTGTTGCAGTGTCCTGCAGTTATAAGTTAATCTACACAAAAAATCTGCAAAAGGCGGGTGTCTTCCTTTCTCTAGATTCTATATCTGCATCATGAAGTATAATGAGATAGTAGAATAGTAACATGTAAACAATGAAGTTTACTCAGCCGGTCGATAGCAATACACATTGGTAACTCAAACACGCTAAGTTCATCAGCTGAGTCAAGTCAATAAAAGCACCAAAAAGGACCCATCCATAATACTAATACTAGATGTTGCTGCTAAAAATATGCTCCGCGTAGTTTGCGGAACCCGAGCATGGACCGATGACCTGCAAGACAGAAAACGAGTGACCGCCGGGTGGGATTCCTGGCAGAGAACTCTCCGATGCTTAAGTCAGAGCACAGCTACAAAATAGTAACTCTGAAAAAGCATGAATTATGTAGTTGTCCCATACCTGGAAGGGTAGACCCCTCTATATAGCTATAGGAGAAGACTCCTAGTAGGACTGGGCCGTGGGCCAGATGTGTTAGGATCCTCGAGGATCGCATTAGGATCCTCAAGGATCACGTCAGGATCTCTAATAAGATAATCATTGATCTCCCAGTTTGACTAGGATTGCCGGGTATTCTCCAATTATTGAGAGTTATATTTGAGTTATATCATAAGCCCCCCACTTCCTTAGCTAAAATATTTGGCTGAGGAAGTTTATACCTGGTGTCTCGAGACATGCGTCATATTTGTAAGTGATTCTCATCCACTTGTAGGGGTAACAATATTTCTCTCTTCCATGTGCTTTGACCTAAGCAGGAGCTTAAGCCTTAGAACTTTGCCCAAGTAGGGCGCTAGAACCCTAGCTCTCTAGAGCTAAGTCTTAGAATGTCACCTGAGTAAGCTATTCGGAATCATCTTTAGAAAGACGAATCATGGGATCTCGAGATCCTTTAGGGGCTGTGCCCCATGGTAGCCTCTCTCAGGAGAGGACACAAAGCTGTGCATGCAAGTTGTTGCATGTGCTAAGTGTTTGAATGTCCCCTCGAGGGGTCACCTCTCCTTTGGAAGGTGTTCATTTTGTGCAAGTGTGTGTTCTTGAGCTCGAGCCGACCACATCATGCTTGCGTTTTACTTTGTCGCGAACTCTTATCATCAGTTAAGAGCTGGCAAAAAAGCCCTCACGCTTGGCTGGGTTTTGAATTGACAAAGAATGGTAGGGGGATGAAGTCCCATAGTCCTTTGCCGTTTTCACGGGTTAGACTGTAGCTAAACCGTTCGGATAGAGCTCGAGCTCTATCCTATCACCCTCGGGGGTGTTCGTCCCTCAAGGGACTGATGGAGCACGAAGCTCACGCAAATACCCTCGAGGGTTTGACAGAACTTAAGAGTTCTCGTCTTACGGGCCCTCGGGGGCAGATGGAGCTGGAGCTCATGAAATTACCCTCGAGGGTTCGACGGAATTTAAGAGTTCTCGTCTTACACGCCCTCGGGGGTTTAACAGAACTTGAAGTTCTTGTCGTACGCGCCCTCGGGGGTTTAATGGAACTTGGAGTTCTTGTCGTACATGCCCTCAAGGGTTTAACGGAACTTTTAGTACGTGCCTTGGGGGTTTGACGGAACTTTAGAATTCTCGTTGTATGCTCCCTTGGGTGTTGACGAAACTTAGAACTCTCGTCGTTTGTGCCCTCAGGGGTTTCTCGTCCTTGTTGCCGCGATGCCAAATAAGAAGGGGTGGGTCATGGAGCCCCTAATATGGTCGCTGTGATGAACCTCCCTGTCTGATAAGACACAGGGCATTAAGCCTGTATAACAATGATCTCATGAAATATAAAGCCCCCCGGCCTTTGAGAAGGCATGGATATATAAAGACGGCTTTTAAGCCTACATGTAGAATCTGGTCACAAGAAGACCTGTAGGAGCAATATAGAAGACCATAATCCCTCTGATGGATTGGACGAGCATATAAAGCTTGAGGACGCATAGTCCGTCAGGCATAGCTGGCGATTCATTAGATACGGTGGCAGCATGTGTGCTTCCATCATTGTTGAACTAGCTTCTCAACGAGCAGCGATGTGAATATGCCATAAATAGGGGTCACTGTATGACCATGAGACAATATATAATGCTGAGACGACAGGATACTGCAGCAAAAAACCCTAAACGCGAATTCAAGTCGCAGGGTGCTATGAATTTTTTCCTTGCTTATGAAGTGATTTATATACCACCGTTGATGTTCGCAGGCATGGTTTAAACCCTTGCAAGAAATAAAATACGTGACTGAAAAAACAGCATCTGCAGTAATAAAGCATATAAAAATACAACTATGTTTTAAACACAGAATTTAAGAGCAGTGTTTAGACATCGTGGCCCTATTAGGGCTTTGTCGGTTAGCCGACAGGGGTGTGTTGCATGGCATGTCGCAGGTGAGCTTAAAACGTCATAGCAGTCAGAAGCCCCCGACTTGTGACGTGCTTGCGCCAACGGACGTAACTGCGTAATGCTAGACAAAAATTAAATAGGTCTAGGCATTGAAAGTACACAGAATGCAGCCTTTGGAAGGCTTGTTAGCGCTTAAAATTATAGTCACTTAATTTTTTAGTTACGTGTTACACAATAAAATGTGCGCACACTTTAAAGAATGCGCATCATATGTGAATTAAATGAGACCCCATAGGTCTTCCGTTCAAATATGTGCTATAAAAAGCTTAATGTTTTGACAAGTTTGTTGCACAAGTCAAATAAATAAGACCCTGTGGGTCTAAAATCTAAACAGGCCTTTTTTCTGTAAAAAGCTTAATACTTTTAAAAGCGTGTGGCCCAAGTAGAATAAATAAGACCCTTTGGGTCTTAAGCATAAATATGCATTTTTCATAGCCAAAAAGCCTAATACTTTTAAAAGTATGGCATATGTCGAAATGGTGAAAACCATATGGGTCTAAAATAGCACTATGCATAATTAAGGGGTGAGTGCATAATTTTTAAAAAAGATGGGTCCAAAACATAAACCTGAGCTTTTTTTTTTCATTCTGCCGATTCTTTTCATCCACCGAACATATCATGTCTCCGGCGACCGAGTTGGCCATCGCAGGGAGGCGGCAGCGCCACGGTAAAGAGCGATTCGAAAATCGCTATCAGCGGTGACATCAGGGCTTGGCCAGTGCAACGATGACGATGTTAGGGAGCTGGTCGGCGAAGCCGTAGCATTGTCGTTTGGGTGCGGTGGACGGGCGCGACGTCCGGAAAGGTTGCCGACGTGATGATGGAAAGGGTCCGGCGTCGAAGAGATCGTTGGTGAGGTAGTGCGCCGTCGTTGGGGGTGGCAGAGCAGATCTGACAGTGGCGAGGTAGCGACACGACGGTGGTGGCATCTCGATGGCACGGGTCTCCCGGTTGCCCTGCCGTGGCATCCTTCTCTTCTCTTTTTTTTGTTAAGTTGTTGTTTGCCCCCTTCTTCTCATTGACAGGAACAACACAGCCTAAAGAGGCGGCGGTGTTGCTTGATGGCGCCAGCTCTTCACGGCGGTGAGATGGAGATGCGACATTGGGCAATGGTGGCCATGGAGCTGCGGCCAATTACGGTGGGGTGGATCTGCAGTAGATCTGGCGTGGCTGGTGGCGGACGGTGTGCCGACAATGGCACTGCTTGGTGCCACTGCGAAGCGTCGATTGGGCGGTTAGTGCCTCTGCCGACGCTACTTGTTACCCCGTCGGGATCGGCGCCGACCGCTTTACGGCGATGGTGGTGAAGACTTGAACGGAGCAGCGTGTCCGGCAAAAGCGACGCTGCTACTAGCCATGACGGCAGATAGCGGGCCTTAGCAATGGCGATAGAAGGGAAACAATGAAGGCAGATTTGAAGGAAGGGTGGTAGTGCCGGCCCCTTATTGACAGTGGGGTGGCGACACAGCGGTGAGGCAGTAAAAGGGAGGCGATGGCGCCTTGGGGTGGCGATCGGCGTTGCTGTTGCCTGTTTTCTTTCTCTCTCCTTTTTTTTGGGATCTGTTACTGTAGCTCTGCGGTGGCGCCTTTGGTTTGCAGCCGTTGTTATCGGCACGATGTTGATAAGTGAGGGGGCGACCAGAGGAATCGGCGGTGCGACGGTTTATGGTGTCCGCCGCTCCGTTGACTATGGTTGTGCAACTCTGATGGAATCTGTATTGAATTTTTTTTGCTGCCTCGGTAGCTTCACGGCGGTGGCCATGACTCCATTGGCTTTGCATGGTTGTGCAGGCATGGGCCTGCCCCGAAAGGCACTGTTGATGGTGGCGTTTGGGTAGATAGCGACGATGTCGTCGGTGGCTCAGTAGTTGGTTCTGAATTTTCTTCGAACAATGCGATTGTATGACGATAATTCAGTCTGAAAAGTTATGGCAGCGGCGGTTCTGTCGGTGGTTCCGACGTGTTGTTGCCAATAATTTGGAATAAACTGTTGAATTTTTTTGAGGTCAAACGGCTAGGCTGGTGGGTCCCACGGATGGCGCCAATCTGTTGCTGCTAAAAATATGCTTCGCGTAGTTTGTGGAACCCGAGCCTGGACCGATGACCTGCAAGACAGAAAATGAGTGATCGCCGGGTGGGGTTCCCGCGGGGAACTCTCCGATGCTTAAGTCGGAGCGTAGCTACAAAATAGTAACTCTGAAAAAGCATGAATTGTGTAGTTGTCCCATACCTGGAGGGGTAGACCCCTCTATATAGTTGTAGGAGAAGACTTCTAGTAGGACTGGGCCGTGAGCCAGATGTGTTAGGATCCTCGAGGATCACGTCACAATCCCTAGTAAGATAATCATTGATCTCCTAGTTTGACTAGGATTGCCGGGCATTCCCCAATTATTGAGAGTTATATTTGAGTTAAATCACTAGACATTGATTTCCTTCTAACAGGAAAAAGAATGTGACAAGACCTATGACTCAACGGTTCATCGAGCGTGACTTTAAACAAAAGCGGGCAAAGAGCATCCTTATTTATTAGCACCATGTATATTATTAGAGAATAAAAACAAGTTCAAGGCCATTTTTGAAACTTGGTTCCGTTTGACAAAGTTTATTTTTTCCAGTTTTGTAAACTGGAGAAAATAAACGCGTTTGGTGCACAGTTTTTTTTCCTTAAGTTTAAAAATCAGTTTTTAAACCAGGACTGTTTTTAAAAACTCTAAAAATGAGTTTCGATTGTTATTTTGAGACCACTACCACCACCACCACCCTCCCACCACCGGCAGCCACCGCCCACCGCCACTCCATCGCCTGCGACCGGCAGCCACCAGCCACCGCCTGCCACCGTCGGTAGCCACCGCCACACCCCACCACCGCCACCGAAAATTATTACCAAAGAAAAAACTCAAAATAAAACCGGGTAATCAAAAACCCAAAAGAAAAAAATCTCAAAATAAAAATCGGGTAATCAAACACCCACTTATTTTTGTAAAAAAAAAAAATTTAACTAGTTTTGATTTTTATTTTTTTTAAAACAAAAAACCAAAACTGAAAATGTTATCAAACGCTACCTTAGAGTCGTTGCGAACTTTAATGGCTTGGGGCAAGAGATTGAGGGAAAGTGAATGCGAAGGCGAAGGGGGCTTAGAGGTTGTTAGTTCTCACTAAACGACAAACTTTGACTTTTAGCGGTGAATATGCCAAAAAAAAAAAAGTGAAAAAGGTAACGTAATAAAGAAAATCATATCATTCACTTCATCGGGGAGGAGCGAGCACGACACAACGTCCTGAACATAAGAGTGACTAAAGCCGACACATTTTGTCCCGAAGGTCTCTTAATACATATTTCTGAATTATGTAGAACCAACAGTCAAGCCCATCTAATACAGTCAATTATATTATTAAATAACGTCCTGCTTCACTTTAACGTTCTTTGATCACATCTGTCCCTTTTGATTTAACGGTTTTAGACATGGAAAATAAAGGCCCCGTACGCTTACAATATTCGTTTTCTGTTTTTAGTAATGACGATGAAAAAGATTCTTTTTTTGCGTACTTTTACTATTTTCTGTTTTTGTTTTGGATAAAATTACTCAAATAGTAACAAAAAACTAAAAACAGCTACAAGGTATTTTTAATTTTTTTTCACTCAAACTTAACCCAATATAAGAAAAAATAGCTAAATTTTTTTCGATGAAATGATAAAAGTACAGAAAGAGATTTTTACACTGAATATGAAAATTATAAAAATAAAAAATAAAAATAAAAATAAAAAACAAATATTGTAATCGTATGAGGTCAAAATTTTTCCCAATCCCCGTGACCGTCACGTGACTCGCAATACTTTTTCAATGACAGCGCAACTATAAATAAAGAGTAAAAGCAGGTAACCACCGCATTGTTGTGCAGTAGGACCCACAAGAGATAGCCCACCCTCATCAACCAATCCAAGACGAAAACCCCACATCAACGGACCAGAATCCTGCACGTCACACCAAACATTTCGCCAATCGAAGTCAATCCTGGACCCCACCAAAAATAAGACACCAATTACATGTCCTTTATAGACGTCTATCTTCCCCGATCTCACCTCCCCCCAATCACACTGCACCTTTAAGCCGGAGACGACGATGACCCGATACGCCGCCGGTGCTCTGCTCCTGCTCTTCCTTTCGACCGTCGCCGTTGGATTTGTCGATTGCCGTGACGTCGCCGGTGAGGTTCTTAGATTGCCGTCGGAAGCCACCAAGTTCTTCAATCGCCATGGCGATGTGGGTAAAGCGAGTGGTGATGAGGATGACTCTGTGGGGACTAGATGGGCGGTCCTGATTGCCGGATCTAGTGGCTACTGGAATTATCGCCACCAGGTGATCACGCCCTCTAGTGCTTTTCAAAGAAACGAATTTTCTAGCTTGTATTCCCTTGATTTTGGATTTTCTAACTCTTACATGCTGATTGTGACTCTCTTTCCGACGACTCGATATTTGAGCTCTATTTAGCCATTTGAACTCCGTAGCTTAAGGCCTCTAAGTGTCGGTGGCGACTGCCACCCTTGTGGGACTCGTATACCGAAAATGGAGCTCGAATGTTGCTTCTCTGTTACTATAAAGTCTGGCTCAACTCCGTTTAATAAGGCTTTGTTACTATAACTACTATGATAGGCCGAAAAGGACGATTAATTTGAAATGGAAATTACAAGTACTGTAACAATCTCATGGTTAATCTCAGTATTTGGTAATTGTGGTGTGTTCCAACCATTATGATTCATATTGTTTCTCGCGAAACTGTGAGATAGCAACGCAAGAAATCTTTCTGAGAGAAAGTAGGAAAGAATAAAAGTTTGGCACTTTCTAGGTACTCTTTATCTTTCACCCATTCTAATAATACTCTTGGTTTTGGATGAATTAGGAATTTTAGATGCCTAACATGAGGCAAGGTATGTAGTTTATCTTTTCAATTCTCATGCGACTAGCCTTCAACCCAGAAAGATTCGCCTGTTGCCTCTAGTTTATGCTACTAAGTTTGTATCTTGGTGGAGGCCTGGAGGCTGTTTAATTCATGTATTTACTTAAATTTCTTAACTGCACCAGTTGAACTTAGCTATGAGCCTATGATCATGCCGATGAAACCCGAATCATATTTTTGAAAGCTTTGATAAAAACATGAACTGTCCCTTGCTTTATACTTCAATCATTTCTAGTACTCTGTGTATCAGTACATGTTTATGGTGCTAGCATTTCCTCTTTTGGTTGATTTGTTGGCGTTATAACTTCATAAAATTCTCGCTTCTAATCTGCCGATTAGCTATAATTTTTTATATAAGTTATTGGGTCCTCGGGACGGAAGTGGTTTCACTTATTCGTGTTACATTCACTTTAGGTGATATAAGGTCTTATTTCCTACCTCAAGCAGATTAAGAAAGCATGATAGATGCTTGATTTGGCTGCCATGGAGGTAGAGATATTTTTCTGTCCAACAGAAACTTTGTGATGGACATGGTAATATCTTGTGTTGTTTTTGTGAAATATGGTTGGACGAAGACAAAAAAATGTTTTTTGCTTTCAATGCGAGAACCCTTCTGACATTTATCTTTGGGTTGAACATATTTTTGGTCCTTTAAGTTTAATGCAAGTATTTTTGCGTTCCTTGTCATGTCAATTGTTCCATATTCATCCTTTATCCCAACTTTTGTGCTAAATTGTTCCTTCAATCTAGAAGAGGTGGGTTAAGTGGTCACATATTGGCATGCGACCATTCTGAAGGGTGAGGAATCAGTTACCTCCGAGAACATTATTTTCAAACTTTTTTAGGAGAATTCAAGAACATTTCTTCTTTCAACTCTATCCTTCTGTGTCATCATCACCAATCGACCACCAAAAAAAAACACCACTCTTAAGTTGCCATCACCAACACAGCAACTGCCACCAACAACTCAACTAACACTGCCACCCTGAATTACGGCCACCGCCAAACGAACCACCATCATTGAATTGCCACCACCACCGAATAACCACCACCACCGCAATTGTTGCCACCAACCCAACACCACCACCATGAATCACAGCCACCACCAAACTGACCACCACCCTTGAATTGCCGCCGCTGTCACTCGAATCACCACCAACACCGCAACTGCCCACACCAACCCCTGCACAGCCACCACGGATGATGGCCACCACTACCATTACCATGTTGACATCACCCAATGCCTGCTACTATCCCTCTGCACAAAACCCAAAATTACAAGTTTCACCGAACCCACCACCACCAGAACCGCAATTGTCTCTACTTTCACCAAACCCACCACCAATTTCACTGTACACAGATCTTTGACAAAGAACCATATCAGAAATATCCTTTCTATTTGTCACCAAATTTGTCATGTCCACTCGTGAATATGGAAATCTTTCATAGTCATCTTCCAGAAATCACAGATGTAGTGTATTATCAACAATGGCTGGAAAAGCCGTTTTGCTGAACCTATCATAGGAATTCAGATCTGACTAAGCTAAAAAAGGTTCGTGTAATCTTAGTTTCATTTTCAGGAGTATAATGTCATGGATTCCCCTTTCCTGATTCAAATCTTCCGAGCAGTTATGCTATCTACACGATCGTTTCTTTTCGTAGCAAATCTTGAGAAATGTGACAAAAAAAATTCATCATGCTTTCTCTTTGTTTGTTTTTTTCGTTACTCCAACTATTTTGACCTAAATGACTATTTTCCTCCTCTAATCCATGATTATTTTGTTTTTTAAAATGGTTCACATGCATATCGGGTGATGACTTAACTCGTCCCTGGTGGACGGAAGGACCAAGTTAGTGACGGAAGTTGAGATAAAGGATGAATATGGAACAAATCAAAGGGCAACGACCATTCAAAAATGTGCCTCAAACTGAAAGGACTAAAAATAAAATTTATCCTTTATCTACTCTTTTGGCATGTTAATTATAGTTGGGAAATGCTATTATGCTGAGCTTAAGCACACTAGTACATGAACTGGATTTCATGTTTGTCACTAAAAACTTCCTTGGATGGGTTTTTTGGTCCAAGCACAATAAATGTTCTTTATGTCCTGCTCTTTCGCTCTAATTAACTGAGTTTGTTACTGAGCCTTTCTTTTTGGTTTCAGGCTGATGTATGTCATGCCTATCAACTCTTGAAGAAAGGTGGGGTCAAAGATGAAAATATTATTGTTTTCATGTATGATGACATTGCTTACGACGAAGAGAACCCTAGACCTGGAGTTATAATTAACAGCCCACATGGTGATGATGTTTATCAAGGAGTTCCTAAGGTTTGTTTCTTCTCTTCGGGCATAATCACCCTGTCAAATCTTAAAAGTATAATTTTTCTCATGTGGTTCCTTTTTGTCGAGTTTTCTCATGTGGTTCCTTTTTTGTCGAGGCAGGATTATACCGGGGACGATGTTACTGTTAACAACTTCTTTGCGGCTATCCTTGGGAATAAAACTGCTCTGACTGGGGGAAGTGGGAAAGTTGTCGATAGTGGTCCAAATGATCATATTTTTATATACTACACTGATCATGGTGGTCCTGGGGTGCTTGGTAAGGAGCTCGTTGTCAGTGTCTCTCTCGTGAATTGCTTCTAATGTCTCTTTAGATTACATGTTCTTTAGGTCTGTACATTAAAATACTCAGAATCTGTTGCCTTATTGTTTTCATTATGTCAAGAAAAGGCTGTCACTCGCTTCTCTGCTTGAGCTTTAGGCATTGGCTTTTGCCATGTCATGATAGTTGTCGAGCGGCAGTCTAGCCAAATAAGTATTAATTTATCAGTTGTCTCCTGTTTAAGGATCATGTTTTTCAGTTATACGCTGTCCAAGAAAAGGGAAAGATATGCGCTATTTTACAACTTGTCATGAGATTGCTAACATGAATATGTCTTTACTACCGAGTTATCTATGCAGTAATGTTTTGTTTTTACAAAACTTCTGTTCAAAAGGGATTTGATGAAAGGTTTCTCAGTAACAAAGTTGCAATGTTGCATCTTTACCCCTCTCCCCCCAATTGGCAGTTAGCCACGAGTCCAAATTAATTTATCCAAAGTTACTGAAACAAAATACATTTCTTGACTGTTGACACAAAATAACCCCGTCTCTTCAGGCAAAGCCTAACCAGAGAAGCGCTGTAAAATATATGATTATGTACTTGGAAAAGTTGTAACTCTATCAGACGCATAGATCTACTCTCGTTTCTACTTACAACTAATTATCTAGCTTACTTGATGCTAGTTTGGAGGGAATCCTAACTGCTATCTTGTATGCATTCACAGGGATGCCAACCAGTCCTTACATCTATGCAAATGATCTGATAGATGTATTGAAAAAGAAGCATGCTTCTGGAACATACAAAAGCTTGGTAACGATTTATTCATAATTATTCAGCACTGAATAACTCTCATACCAGTTAGGGAAACTTACACATCGTGCACTGCTTTTTTTTATCTCCTTAGGTATTTTACCTCGAAGCTTGTGAGTCTGGAAGCATCTTTGAAGGACTTCTTCCTGAAGGTTTGAATATTTACGCAACCACAGCGTCAAATGCAGACGAGAGCAGCTGGGGAACCTATTGCCCTGGAGAGTATCCTAGCCCTCCTGAAGAATACGAAACCTGTTTGGGTGACTTGTATAGTGTTGCCTGGATGGAGGACAGGTATGCTCAACTTCCCTACTATTTTGAGGTCTCTCAACGACGAGAAGCAACCATTGCTTGTTATGACATAGACCTATCCATTGATATAGCTTTGAGTTGTCCTAATCACCTCCATTTAGACACTCTACGATGTTGTATAAATGAAATTTGAAACACATAGCTACTTTCAAGTGTTACAATTTCATTTCCCTATTCATTGATCTTCTGACGTCCTGAACAGTGACATGCATAATCTGCGGACAGAAACATTGCGGCAGCAGTATCAACTGGTAAGAGCTCCTGGCAAACTACTGCTTATAAATCATGTAATAGACGCAAGGATAACTTGTGCTACAACGAAAACAGGGATCGGAAACATTATGTATAAGATCATTTTAAGTCCAGTGCATCGGTCTTTATTGTTGACTAGGTCTGCCAGTATACGTATGCATATATAGCGAGTGCGAATACAGGGGGTCTATATACAGGTCTTAGGGTAAAACATTTGCTATGTCTTTCCCTGTGAATGTTCTTGTGAATGGCTTAGATTGTTTTAATGATTTCAATTTACTGGATGTCTAGGTTAAAAGGAGAACGTCAAATGACAATTCTGCTTATGGCTCCCATGTGATGCAATATGGTGATCTGAAGCTTAGCAAGGATGATCTTTTCCGATATATGGGTACAAATCCTGCAAACGATAACTACACTTATGTGGATGAGAACTCCCTGCGGCCATCTTCAAAAGCTGTTAACCAGCGCGATGCTGATCTTCTGCATTTCTGGCACAAGGTTTGTTTCAGAATCACAATGATTTTGCGGAGGGTGAAATTAAGAGGTGGATGCTATTTAAGGAAAAGTAATTTAGAGAAAATTTTGCTTATTCAATGCTGATATTTGAGACAATCAAAGAGCCTTCATTTTTTTTACGGGCCTCTATCTTTTCATTTCCTTTGCTTGTGATTATTGCTTATTTTTGGGAGTGGCCATAGTGGCACTCCACTGCTGCTGAGATTTGCCTTACGATATGGTATATTCTGTAATGCCATTAGCAATATATTAGTGACAGTAATCCACTGAAGAGTATGGCTGTACGTAAAACAAGGCCATCAAGCTCATGCTTGCCATAGCATGATGCTGGATGGAGACTCTCCTTTTGGATGTTTGGTATTCGGATGAACCTGTGAGCTGTTTAACATTGATCCCTTGTGGTTCAATCTATCTGACATAGACTTTTTTTTTTTTTTGCCTCTCATGTATTTTCTTTTGTGCTATTACCGTTGACAGTACCGAAAGGCTCGTGAAGGCTCTGATAGGAAAATCAAAGCTCAGAAGCAGTTTGCTGATGCTATGTCCCATAGAATGCACTTAGACAGCAGCATTAATCTCGTTGGGAAGCTTTTATTTGGAATTGAGAAAAGCCACGAGGTGCTGATGACTGTCCGACCTGCAGGGCAACCTCTTGTCGATGACTGGCACTGCCTTAAAACATTGGTAAAATATAATTCTCAACCTCCTCTTTGCCACGATTTACATATGCTCAACTCTTTGCCCACGTTTAGTATGCACGTGTTGCACCTGCTCGACCTTTTATTTTTGGTTGTACACTAGAAAGGATGATAGGGATAGTTCTTTTTCTTTTCTTCTTCCCTAAAGAAAAGACATTTTGGTTACCAACTCAACGATGGAATGCTCCTATCATCTGTGCAGGTCAGGACATTTGAGACACACTGCGGATCGTTGTCTCAGTATGGTATGAAACACATGCGCTCCATTGCTAACATCTGCAATGCTGGGATCTCGGAGCAGCAGATGTCCGAGGCTTCTGCACAAGCTTGTGTCACCTTTCCTTCTAATTCTTGGAGCTCAATCAACAAGGGGTTCAGTGCATGATAGTGATGTCTAGAATCTACTGCTTCTGTCCTGCATCATATCATGGCTACCTTGAATGGGTCTCTGTCGTTACTGTAATTGGTTGCATAATACTGCCTTATGGTTTGCTTCTGTGTAAATACAGCTCCGAAGCACCTCTGCCGAACTGGTTTGTAATGGAAAAAAAATAGCTCGTGTATAAAGATGACATTGTGACAACAGCTTGCCGGTTGCCATTAAAGATTTCACTGTTTAAAAAGTTCCTTTACTACTGTTGGAGTTACTATATAAAGTTTCTCAGGCCGCATGCAGGAAGGATTAAGGTTGTAGCTAGGGCTGTATACGAACCGAGTTCGAGCCGAACATGGGTGTGTTCGAACTCGGTTCGTTTAAGTTTTGGTATGTTCGAACTCGACTCGAGTTCGTTTAGAGCCAAAAATACAATGTTCAAACTCGGCTCGAGTTCGCGACTATCAAACTCGGGCTCGACTCGTTTAACTCATTTAACGATACGAGCCGAACACGAGTTCGCAAACTCGACTCGTATTCGTGTTCTCCCTAACAACCAAATCCTTAAATTTGCTCAAAATCTCAAATTCTTCAAACAATCAAGTTATAATGAATCAAAAATTCAAAATCACAATACTGAAGATACATGCAGAATAAAAAAAAATGAAAAAGAGGTCTTGATTTTTTTGCGACATCACCACTTTTTCCGCCTTCTACTCCTGTAGAAGCAGATTCAGGCAACTCGCGTGGAAGCAGATTCCGGTGACTCGCGTGGAAGCAGATTCCGGCATCGGGATTAAAAAGAGAGAGAGGAAAAGAGGCGACGATCTGGGCGCCGATCTGTGAGGGAGAGAGGCTTGCCGATCTATGAGGGGTGTACGTGTTTGAGACGAGGAAGCTGCCGGGGAGAGCAAGTGCGGCTGCCGGCGGCTGCCGATCTGTGATAAGGTGTGAGTTTGAGATGAGGGAGTGTGGGTGTCTTTTTCAGACAAGGGAGAAAGGGAGTGGGGCGGCTGCTGCTTGAGAGAGTTTGTGACTTTGAGTGTGTAGGTTTAGGTTTTAATTTTAGTTGTAGTTTATATACTTAGGGCTTTTGAGATATTGGGCTTCATACAATGGGCTATGTTAACAAGTGGGCTTAGAGTTTTGGGCTAATTAACTTTAAGCCCTCCAAGTTTAAATTTTTATTTATATGGTTTAAGTAAATATTAATTATTATAACATATTATTATTAATTAATTATTTAGACGAGCTGTTCGCGAACACGTTTGTGAACATTTTGGCGTGTTCATGTTTGGCTCGTTTATTAAACGAGTTCTAAAAACTTGTTCATGTTCTGTTCGTATATTAGACGAACGAACATGAACGAGTTTTATGGAGAACGAACCACGAGCCGTTCGTGAACGGCTCGGTTCATTTACAGCCCTAGTTGTAGCCCTTGCCAAACGGATCGAAAAACATCTCTCTTAGGTTTTTCTCTCTTTTTTTTAAAGGGGTAAGAACCGCACCATTAATAAGGACAACATAGTACAAAACAACGTGAATTTTATCATCATACAGCATAAGTGAAGCTAGCAACAGTAAATACATGACTCCTATACATAACCTGGGAATAACGCAGCCCAGCATACAGATCTACGGAGGCCTGAAAAGTGATACCTCTGCTTGAAGTCGCAAAATAGCTTGATCTAGGGATATAGTAGTCTGTGGAGACCTTTTTACTGGCCTGCAAAACAAGCTAATCTTCGAGCATAGGCCAAAAGCACGTTACTTCCATTACTGATAGAACAACACTATACACCCTCTAACCTATAAAACAAATAAAAAAGGACTGGAGAACTCGTAAAGAGGTCAACCTTCCCTAATAACTGTGCCATCAAAGATAAATCACTAGTAAACAACTGGATGTCTAAAAAATCATGAGCGAAGCCCATAATACAATACAAGTTAGAGCAATGACAGCAACTAGCAAACTATCAATACAACAAACAGAACGTGCGAACAAAGCCACTGAGACCCTGTATGATCAACAACTTCCATACCAATACCCACACACAATCGATCAGGCCGCCAAACCTTACTAAATCGAAATGAAACATGCCTAACATGCAGACCAGACAATATACATGATTAAAGAAGTATGTTGCTGTCAGCATCCCTGTGGGGTTGATAACCTTGACCAGACAAAACAGCGCCAGGTGGCACGGACGAGCGGGGAGCCTTTTTATCTGTAAAGGCCGAGCAATGTGATTGCCACAAACTATGAATATGACCAATGACACTGAGCGGGCAAAAGCTGGACTCGCTAAGCACTAGGTGGTTGTGTGCTATCCAAATGCACCAAAGGGAACATGCCACGATACTGAAGGTCTGGGAATGAATATCCTGAGATCTCAAGGGCTTAAGAAGGCAATTGACAAGCCACAGTTAGAAAGAACTGTGCTGAGCATCCAATTGCAAGCCAAGTTGGCCCCTAAACCATACAGGTCGTACCGCCTCACATCGTAGGAACTGAAGACATAATGGGCATACTACAACATTGTTAAGGTCTCTGCGATACAAAGCTAAACGAGTTGGAAGGCGATTCCAAAGACATTGCCAAAGGAAAACCAAAAGCTTATGTGGAAGATTCAGCTTCAACAGATGATGCCAGACAAGCATTGAGATAGGTGAAAGAATAAGGTGCTGCTTAGCATCCATTGCCAGAAGATGATAAGCAGACCCGATAGTGAATTCACCATGTGTCGCAGGTGCCCAATACCATTGTTCTGGGTATCCGAACAGGGACAGTATAAACCTCTAATGGCCTGAACCATCGGCCCTGGCAAGTGCTCTACTAACTTTGCACGCAACCATCCCTAACGTTGATCAAGGAAGTCTGATACTAAACAGTGTTGCGTGGATGCAGATCAGAGATGGCCAATCGATTGGGCAGAATAGCCTGGGATCCAATTAGTGTCCTAAAAACTAAAAGATGATGTTATGATGATTTGACGCCATAACCCTTTCAAAAGTAAGTCCCTGCCAAATAGAATACTTAGCCAACAGTATGAAGAGTTTCCCGCGACCTTACAGTGGAGAAAATTAGAGCATTGACAATATTTCCCTAAGAAGACACGACTCATCAAGCTCTCAGTCTCCCATAGCATTCGTGCCCCTACTTTAGCAAGCAGTGCCTAATTCATCCATTGAATGTTGGGCAAACCCAACCCCCTTCCTATAAAGGTGGGCATAAATGATTCCAACTTATCCACTGTAGGTGACCAGCACTGGTTGAGCCAGACCAAAAGAAGTTAGCGAAAATAGAGTGTACTCGACAGCAGAAAGAAGCATGGAAATGGATAACAGACATATAATGACTAAGCATGGGCCATAACACTGATTTAATCAGCATCAAACAACCTATACGTTTCAAGAGTAGTCCCATCCAACCTTGACACTTGCTACAAATTTTATCAATCAGTCTAGCCAAAATTTCATTTTTGTGATCCATCTAATCCAACTAAATGCCTAAATATTTGCCCGATCCTGAACCCAATGGTACCTTAAAAGTGCTTCAAGCAAATTTAGCCATCTTTCGAGGAGTGTTCATGCTAACATTGAGGGTGGATGTCTCATAGTTGATTAACTGTCCTGATTGGTAACAATAACTTGTTAAAAGGTGTTGAAGGTAACAGATTTCTAAGTCATACTTAAGGTGGACAAAAAAAATCTATCATCGGCAAAAAAAAAGATGGGAAATACGAGGCAAATACTGAGATACGTAATACCCTTCAGGCCTCCCGAATGCATGCCATATCACAATACAGCGGATAATGCTTCTACACACAAGATGAATAGGAATGAAGATAACGGATCTCCTTGACGAGGACATGTTTTCAGAAACAACAAAGGTCCTGGTCTACAATTGACCAGAACTGAATACGAAATCGTAGAGACATTGCATGATCACTCTAATCCAGCCCAAGGAAAAACCAAAAGTGTGCAGTACTTGTTCTAAAAAATCCTAATGAATATGATCATAGGCCTTACTCATGTCCATCTTAAGAGCAGCCAGACCAACCTTTCCCTTACTCCGAAGTCGAATAAAATTCACAAGCTCCTGGGCTAGCAAAATAAAAAAATATCCTGAATGTGTTTGCCTAGGACAAAGCCGTTTTGAAATTGGAAGATGAGTGATCCCAAAACACACCAGAGCCGGGTAATTAAGACTTTGGAAATGAGTTTGTAAATGACATTACACAAACTGATGGGCATAAGGTCTGAAACCTGTTGAGGATGAGTTTTTTTAGGAATGAGAACAATGCAAGTTTTGTTGATTTTCTTGAGCATTTGCCTAGAACGAAGGACAAACAAAACAATTGAGGTAACAGAGGTTCCCACCAGAGTCCAGTAATGTTTAAAAAACAGAACGGGCATCCTGTCCGGACCAGATGCCTTAAGTCCCCCTATCTGTTTGAGAACAAGATACAATTCATGAGCTGAAAAAGGCCCATCCAACAACTCTAATTATTCAGGAGATAACCTAACTCTCAGATGATGAAGGAATGAAAAAGAGTCAGAGGATCGATTAGGTGAGTCAGCAACAGAGCTAAAGAATAGTTGACCAAACTAATTTTGGAACAGATCTCGGATCTGTTGGTCATCCTGAGTCCAAAAACTTTCAGGAGTGAATAGAGTAGCGATGTGATTTCCCTATTTGCAAATGTGACACACTAGAGTGAAAAAATCGAGTGTTATGATCACCTAATAAAAGCCACTGCTCTCCACTCCGTTGAGCCCAATACTGCTTCACAGGCCAAAAAAATGATCCAATTCTTCTCGTAAGGCCCGATCGCGACATTGCTCGATTGATGTCTCAACGTGGTTCTGACCTGCAACAATAAGTAGTTGAATATGCCAAATACATGAAGCCAGATTACCAATCAAAGAATGATGCCATGATTTCAGCATGTTTTTAAAGGAGTGAATATACTGCACCAATTGAAATATAAGAGAATATGAGATCAGAGAACCCCATACCTGTTGCACTAGTTGACCGCATGCTCGGTAGTGAAGCCACATGCTCTAAAAAAGAAAAGGTCTAGCTTGAACACTGCGCACCAGATTGGTATCTATGAAAATGGGAGCATGATCTGAACGAAAAAAGACAAATTTTGACCCTCAGCCTGAGGAAGTAAGGCTTGCCAGGAGACATTAGCAAACGCCCAATCTAGCACCTCATAAGTACATGCACTAACACCTATGTTATTAGTCCAGGTATACTTTGGCCCACTAATGTGAACAGGGAGCATACCGAGGCTGTCAATGAAATCTTGCAAATCCGAACAACCCAGAATTACATGCCTGTGAGGGCCACATTTGTCCGTGGACGAAAGCACTTGATTGAAATCCCCTATCACAAGCAGTGCGCCTTGGCACTGAGCCAAAATAGAAAAGAGTTGTGCCTACACCCCTTTCTAGCAGACATGACAGGATGCATGTACATGAATCTGACATTCCATGAAAAATGGAATTCATCTTCGATAGTCATGAATATGAGATGAGCATTTTTAAAACTGAATGTCATGTGTACTGAGTCATCCCAAACCAGCCACAATCTGCTAGAAGAGCTAGAGGAATTAACCCCTGACGATGATGAGAACCCGTGACGATTTAATTTGCGAGATACAGGTTGCACCTCAGATTTTGTTTCCATTAGGAACACTATGTTGGGTCTTGCACCTCGGAGTGCATGACTCAGGGCACAAACTGTGAGGGTGTTCATGAGACCCCTATAGTTCCAACTAAAAAGTTTCATGATTCCCGTTGGGGTTATTGTGGGACAGCCACCAAAACCCCACACGATTCGATTATATCCATATCAACAGTTGTATATCCAGAGACAACTAACAAAATAGAAGACAAAAAATTAAACAGCATACCTGGTGGGTAATGGTTGATCTCCCGTTGCCGTTTGTGAGAAACATCATCTTCTAGGTTATATGAACTCAAACGTTTTTGGAAACTGGCTGAAGTGGCATCAAATGAGAGAGAACCATGCGAATATGATTGCTGGCCCCCGATATTAGCCAGAGAACTCAAGTCTGAGGAAACCGAAATAACAGACACATAGGCGGTATGAGAAAAGCCCCCCCACATCCTCTGAAGGATCTGACTCCTCTTTTGAGTGTTGAGCGTGAGGAACAGACCGAAGAGAGCTAGGTGGGAAACTGGGTGCGGGTGCAATCATATGAAAGCCAATACCAACAACTCCGCCAGGTATCTCAGAAGCGCTTAGGGCTGTATACGAACCGAGTTCGAGCCGAACATGGCCATGTTCAAACTCGTTCGTTTATTCTGAAGTTGTGTTTGAACTCGGCTCGTGTTTGTTAAGCATATATAATTTTGTGTTCGTGTTCGGTTCGTGAAAATAATCAAAAGATTGAACTCGACTCGGCTCGTTCGTTTAAGCTTCACGAACCGAGCTCGAGCTTGAGTTCGTGTTTGTGTTCGTGTCAACTTATTGCTACAAACTAACTAAATTAACTTAGAGACAACCTGGAAACCCATTGGTAATTAACAGTTATGTTCTTCCATACATTCATTACTGTAGCCACAAATATAACGCCAATTACTAATTACAACTGCTGCATTAGACGAGTTTACAAAATAATGCCTTGTATAAAAGACGTAATAAGCATGTACAAAATCTGCAGTTATACTTCCAAGTTCCAACATAGTCCAAGTAGCGTATCAAGCATGCAGTCCATAAAAAAGGTGCAGCTTTCCCCTTTAATTAGTCCTGCAAAAAAACAAAACCAACTCCTCCAAGTAGTGTATCAAGCATGCAGTCCATAAAAAAAGTGCAGCTTTCCCCTTTAATTAGTCCTGCAAAAAACAAAACCAACAATTAGGAATTTAAACAATTTTCCATATATATGCACCAATTGACTTGATGCAAAATGCTTGAATACCTTAATTACAAGTTTACAACATTCAAAGTAGCAAAATAAAGGTCATGCAAAATTCCTGTACAAAAGATGTGGCTATACTCCCTAAAACAATCTAGACAGGTATCTCCCATGCAATCACAACAAAAGTCACAATTTCCTCCTTGATTTTGTCCTGCATAACCGATAAAAGATTTATGAGTTTAAACAAACAATAATCATACACACTATTTGACTTCATAAGGATAAATAACATTCAAATGTGACATTACTCAATGGACCGAATACCGTATTACATAAACTACTACTGAGACAGTTCAATCTCTCTCACTTCCTCCGTTGTGCGCTACAAAAATAAAAAAAAAGACAGAAGTTAGCAAGAAATAGTGTATAATATACTCGAACACAATAAAATAACGTTGTTAACTTTAGCAAAAATATAAGTGAATAACGTACAGTATAAACTTCCTTTACTCCGTACAAGGAACGTATCCAATCTCCTCCACATATCAAAGCTTCCACAGTCTTTGTTGATAATGATGCACGATAAGGGTCTATAACCCTACCACCGGTGCTAAAGGCAGCCTCCGAAGCAACTGTGGTGATTGAAATTGAAAGTATATCAACCGCCATCTTTGACAATATTTTATACTTAAGATTGTTCGCTTTCCACCACCCAATAACATCAAATTGAGACTCTAAATTCACTTCACAGATGTACACTCCTTCTTCAAGGTATGTTTCCAAGTCAGACTTAATAGGCATTACATTTTCCATGCTTCTCACATAAAGATCATATTCTGTCTTCCCTTTAGCTTTGTAGATAGAAGTAGTATTACTAGAACCTCCCACAATACTACTTTCCTTAGTTACATTCGAGCAATGCAAAGCATGATTCAAGACATATTCCTTATACACCTCAAGCAGGGAACCTGACACCAACTCAATGTTCTTTTTCGACTCAACCTCATCGTAGATCTTAGGAAAACAAAATTTAATGAATGTCATTTTGTACCTAGCAAAGAACCATGTAAAGCAGTTCTTAGATTCATCAAAAAGTAGACCCAGCATTTCAGCAAGTGAGGACCAAGTTCTATACAGATATTAAGGCTGAAAAAGTGAAAAGTATTTATTATATACTGCAATGAGGGGGAGAAATGTAGAGAAAAGACATACCTTGGGTCCAAAACAGCAGCAATGGCCATCAACAGATTGCATTCACCCCAGTATTTATCAAACTTTTCCTTCATTTTCATCGCCATAGATCGCATGTAACTGTTTTCATCTCTGCCCTTCTCATTTAAGGCTTCCTTGATCTTCCACACCTCCGGAAGAAACATATTTGCAGTAGGGTACTTGGTCCCCGATATGCTATCAGTGACCTCACGAAAGATCTCTAGGAACTTGCACACTTCTTCAGCTCTTCTCCAATCTTCTACTTTAGGCAGCCATAAATAATTTGCATCACGAGCAGAAAACCGAGGAAACACTTGCCTAAACTCTAGTGCTGCAGTCAACATAGTGTGTGTTGAGTTCCAACGTGTGGCCACATCTAAAATGAGCTTCTTTTGAGGCAACTCTAGTGATTTAGCAATGTCACTGAACGTGATAATTCGAGATTCCGCAGCATTAATGTACTTCACGCTCTCACGAACATTTTCAATGACATGCTTGACCTCACTAAGCCCGTCTTGCACCATAAGATTTATGATATGGGCACAACACCGCACGTGAAATATCTTCCCCGCAAAGAAAAGACTTCTTTTCAATGAGAAATCTTCTTTCAAATACTTAATCGCTGCATCATTGTTGGATGCATTGTCAAAAGTCACAGTTGACACCTTGTTGCCAATTCCCCAATCATCTAAACACTTAGTAATGGCCTCACATATTACTAGGCCAGTGTGAGGAGGCGGCACATCACAAAAGTTCAGTATTTTTTTTCTGCAATTTCCAATCGGAATCAATGAAATGTACTGTAAGAACCATGTACCCAATCTTTTGGCCAGACTTCCAAAAATCTGAAGTAAGGCTAACTTTGCTAACACTTAAGAAAGTTGCCTTCAAGTTCTTTTTCTCCTTCTCATAGGTTGCCATTACATCACTCTTAGCGGTTGCTCGGAAAATACTTTCATAGTAGGGGGTGGCTGTCCTCATGAATCTATTAAAGAATTCATGCTCCATCATGTTAAATGGGTACTCATGGACAAGAATCATTTGTGCAGCAGCCTCCCTAACCTTAGCATGATTGTACTTGAAGTCCTTCTTGCTGACTTCATACTCCATCTTTCCAAGCTCAACATTTATCACAGATTAATTTGTAGCAGCTATTCCACGTTAGGACAATAGGTATCTCGGTGTCTAATAAGCTGAGTTGTAGTGCCACCTTTTGTCTTATTGAGGATAGCATTGCAAAGCTTACACTTGACTTTCTTTGTTCCATTTGCTAGAGTGACGTCAATAAAGAAGTCCTACACCGGAGAAGTTTTCTTTCTTTCCCGCCTTTTAAACATGGTGTTAACCTCTACCTCACCAATAGCAGCCTCCCCAACTGGTTCACTCATAATTATAGCCTTGCCCTTTGACTTTGAAAGACCTGGTCGTGATGAGTTATTAGATATAGAAGACGCTGATGATAATTCAATCTCCTCACTAGACATATCTAAAACAAAAATTCTAAATAAATTACTCTACAACCCAAAATTGGGCAGAACAAAGAAAAAAGGGTCATTGACGTAAAGAATTAAACTCATTCTCAATTTCAGCCTGAAACTCAGCTAAATTCTAAGCTAAATTCTAGTCTCAACTGCAGGTGTGGCTAACTTTCCCTTCAAATTCCTACATTGGCAGTGTAAATGAGAAAGAGAAACTAGAAATAACCAGCAGGGTCTCCAACAGAAGCAAAAGTGAGAATCGATTATCAAAGTAATGCAATAACCAGCACTGGTTCAAAGAGAAACTAGAAATAACCGGCACCGGTTCAATCAACACTCCCATTTTCTCCTTTCTATTAGTATTCCAGTAGTTTTGTTATATACAACAATGTGAAAAGGTACATAATTTTTCTATGAGAATCCATGCTCATGACCAGCTAAAGAGTAGAAACTAGAAAACAATCAAATCATACTTCCGAGAGTTGAAAATATACCAGAGAAAGAGAACTAATCTGATCACTTTAGAGCAATAAGCTCTAATTAGCTTGTCCGTGACTGTGAATGAGAAGATACCGATCAGAGAGCCTTCAGAGATCAGACGACTTGGCTTTTGTAGAGGAGCACCTGCCATTTGCGAGCCTCTGGCCTGACTTGGAGGTGGTCTGGCCGGCCGTGTGGGCGGTGGTCTGGCCAGTGGTGATCTTGTGTGATGAGAGAGAGGGGGCTAAGTGTGCTTGACTGTTCGAGAAACAGAGAGAAGGAGGAGGTATGAGCGGTGGTCTAGCGGTGGCGTAAGGTGTGGTCTGGCCGGTGGTCTGCCGTAGAGTTGTCAAAGGGCCAGGCTTGGGCCGGCCCAGCCCAAGCCCATCGGGCCTGCTGTAGGGTCGGACCGGGGCCGGGCCAGTGGGGCTGCCAACCGGGCTGGGCCGGGCCGGGCCTGCCTAAGGCAAACCTAGGCCCAGTCCAGGCCCTGGCCCTAGGCCCAATATCTAGGGCCGGGCTTGGGCCGGGCCCGGGCCCTTTTTTTTTTTTCCTTCTTGTTATTCAATTTTAAATTTCATCTCTAGGCAATATTCACAATTTAACGAACCTAATCTTTATCCTTTTATTTCATTATAAGTAATATACATATATATGTATGTATGTATATACATATTTATTTGTTAGCCATTATATTTTTTATTATATGTTAAACATTTTCATACTCTTCTTGGTGAGCTTTATTAATAAAATCTTAACACATAACAATTTATATAGAAAAATAATAAATGTGTTCATAGGCCCTCCTCCTTTTATCCGGGCTTGGGACCGGCTGCTTGTAAACAAACAGGCGAAGTTACCTATTTTTTTATATATACGAAAAAATATATATCTTGCTTGTAAAAATTTATTTTATATATATGGAAAAAAAGTATATTTTGTGAAAAAATTTATTCTTAAAATTCTAACAATCAAAATAATAATGCATGTCTATCCAAAATATCAGCAATCAAAGATCAAGAAATCTGCAACGTCAACCAAAAGGATCAAAAGAGGAAAATAAAAACAAATTACCTAATCATCCAGAAGTACTTCAATATCCGAGTCACTGCTCTTCCTATCATCAATCGGTTTATCTTGCTCGCGGTATTTCGCATCAAGATAATCCTTCCAACATACACATAGCTCGAGCGACTCGGGGTTAAGACGACTCCTCCTGTCATCCAAAACCCTCCCGCTGGCTGAAAATGCCGACTCTGAAGCAACCGTGGAGGCTTGCACTGGCAGTACATCCCGTGCAATTTGGGATAAAGTTTTATACATGTTTTGATTTTGTTTCCAAAAATTTAACAAATTAAAATTAACCTGTTCTTGCCTTGATAAATCAGAATAATGATCAGTATTTGCATATACACCAATCTCATTAAAAGAGAAAAAAGTATACGAACCTGCCGAATTAGAAGTACCTTCACCTGGTAGTTGTCTTGCTACTAGATGTTCAAAGCCCTGAAGGTATGGCGCATAATACCTCTCAACAGTGGATGATGATGTAGCTCGCCCGCGCACGTCAGCAGAATTACGATAGACGTTGAACAAGTCCTCAAACCTCTTGCTCACTTTTGCTGTGAATGCGGTTGTCTCCTCTGCTGTGTAGCACATTAATTTCGATATCTCTTGTATCGAGGCGTTCACGCCATGCAACTTTAACCTAGGATCTAAACAAGTAGCCACAGTAAAAATAGCAGGCAGTTTACTCCAATATTTATTAAATTTTTGATCCATCACTTTTACTATTTCCTTAAAGGGTCCTATATATCTCCATTTTGTTAACATTGTAGCCATCTTCAGAATTTCTATTACAGCGAGAGGAGAGGTGGGATAGTACGTACCAGACAATAAATTGGTAGACGTGTAGAATACCTCCAAAAATTCAGCTAGGTATGTGGCCATCTGCCATTCCTCTTGAGTTGGCAAGCCGGCTGGGAACTGGGTTAGTAGAAAATGCGTATAGACTTCTCGGTATGCCAGAATGTGTAAAAGCATGTGGTATGTAGAGTTCCACCTGTGGACCACATCTGTAACTGCTCTCCTGCGAGGCATATTATATTGAACACACAACGTTTTAAATTGTTGTGTTCTCGGACTCGAGCTATTAACATACGCTGTCATACCCCTCATTTTGAGAAGAATATCTCCTGCAGCAGCTAAACCATCTTGAACAATTAAATTAATAATGTGACAAACACAGCGAACATGAAATAATTCACCATTAAGTACAGGTTGAAGCGTCTCCTTTAAAGCTGCAACAGCAACTTTATTATTAGAAGCATTATCAAAACTAACACTCATAATCTTATCCTTAATTTTAAATGTGGTGCATGCTTTTAATATAAGAATAGCAATGTTCATTCCATCGTGCGGATAAGGGAAGTGCTCGAAAGCGATGATTCTCTTGTGCATAACCCAATCTGCATCAATCCAATGAGCGGTCACACAAGAATAACTAACAAAAGTATAAGGAGATTGCCAAATATCAGAAGTAAGACTAACTTTACCGTCAAATTTATCGAAATAATCGATAAGGCGTGCTTTAGCAGCATTGTACTGTCGGAGTGCATCGGATCTAGTTGTGTTTCTATGAACCTTTTTGTACAAAGGTTGAACGTATGTGTTCATATATCTAGAGTGCTTAGGATTATCGGCAAAAGAAAAGGCTTGTTCATCATGAATAACAAATTCAGCGAGACCGTCTCTTTGCTCTCGCTGATTATAAACAAATAACTTACCGTCAAAAGATAACTGCGTTTGGGTAGGTTCGACGTGGCCTTGTCGAGGTGCACACAGAGGGTAATGCCTGTTAAGATGTCCATTACCACTACCAGACGAAAATAATTTAGCACAGTACTTACATCGAGCTTTTCGGATGCCGTCCACCGTAACTACATCGAAATGATTCCAACACTCGGCTTTCTTTTTTTCCCCTTTTGGACTTCTGGCTCATTACCGGAGGCATTGCTCGGCCCTTCTTCATCATGACCAGGCATAGGGTTGAGATTATGCCACGGAGTAGTAGCTTCGCCAACCGAGCTGCGTCCTTGACTATAATGCGGGGGGTCTTCATCAGGCGTGTATTCAAAATCTGGAATGTTTTGATTGAACTCCCAATTGGCTTGGGTATCTATCATACAGCCTGTACTCATTCGTCCAGGAACGAATGGTTGTGTTGGTGCTTGGATTGGTGTTTGTGATGGCCGTGGCGCTGGCGCTTGTGCTGGTGGTGGTGCTTGCGATGATGATGATGTTTTTCGTGATGACGATGCACGCCTCATTTTCTTCAATAATCCAGCCATATTTCACGCTAAACTTTGTAAGAGTAACTAAATACACAAGTATAAGAGTAGTAATAAGAAATAACAATTAAAAGAATGAACGAGTAACAAATATTAGAGAGTTAGTAATTAAAAAGAATTTAGCAAGACTAGTAATTAATAAACAAGAGTACTAATTAGTAAATACTAGTAGTAATTAGCAAGAGTAGTAATTGGAGAGGAAAATAGTAGCAAAGCTTGTAGAAATATAGAATGTTTAGGTAAGAGAGAGTAAGAAGATTGGTGTGAAAAATTAGAGAGAAATGGTGTGAATTTATAGATTTTAGAAACTTCACAAAAGACCAAAATACCCCTACAAACTATCCGTTTATAGTTGTTGGGGAGGGTAAGAGTGTAAAGGAGTTGAAAAATATAGGTTAGACTAAAATACCCCCCAAACTAGCCGTTATATTGCTGTTGGGGGGGTAAAAGTGGAATTTTGGAAAAGGGGTGGAAGAAAGGGGGGGAAAAGCAAAAAATTCAAACAAGTGGTGGGGCCAAAACCGGGCCAGACCCGGGCCGCAGACCGGGCCAGAACCGGGCCGCAGACCGGGCCGACTTCGGGCCGGGCCAAACCCGGGCTGTTTACGGGCCGGGCCGGGCTTTTTCGCAGAATCTGAAGGCCTAGTCCAGGCCCAGGCCCCAAGCCCCCTTGTGCTGGGCCGCTACTGTTCATGGACGGGGCCGGGCCAGCCCGGGCCATAACCGGGCCGGGCCGGGCCAGCCCGCGGGCCGCCCGGCCCGTTTGACAACTCTAGTCTGCCGGCGTGAGATGAGAGAGAGGGGGCACAGCCGCACATGGCGCTTGATTGTTCGAGAATCAGAGAGAAGGAGGCGGTATGAGCGGTGGTCTGCCGGCGGCGTGGGGTGTGGTCTGTTCGTCGACTCGTTGCCCGTCGGTGTACTGTCGCCCGTCGGTGTACTGATGAGAGAGGGGGTGTGACCGTGTGACTATGGAGACTTGGTTTGAATGTCTCTGAACGAGTGAACGGGAGGAGAAGGAAAATGGGTTTGGTGAGGATAAGTGATCCACATGATTCCACGTCCCCAACACACGTCCCAATGGCCAATACACAGATATTTTGGCTAGAATATATTGTATATTTTAATGAGTATAAACGAACCAATGTTTGTTTATAAGACTCAGCTCGTGTTCGGTTCGTTAAATAAACGAGCCCTCTTGTTCACGAACATTAATAAACAAACAGCATTATGTTCAAGCTCGGCTCGTTTATTAAACGAGCCCTAAAATTGTATTCGTGTTCGGTTCACTTATTACGTGAACGAACATGAACGAGTTTTAAAGCGAACGAACATCGAGCTGTTCGTGAACAGCTCGGTTCATTTACAGCCCTAGAAGCGCTACGGTCACCCCTAGTCATGCTAGGAATCGTCTGTTCTAGTTGCAGCAACACTGGTTGTGCCACCCCAACTACAGTAGCCCCCTCTATGGAAGAACCTGCAACCAAATTATGCACGTCAGTGTTAACCAGCCTGTTGTTTTCAATGTCTTGGTCCAGTCCTAATGGCCCACCATACTCCCTGGCCTGTTCTGCCTCTAAGTCCATAGGCCTATTATTTTGGCTAGTGGGCACATTTAAAAAAGGCCCAAAAAGTGGCTCCCTTGGCCTAAGAGAACCAGCTTCCCACACCGCCGACCCTCTAACAGCCGAATTTGGGGATAAGGTAGCCAAGTCATTGGGTTGAATTGAAGTCCCCAGATTTCCACGCTCCCCATCTCCCAAGATTTCTTCAGCACGCCGAGCACTGCCCGCCGTTCCACCGCCGCTGTCATTTGCCCACCATGTGCCATACACCAGAGCATGTCAATTGCCTGCTCCTGTTGCAGCCACGTTGCCACCGTTCCATAGCCATGTTGGCTGTCGTCCGGCAGCGTCATTCGTCGGAGATCTCGAGCCAGCTTCATCGCTGTCCACTGCCATGATTGCCGGCGTTAGTATTTCTTGAGACGACTCACTATGGTGATGGGCGAGATTGTCGTTTGAATCTTCAGAACTGTGAACCGAAATGTGCAAAGAGTTAAGTTCCTCCAAGGATTGCACAGACTCCAATGATCGCTGACATTCATGGATCTCGAAATGCAGTGCCATTCCATCACCATTATCCACCAATTTCACATGACTCGATCTATTAAAATTGGTGTTAGGCCATGCCAAAATCTATTCATCATACAACAGGGGATTGGTCTGCATCAGTAAGTCTCATTGCCTTGCTAACCCAGATCGAGCATACGCCTGGATCAACCGTATACCTTACCTTGTCCAACGAATGCCCAATCACCCCGCAGCGAAAACAAACCCGAAACAGCTTCTCATAATTGAAGGGAATCCACCGCAGTTGATGAGTTTCAATCAAATCAACGAAAGCCCCTAGCACAAGAGGTTTAAAGGGATTGATCCGTACTTGTACACAGATGAAATCATACTGCCTTCGACTTTCCGGTGACCAGTCGACCGCCAACACTTGACCCCTCGCACGTCACAAGCTTGGCATCCTCTGCATTCAAATACTCGAAGACAGCCTCTGCAATTGGATCCAAACAGGAATGATATCGATCCTATGCTTATGTAGCGGAGTATTCGGCACCAAGGCAATGAAAACGATCAGTGCGCCACATAAATTCCATGGGTTACCTGTCAAGAGCGGCCTCTTTTTCGAAGTGAAACAGGTAGAGATTTTTCACCTGTTCAATTCGGATATAGCTACCACCATCCCAACAGGCTTGCACCTCAAGCTGCACGGGCCGAGTGGAAAATTTTTGAAAATTGACAAACCTTCCAACCAAAGTACACGCCCATCTTTCACGTGCAGCCAAAACGCATGTTGGATTACTAGGAATAAACCACCCTCGCCTATTAACCGAGTCCCTCTCCTCTGTATTGGTGTGTCCATAACTTGGACTAGCCATCATCTTGCACTACAAACAACCTCACGTCCAACCTTGAAGAGATAGCACACCCCCAGGAACCTTACTAAGGTAGAACAGAAGAAGAGAAGAGGTGAAGAAGTTTAGACAGATATGGAGCTGACATCCTCAAATACAGGGACATCTTTTTTTTTCCACCAGTGTGTTTATGAACTAGCTCTCAGTTCCTTTTTGCACTAGACATAGTTTTGAACCAAACACCGGCCTAATGTCTATGAAGCAAGGACACCGGTGCGGTTGTTGTTACGGTACTAGTACGGATACACAAATTTCATTTCAAGACAAGACGTTTTTTACAACAGATTTTTAGCGACAGAATTCCTTTCGTCACTAAAAGACTTTTAAGTGTCGGCAAAAATCCGTCGTTAATGACTATTACCGACAGAACAAACCGTCGGTAAAAGTATTTAACGACAACTTTTGCTGGCGGTCTTTTAGCGACAGAAATACCGTAGCTAAATTTTTTTTAGAAACTTAGTTTTTTTCGAGGGTTTTATAAAAAAATTTAAGTGATGGAATGATACCGTCGCTAAAAAAGTCCGTCGGTAAAAGTCTTAATAAACATGACCTTCATCGACGGACTTTTAGCGACGAGGTCATCCCGTCGCTAAAGGTCCTCGATATAAACACCCAGATCTGGTTTCTGTCTCTCTCCCCGTTTCTCTCTCTGAATTTATTCTCTCACCCACTCACCACCGTTCTCACCTCTGGCGATCCTCCTCCACGGCAACCCACCTTCGATGACATCCCTGTCCTCCCCCTGACGCCACACCACCAAGCCTTCCACTGCCGCCGTGCCACCAAGCCCTCTACTGCCGCCGTGCCACCAACGCTGCCACTGCACCCACCTCAAGTCACTATTATCTGTCTAGATTATTAGAAAGTAAGTCCACTATTACCTGCTTTATGTCTAAATTAAACATTACAATTTGCCTCTGCTTTATGTCTAGTTAGGCTGATCCGAAATGATGTTAGAACAACTATATACTAATTGAGCCTAATCCCAAAATTGTACCCTCAAATTTTTTCCAAGTACAATTTTAGTACCCAAATTTGAAGGTGTACCAAAGAAGTATCTAACTTTTAAAAAGCGTTCCAAATCAGTACCTCAGCTAACAGATGACAGATGCCGTTAAAAAGTCCAAGGGATAAGACTGTCATTGTAAAAAAGGGTCATAAAGCTATTTGATGGCCACGTAGACTGACCTTTTTTTTTTTTTTTTAACTTTTCCAAGGCACATTGATTGTCCTTTTTTTTACATTTCCAATGCACATTCATTATTCTTCTCCCCTCTCTATCTCTCTCCCTCTCTCTATTTCACACACATACCTATCACCCGCTCTCTCTTTTTTCTTTTTCTTTTTCTTCTTCTTCTTCTTCTCTCTTTCCCCCCTTTTTTTCTTTCTTTCTCTCTCCCTCACATACAAACCCATTACACTTTCTCTCTCTATTCTTCTTCTTCTTCTTCTTCTTCTTCTTCTCTCTCTATTTCACACGCATACCCGTCACCCTCTTTCTTTCTTCTTCTTCTTCTTCTTCTCTCTCTCTCTCTTTTTTCTTTCTTTTTCTCTCCTCACAAACAAACCCATCACACTTTCTCTCTCTATTTTCTTCTTCTTCTTCTTCTTCTCTCTCTCTCTCTTCCTTCAATCCACCATAGCACACGACACTGTTGCGACGAAATTGGGTTGGGGGAGGGGACATCCCTTCAGATGAAATAAAAGTAACAGCTCTCATGTATGTTTGAAAGTAAATCCTTGATGAAGAGAAACCTTTGAAATGACTACATATTTAAGAAAACATTAGGCGCAACCTCAAATTAGGTCTTTATTCAACAAAAGCTCGAGTGTACAAAAAAGTTTCGTCAATATGCACGAAACACCTACTGGCAGATTATACCTTAAACACAGAATGAATTACAAGTACAATAGGTGAGATTAATTCAAAATGATGTTTTATACTACAAGTGGAGTTCTGGCAACAAGTGCCAATCTATTTTTCCAACTGATAGGGAGGTGAACATAAACCTCATGAACCTCTTGCTTATAACCTCCCCCTTATCTTTGTCAATAGCATAACAAACATATACTATATCAATGACATTATCGAGCACATGCACAAAATAACCCATCACCATGATTTGCAGCACCCATGCCATAACAGCTACAAAATATGAGTCCACCTCAAGATCGCTGACAGCTTTTAATATAATGCAAACCTGCATGGCAAATGCTTGAATTGTAATGAAATCCAAATTGTAATGAATTTTTTGTTTTTTGCTTTAGCTGGGTGTTTAGAGGGTAGCTACTTTTGTTCTTGTTACAATTGATGCATGAGAGAGAGAGATAGAGAGAAAGAGAGGTTTTTAGAGAGAGAATAGATTTTTAAAGCGTGATTCTTTTTATAGAGAAGAGTTTTTTAGAGAGAGTGTGTGCGAGAGAGAGTTTTTTGTTTTGTAAGAGAGAGAGAGAGAAAAAATAGAGAGCGTCCACGTGGGCCGGACTTTATGTCCTTTTTTTATTATTTATAATGACAGTCTTAGTTCTCTGACTTTTTAATAGCATTCGTCGTCTGTTAGCCAAGGTACTGATTTGGTACGCTTTTTAAAAGTTGGATACTTCTTTGGCACACCTTCAAACTTGGGTACTAAAGCTGTACTTAGGGAAAACTTGGGGTGCAGTTTTGGAATTAGGCCTACTAATTGTCTAGTTTTGTAACATAAGATTATGCTGGAGCTTGTTTCCAAATTTTCTAATTATTGCTATTAAGGTGTTTCTTTTGCTTTTCTGAGTTTAATGTCATTTAATTGAAATAGTAAGACTTTCTTGGATCTTTAAACCCCCCACCTTTTCTATTCGACTATATTGGTAGATGAGAAAATGGAGCATGTTTGGCTGGTGAGTAAGTGAAACCAATAAAACAACCCTAGAGGGGGGTGAATAGGGTTTTTGAAAATTAATGGGGAATTTAAACTAAGCACAATCATAAATCTCAATCAAACCAAGTAATAATTCAATGAATATGCTAACTAAACAATCTCAAACAATTAAAGAGTAATAAGTAAAGAGATTGAGTTAGAGATACTTGACAAGGAGATTTAAATGGTTCGGCTTGAACTACCCTCAAGCCTACATCCACCTCTTCAAGGAAGTCCCTTGCAAGAGCACTAGAATCCACTAGCAACAATCTTCTTCCGGGTCAAGATCAAAACCCTTACAACACTTGGTGATATTCCCACACCAAGCACAAGCCTTGAATCCACAAAGCTCACCCAAGACTTGACAAACCCAAGCCTTGATCACAATCCTTTTACAAAGATCAATTGTGTACAAAGAAACCTTCTTGAAAGGAAATGAGTACAAATGAAGCTCTAGTATAATAGAGAGATGAGAGAATTGATGACTTGAAGAATGCTCACTCTCAATCAAAGAATTGCTCACAAAGATGCTCTCTTTAATGATGTAAAATCATGAAGATGAAGAGAGAAAAGTTTAATCTATGAGCCTTGATGTTTCTCTAATGAATGGAGGCTTAGAATGTGGTTTCCATGGTGTATGATGAAGCCCCAAACCATTTATATAGGGAGCAAATGAAATATAGCCGTTATAGACAAAAAGTGAGCAAAACTACCATTGCAGTCGACTGTATTTCCAATGCAGTCGACTGTATTCCCTCGAAAATAGCCGTTGGAGTTTTGTCCTTGAAAATAGTCGTTGGAGCTGAATTTTGACCAATGCAGTCGACTGTATTCAAATACAGTCGACTGTATCACTCTACTGCCTATCGGCTGCCTCACGGAACCCCCTTTCCTATTTTGGGCATAACTTTCTCTAGAAAAATCGGATTGAGGTGCTGTTTTTGCGTTGGAAAGCTAATGAAAAGTTTTATCAAGATATGAAAAGATTAGGGTCAAATAAATGTAGGTACCCTGAAACTACCCCAAAGTCTCAGTTGAGGGTCCTAAAGTTTAATTTTTACACATAAGGGTTTGCAACTATAAATTTGCAATAAATAAGGACTTCCGTCCAAATTTCTAACATTTTAGGCAAATCCGTCAAGGGCAATTTTGTCGCGACAGGTTAAATTATTTTTCTTCTCTTTTTTCAAATTTGCACTTCTTTTTCTTCTTCTTCACAGACCCATCGCCCCCTCACCCCCACAACCCCTTCACCCATCACCACCGTGGCTCACATAAAACCACCAGCAGATCGACCTCACCCCCACAACCCCTTCACCCATCACCACCGCGGCTCACATAAAACCACCAGCAGATCGACCTCACCACCACACCACCAAATCATAACCACCGATTGGCATCACAGCAGTGCCACCCAGGGAGATCTCATCCGCTCTTCCTGCGTCCACGCCAGCTTCCCTACCATTTGCCTTTGCACACTCTCCACCTACGCCAGCCCAGCCCAGACCCCGACCGAGCTAGACTAAGCCACTGTGAAAGTCAGCCTGTAGCGAGCCAACAAGGCCTCCAGCTACCTCTCCACCCTCTGCACGAGCAGCAAGCGCGAGGCGGGCGCACTGAGTGACTGCCTGATCCAGATATTCGACACGGTGGACGAACTCGGGAGGACCCTGTCGGAGCTGAAGCACCTGAGAAGTGGGACCTTCAGGCCATCGGCAGATATATCAGAGTCATCGGCAGTTTATCAATTAACCGATCGATCACTAACACTAATGCCATCGCCTATGATCTCTCTCAAAACCAAGAACAAGGTGTCACCGGCGCACCCTAGCACCACCACCATTGCATTAAAACTAAAATCAGCCGAATCTCCACCGTCGTCGGCCCGTCGTCGGCCCGTCGTCGGCCAATACCAAGGACAGATCTGACATATTTAGCTACTCCGATCCTCTGTAGTCCATCCCTTTGGCTTTCAGTATTGGAACAACCGGTCAACAAGTCAATAAATGTCTTCCCGTCTTTCTTCTCCCCAAACCACCCAACAGTGAAACTCCATCACCTCCTCTGACTTGAGCTCTTTTTGCCGATTGACGCTACAAAAGATGGGTATGTGAAGGGTAACTTACTAGCGGCGTGAGTGGGAAGCTACAAGGAAAATTGCCGACATGGTTTGCATGAGGCATTTGCTGGCGCTGTCGCTTGAGTGTGCTGCCGGAGGGTGTCGCCGGTAGTTTAGGCTCCATTTTTGGTTAGATGAAAAGGTTTTGGCAGTTAAAGGCTCCATTTTTGCATGGATTTGAAACCCAAAATATGGAATCCTAAAAATGCCCCTGACGGAAAGGGTTGAACCATTAGGAATTTAGACAGATGCCTTTACTTGTTGCAAATTTAGAGTTACAGGCCCTTATGTGTAAAAATTAAACTTTGAGACCATCAAGTGAGACCTTGTGGTAGTTTCAGGGTACCTACGTGTATTTGACCCAAAAGATTAGCACCAAAATAGTTTTTGAGAAAATTTGAGTGAGCTCCAAAGTTCACTCATTTTTAAGAATCACACTTGTGTGAAAGGTTACGAACTCACATGTAATGCACAAGGTGTCCTAAGGTCTTTTTAGGTCATAGTCATCAATCAAAGCATCAAACCAAGACTAGTTACATAATAGTAAAGATCAATCATAATCGTAGTAACTTAGCCTTTGGATTCTTTCTTGCTTTTTGACATAGGACTTGATGAAGGTTCCATAGAATGTCCACTATAACTTTAAGCTTCTTTGGCTTCAATCCATTTATCCAACTTCTCAAATGTGTCTTCATGAGTGTCATGTATATATCTACTAAGAATCCACTCAAAGCATACATTAGAACATAATTAATGTGTAGTTATCATCAAAACAAGATGTAAGCCTAGGTTAAATAACCGTAGGGTTATCAGTAAGAATACCCTCTTATAGACAGAATTGTGATTTCGATTGGGACTTCAATTTGAAAGGAGTTGTTGTCAACAAATTTGCCGATTAATTTCTAGCTTTGTTCGTTCGAAACTGGGGTTAAACATATCTCCAAGTCGAGTAAAAATGCTCTTCCATAACAGAAACAAACACTAGTGGTGAAAATGTGTGTTTGTGTGTGTGAGTTTTTCACACAGTAACAGTAAGGAATGAGATGAAAAGGGTTAATCACTTTAGTGTCCCTCAACCTGCTAATGTGTGGTGTAAAGTAGTTCCATAACACACTTCAGGTAAAGTGCTCTTCAATTGAATCCTGCTTTACCAACATGCCATCAACCTAGGAGATGAAAACAATGATGGCATTGGAGTTGCAGGGTGCTTCTTTTAACCTGTGAGTCTTTAATGTAAAGTTGAAAACCAAAGCACCACCTTGTTGTGTCCTTGGTCCTACAAGCCTCCGCATGCAGATACAACAAGCAAAGCCACCAACCCCACAAAAAGAAAATGAAAATTAAACGGTTGAAGTGCTTAGCATGATGTTGAAAAAGCCAATACACTGCATGCATAAAGTAGTACACGAAAACATCATCACCATCATCATATAACGAATAGCCAAGCATAACATAGACACATTATTCAGTAGAAGAAAAACAAAGAGAAAAATTAGAGGCCATAAGAGCAGCAAGTTTCATGAAATATACTTAGTAGAGCGAACATTTCTTGTTGCTATATCTAGCCCAATAGTATCCCAAAGACAAGAAACTCTTCCAGTGCCATTTCTTAACAATATTTAACGGTCATTAATTATTGCTATATCATAGCAGACCCAACCCTTAGTTTGAGAGAGAACAACTAATGTGTTCCACTTATTGCACTTGTTTGGTTATATGATGAGACATCGTCATTTGAGCACAAAAATATCTGTTCATACTCGATGGGTCGAACTAACAGATCTCTTTAGTGCTTAGTTTAATACTCATTTCATATTACAATTGAAATATTAAACTAAAATCTTAATGAAAAAACTGAACAAACTTTACCAATGAAGTTAATTTCCACAAGGAGCTGAATGAAGCTGGTGTTCAAACAAGACTCTAGGTTTGACTAATGCATCCCAAGATAGGGTGTCTGATTAAACATTCATAAACAGTGCATTAGGATGTGGTTTTCTACATTATCTTAGATCATGTGCCTACTTTTGCCAGAGATTAAGGTGGCAGAGAATTATTAGATGCTGATCTGCTTAACTGTGCATGGTTCTCTATCTACTTGGTAATTGACAGTTCTAATTGTTAGACTTCTTTATATCAATTTTCATTATTTGTATAATTTTTTAACTGTGCATCGAGCATTTGAGAATTGAGATTGTTGGCGGAGGATATGATTCAATTGGATTGAGATATTTGTGATTTAGTTGAATGTTGGGTTGTTGAAATTAGGTTAATTAGGTTAACGTAATATTTTTAGCAGATCATAGTTTGAAATCCTGGCTCCGTCACTGGCTATAATTAGCCCTAATTAGTCCCTATTAACCCTAATGAACCCAATTAACCATAATTAGCTCTAGTTAGCCTAATTAGTCGTACTTAATCCTAAGAACCCAATTAACCCTAATTAGCCCTAATTAGTCCTAATCAACACTAATCAGCCCAATTGAATCCAAATTAGCCTTAACTTATCTTATTAAACCCCAATTAGATTAATTAAACCCTAAACCCTAACCGCTAATTAAACCCTAAATCCTAACTAACCCTGGTTAATCCTAATTGATTATAGTTAGCCTAATTTGTCGTAATTAATCCTAGGAACCCAATTAACCCTAATTAGGACTAATCAACACTAATCAGCACAATTAAACCCTAATTAGCAATAATTAGCCCAAAATACTCTTAATTAACGCTAATTAGCACTAACATATCTTATTAAACCCTAATTAGATTAATTATCCCTAAACCCTAACTAAAGCTTGATTAACCCTAGTTAACCCCTAACACATCTCGAAGTAACCCTAATTAAACTTAATTACATACTAATGATTGGAAGTAGATCTAATTACCCTATTTAAACCTACCAAGCCTAATTACCCTACTTAACCTTAGTACATCCCTAATTTATCCTAATAAGCCCTTGTACATTCCATAATTAGTCCATATTCTACAGAGATGGTTCAATTACTCGTTGTTATTAAACCCTGCATTAGGAATATTCGTTGTTGTTTTACAAAGTCCATTGACAACGAGTTGGTTCAACTCGTTGCCAATGAATTCTAATTACAGTGGAATTGGTAACATATGCAATGATCTTTTTGAAGTTTTGATATTTCAGAAAGATTCTTACATATGTTACCAATTTTTGAAAGCATGTATGCATAAAAACCCTTAGTTCCCATTCAAAGGTACTCATTACAAAGTAATGCTTTGTAATGAGCCTTTGGATGTTCAATTTGGACAATTTGAAAAAGTTAAGTGTTTATAAAATAGTGTATCGACTCATGCTCTTTGTTCTATGTCGTTGATATTTGGTACATGTTCTCCTGTGTTTCTCTGGATGCATACAAATCTGGTGTTCTAACATCCGTTATACCTTGCAAGGCAAGATTAAATGAATGTTAGAACACCTAATCGATATCGTGTACTTGGAAAAATACGGGGAGGTGCTGTCAAATTTTTTGCAGACATAGGACTAAACATGAGTTGGTAAATATTTTATAAACATGTGCTTTTCTGAATGGGATAGGACTACCACCTATTAGAGAACAGAGGGGATATATAGACATGTTGTCACATTCATGCATTCATATTTACATCGACCCTGCCTAATTATTTGTCATAATTGAAGGTGGTATATAGTACGTAATCTCAGTCATCATGTCGATTGATCGAAGTTGGATGAAAAGGAAGAATGCTGATAATTTTGAGGATCGCTTTGATGAATTTCTCGACTTTGCTTACGCGCATCTTGCACATGTTGACTTTAATAAGATAAGGTATCCGTGCGGTAAATGTGAGTTGTTGCATCGAAGAAAAAGTTTTGAAGGAAAATGGCATCTTCATCGGTACGGTTTTATGGGTGGATACACAAGGTGGACGCAGCACAAGAAAACGATAATATTGTCATCCAACCTGGCTAGTCAAGCTGAAGTTATAGAGGAGGTACGGTATGATTACCGAGATATGATTATGGATGCTAGGCTTGCTAATGTTGACTAGGGTGACGACTGCGGCCACGACAGTCCTCAACAGTCGAATAAGGGGGCTCATCAATTTTATGAGTTGTTGAGAGACGCAGAAGAGCCGTTCTGGGATAGAGCTCCAAAACACACACAGTTGTCTGCGGTTAATAGGTTATTACAGTTGAAATCAAATCACGAGCTGAGTGAGAAAGGATTTAACGAGTTTGTTACTTTAATGAAAGAAATTTTGCCTGAAAGTGAAAAGCTACCCCCGTCGTATTATGATGCGAAAAAGATGATGAGGAAACTTTGGTTGAGCTATGAGCGGATAGATGCGTGCAATAACGAGTGTGTATTGTTCTGGAAAGACAATAATGACTTGACATGGTATCCAATATGTGATCATTCGAGGTACAAACCAGACAAAGGAAAGAAGAAAAATATTGCATGAAAGGTATTGCGATATTTTCTGGTTACACCAAGGCTTTAGAGAATGTACTACTCCTCCAATACGGCTGAACATATGAAGGCTCACTGTGAGACTCATAGCAACGATGCCGATGTGCTGACACACCCAGCTGATGGAGAGGCATGTAAGGAGTTTGACTGCAGGCATCCAATCTTTGCTCAGGAAGTTCGAATGTTAAACTTGGTCTGGCAACCGATGGGTTCAATCCTTTCGGTCAGTCTAGCATGCCTTACTTCACATGGCCTGTTATTCTTGTCCCATACAACCTTCCACCAGGCATATGCATGAAGAAGCCGTACATGTTTTTTTTGTTGCTTATTTTGCAGCTGAAGAGTCCCGACAAGGACATAGATGTGTATTTAAGGCTATTGATTAATGAGTTAAAAAAATTATGGAATCATAGAGTCGAAACATATGATGCATCCCTTAAGAAGAACTTTCAGATGATGGCTGCTTTAATGTGGACTAATCATGATTTCCTTGCATTGTGAATGACGTGTGGCTGGAGCACATATGAGAAGTTAGCATGCCCTGCTTATATGGGCGTGAACCCAGTCATACGTTAAAGCACAGTGGAAAGCGCTCATAGTTCTGATGAGTGTGAGGTTGTCATACTGGACTACCCATATGGTGAAAAAGTGCTCTCACACTTGGAGGCACTTGATACTGACATACCACACGGCAAGGGTGTGCCAGATCAGAAGATTCCAGGGTACGAGAACTAGCACAACTGGAGCACATTTTGTATTTTCTGGGAGTTTGCCTACTGGAAGACGCTCGTTATCGGAAACAACATGGATGTGATGCATATTGAGAAGAACATTTTTGATAATGTGTTCAACATAGTGACGAATGTTAAGGAAAAATCGAAAGATCACCTTAAAGGGATATACAACAGTTGGGTGTACACCGTGCATTGCATCCTCGGACAGTCAGCGGGAGGACGATACTTTCGAAAGTACCTTACTGTCTAGACAAGAAATAATTGGAGAAGGTCTGCCAGTGGGTTAATAATTTAAAGCTTGCAGATGGGTTTGCGTTCAACATATCTCGTTGTTACAATGTTTCAGAATGCAAGTTCCAAGGGATGAAGAGTCACGACTGCCACGTATTCATGGAGAGATTCATTCTTATTGCCTTGCACGCAATAGATGACGAGTGTTGTGGGTGATAAGGCAAATAATGGGTGCCTGAGTGTGGTGTTTTCATGTGTGTGTAGCACGAAGGCGACAAGTTCTGTTTTGGGTTTTATTTTGTGTGTACGTGTGTATGGTGCATGATTAAGAGGGTGGAGTGGGGGGGGGGGGGAGGGCACCAGAGTGCTTGTATGGATGGGTGTTTCTTTGTGGGTGCAGACTGGGTTGTGTGCCTGTGGGTGATTTATGAGGCATTGGATAATGGGTGTTGTGGATGTTGGGTGTGTATGGTGTTGTATGTGTTGTGATGGTGGGTGATAGGGCAGATGATGGGTGCCTAAGTGGGGTACTTTTGTGTGTGTGCAGATAAGGATTAAAGTACGGGAGCGGCAGATTCTGTTGGTGGGTTTTATGTGTGTGGTGCGTGATGAGGACGATTGGGGGGGGGGGGGAGGGCTTTATCGTATTTCTGTGGGTGAGTGTTTTCTGTGTTTATGCACTAGGAGAGAAATAGAGGGAGAGAGACCAACACAATTTCCCTCCAAAATAATTTCTTTTTCTTTGTTATCCGAATTGCGCTCTAGGTGGATGGCCATCTACTCCTTTTAAATGGAAAAATAATCTTGGATCCAGTTGGAACCAACCCTCAACTCTAGGGTTTTGTGTGTATAAATTGAAACCTTACGACCTTAGATGAGAAGTCAAAATAAACTTTAGAGGGTTTAGTGTAACTCACCCTAGACTACATCTATAAAAAAAAATGGCATCAATATTAATGACGTAAAGATCTCATCCAGGCTCGATAGCTCTTGTCGATGGGTTAACTGGTGTAGGGTAATTTACAAAAAAGTCCCTTATGTTTTGCCATAATTTGTACAAGATCATTAAAGTTTGAGTTGTTTGTTTTGGTCCTTTATCTAAGCTTTTATTTTCTAGTTGGTGGTTAAGTTGCAGAACTTTTGAAAAGCTGTTAATTGTAGAGGACAAAACGAGAGATCAACGTTCGATCAAAAAATCCTGCAAATTAAATTCTTTAGTGTATTTAGTAGTGATGTATTGACGAAGGTGGCGGTAGGTGACCTTGTGCAAATATATGTAGGAAGAAAAAAGAAAAAAATAAAGAATAATAAAAGAAAAAAAACATTTTAATGTGATCTTTCGATTATGCCACTCTACTAAAGTTGACGGCTTTTAGCACTTTGGGGTGTTAGGGACCAAATATGTCAGGAAAGCATAGATTAAGGACTGAAATGAAACAAGTCAAACTTTAAGGCCCTTCTAAAAGTTAAGCTCAAACTTAAAGGACCATTTTTCAATATATCTGTGGTTAACTGGTACCTAGATAGGACCCGTAACGGTGTGTGCAGACGAGAGGAAATCTTGACCGTTGAATTGGAGATCAATGGCCAGAGATGAAGGGTTGGGCTGTGACGGAGTGTGGAGTGGAAAACGGGAGGGTATAAAAGCAGGGCTTGAGAGGAAATGAGAGCATTTCGTATTTATATCAGAAGAAAGCTAAGCTGTTTTGTTTTTCTGGGGAGTTTCCTGGTGAGAAAAAGAAATAATTGAAGAGGAGGAATTTTCCAGGAAAATTCCGGTGACTGGAATGTTGTAGTTCTTCTGGGTATTAGAAGATCTGGACCGAGCTTCTGAATATTGATATTCAGATGGTGTTGACATAGAGAGAGAGAGAGAGAGAGAGAGAGAGAGAGATTTGTGTTTGAAGGGTTCTAATTGAGCACGTTTTGTGAACAACCCTCTGGAGATTGGGATTCAGAGGTTTGTGATTTGAAGATTTCGTATCATTCTGTATTGTTATCATGTGTGTGAAAATTCACGTCAAATGACCATGGAAACCAGAACTACTTGGAACATTTGTAGGGGATTCTTAGAAGGGATTTCGCACTAGTTTTGGATTTTATGATTCCCACCGTCCCCTTCTTTTGGATAATTTTTCCTCTGAAATTCGAGTTTGAAAGTTTTAATATAAGGCACATTTTGGTTTGTTTGCTCGTTTTGGTTCTTCCTTGGCGATCCATTTACAGAACTGACTTGTGTCTTTTGGTTAATTTTGTTTGACAGGTGCATTTTCTGTGGATTGGGGCGGTTATGGCCGACATCTGGACTGTGAAGATCGGTTTCGGGGCGTAAAAGGTCAAAATCGAATATGAAAATCGAAGAGTGAAGCTGTAAAATGCTTAATCAAGGCTTCATCTGAAGTATCAGAGTTTCGTTCCCTTGAATGCAGTCGAAAGGCTGTAGGACGATATTTTATGTGGATTGACGGTGTCGTTGTAACAAATCTGTTGGTAATCTGTTCTTAATTGAAGGTCATCGACTGGAAATGGCGAAAATCTCACGTTAATTCAGGGGATTGTCTTGGCAAATCAGAGTAAGAAAGGTGAGACATCGGCATCTTCTAACAGGATCAGAATCGGTAATTGCAATTTTGGCTCATGATTTTGCGTGCTCTGTTTTCTCCAGGGACACTATTCGGAGACATCTGATCTCGGAGTTGTAGATTGCAGGTAATGTGTTGATTCCTTCATCTTGAGATGCTTCTCCTTCGTGGGTGGACTTACTGCAATTCTGCTTCTTCTTCTCCCATTTGCCTACTGATTTCTCACTATTTGTAGTTTTAGCCACAAACTAGGCTTTTTCTGTGTCGCCACTTCCAGTTTTCTTCCTTCCTCCAGTGCGAGCAGTTCTCCTCTGCCTCAAGTTTTCTGCATTTGATCCCTCCACCGAATTTCCCTCTTCCTGCAACACCCAGATTTTTTATTTTCCGTTTGGTCTCTGTGCAATTCATGCGACCTTAATTTTTTCTCAATTTGTCCCACCCCCATTTTCTTTCCCGTATTTCTTTTTGTTGTTTGCGTTGAGAAAATCCTGTCCTTTGCCTTCCTGTCGTTCCATTTTTGCAAATGATCCTGTCTAAGAAAAGGGTTGAATTTTCCTTTTCCAGAAGAAACAGATACTGGATTTTTTTTTTTTTCGGGTTGGGAGCTAGTTTTCTGCAGGAAGAACCAAAATTTCAGATGCATAATCAAAATCCTGCCTTCCCCATTTTGTCTTGGTAGCCAAGCAGACGCAAAGACCTTCCTTGTTTAGATCTTCTGCATTTTCAGAACATTAGTACTGCTAATTTGAATTTAACCATCACCACCAGAATCTGAATTTTGCAAGCAGAAAGGGTTATCCAAACTGGAATCTTTTCTGAATCAGGGTCTTTGCAAGCAGAAATGGTTATCCAATTTGGGATCTTTTCTCTCTGTTCTGTTTCACTGTTTGTGTGGTGCTTACTGTTATTAACTTCAAATTTCGGAAATCTTAACCATAGTTAGGGACCCCAACTAACCTTGGTCAACTATCTTGGTGGAATGGGACAGGTGGACAAAGCACAATTATGGATAGAAGCACCAATAATAATTATAATGGCCAAAATCGAGACGGATTGTTATTAAAAACAGCACAGCACCACCAATCCGAGACCGGATCGCCGGCGACGACGTCGTCTCCCGACTTCGTGTTGCAGTGGGGAAACCGCAAGCGGCTACGGTGCATGAAGGTCCAGATCAAGGACAACGCCGCCAAGAAATTTTCCAGCAGCAACGTGCCGGCCGGTCCAGCTCCGGTTCACCGAGCCACTGTCCGGATCGACCGCCGGGTCGTCAGGTCGGATCACAAGGATCCGGCTCCCTCCGCCGCCGCCGTCGTCAGCAACGGCAACGGTTATCCGAATCTCCGGCAACGGCAGTCTTCGCCGGCTCCCCCTCGCATTTTAAGGTACGTTTCGATTTCGGACTCGCGTGCTTTTGTTGCGTGTGGTGCACCCTCCGGCGTGGAATGAGTCGCAATCGGGGTGGTCACGTAAATTGCTTGTGGGCGTGATCACCCGTGGATTTGCATTAGGGTAATCGTGAGGTGTTGGTCACCATATGCCACGTCGGAGTTAAGTTAGGATTATTAGGTCAATAATAATAATAATAACTATTTTACTATCCACACTGCACTCCTCTTGTGACCCTAAAAAGTTTTCTATGCTTCGTTTAACGCGATACCTTGCAACAACGCCTAAATGATGCATTTTACCGATAAATAATTATTTATTGTAAATTTTAATTACAACAATAAAAATATTTTTTGTAATAATCTTTTAACGTTAAAAGAGTAAAAACGATTTTACAAAAGATCTTTATCCGTTACTTTTTTTTGTTTAATTAGGGTGGAAAGTAGAGCCTGGCATGTAACAAAGAGCGAAGGAGGACAATCAATGCTTTAAAAAAGTAACTGATGGGATGTTTTCATTTGACTTGATTGTTTGGGGTCTGTTTGGCAAAGCAATCTGAAGTTTAAGGGTGGCTAGTTGGTGTTTGGTAATGTGGTGAAAACAAGGCCAATAATCAATTGCAAGTTGGTCTGTTTTTGTCCCTTTACATGGACGAACATATGGATAGAAGTGATGATCCAAAGTCAATGCCTCGTGTCTTTAGAGTAATCATATAGCCGAAATCAAAAGTGATCAGGAGCCGTCCAGCGTCAATTCATAAGAGGGGTGTGTTCCTTTGGATCCAACTTCACAGACACAGTAGGAGGTCGAGGCCGCCTAAGTTGGTCGTGACTGCCCGCTATCGAACGGTGGATGTCTCGAGGATATCAGCCTCCCCCTTGTGTCGGGAGCGGTCACCTAATTTCCCCTTGTGTTTCCATTAAAAAAATAAATAAAAAAGGAAAATTCGCTATGGGTGCTCAATAAGTTTCGTTGAGCGGGTAGATGTAAGCGTAGATGCTAATCTTGTGGCAAAAACTTGTAGGGTGTTGTAAGCTTTAGATGCTATCAAAAACTGGTACAGTGTTGGGCTGGGTCTCAAGGCCGTGCTAGTCTTATGTGTCAAGCGGGTTGGGTTGTGGTGGGCACGTTGGGCCAGGTGGGGGAGTAGGTTGTTGGTAATGCTAATGGTGATGGTATTGAGGTATTCCCAGTCCCACTCACTCTTCTTTCTTGCCTTGGATTCCACCCACTATCTTTAGGCTCAATTACTTTTTAGTACACATCAGTTTGTTTCAACTTTGTGCAAAAGTTCGGAATGTTAAATTCAGTTTCATAAAGCAATCTTAAGACTAGATTAGTTTTGGTAAATAAAAAAGCTAAATAGTAATTAAAGTGCGTGATGTGCTTTTGCTATGTAAGATTGGTTTCGAATTTGTAGTGAAATCATCGTTCTCAATTTCAATCTTAATATTTATTTTTAAAACATTGTTGTTCAATGCTTGGCTTGTTATAGATGATTGCGTGAGTTGGCATATTTAAGGTGAAAGTAGCTTGTTTCGATTTTAAAATCATCGTTTGCGTATGCTTTAAAGAATCTTTTTTGAAAAGATACAGATCTCTGTCAATATTCATAAATTAAATTTTATCCAAAGTTTAAATTCCTTTTCCTAGCGTGGAACTTTTGTGGGCTCCATCACATCAATGCTCCAGACCCCCTTTTTGTTCCTTCCCTCACTCAGACATGATTAAGGTAAGTCATCAAGGATCTCCAGCCACGTGTCTACCAGTTCTTTTCAGATCCAAACCCCAGAGTATCCAAGACCGTCCGATTAGGAAATCAGGTTCTCCCGTCCCCTTTCTCAGAAAGGACAAGATCTCCCATCAAACGGCTGAGATCTTGCCAGGAGCCAGACACTTTGCCCCTTTTTTCCTCCCAAATATCTAAATCACCCAACTAATGAAAGGGGAAAGTCGAACAAACCCCAAATTCTTCCAAAGACCCTTCTGACATTAAGTTCAAAACGTCCACAACTTTCCCAAACCACCCCTACATTTTCTACGCAAAGCCCATCAAAATCCCAGTAGATCTGTACCACCCAAAAGGTTATATGTGTAATTTCATCATAACCCTTCAAATTCGGTCCATGATCTTCTTCTTTTATATGTGTTTTCTGTAATGATTACAATTATCGTGAATGATATATGTTCATGGGTTTGGTCTGTGATTACAGGAATACAGAGAATTCAATTGGTATGAAGGGACACAGCAACGGCGTGAAGGGGTTGTGTTCACCGGACAGAGGAGGGGGTGGGCATGATAAGAAAGGTACTGCTCACAATAACAACACGACCAACCATGCCACCACCCACAATAATAATAATAATAATAATAATTGTAATAATAACAACAATAATGTTATAAATAGTAACGGTGGTGGTGGTGGTGGTGGGTCGGTGTCATCGGAGGCGGCAAAAGGAGGGTCTTCGTCGGGTAGTGAAGCGATCCCGGCGGTGTGGCCGCCCAAGTTCGTGATCGCGTTGACGAACAAGGAGAAAGAGGAGGACTTTATGGCCATCAAGGGGTCCAAGCTCCCCCAGAGGCCAAAGAAGAGAGCCAAGTTCATTCAACGCACCCTCAATGTGAGTTCCTTCTTTCTCTTAATCTTTTGGGTTTCCCCTTTTTTTGTTAAGAAGGTGAATATTAACGCTTCACTTATAACCGTTTGAGCTGCTACTTTTACTCTAATTGGCATCATGTAGCGACACTTCTAAGACAACTGAACAATAGAAGTGGAGCCTAAATGACTAAACATTGTGTTCATGTATACTTTATTATGGTAGTATTCTTTTCTGCTTGGATGAGAATACTTCTTTAAAGCAGAAAAGGGGGAGGAGTATAGACTAAGAATATTGACACTTTCTTTTGTTGGTAGACGTATTGACATTTCGACTGTACCATAAAAGCTAATTTTTCAGATAAACATCTATAATTTTGGCAGTGATATGAGATAAAGCTTAATTGATTAGTAGCACTAATGTCAGCCTAGTAACTCGTAAGTTGAAGCAAAAAGAGAAAATAGTAACGAAGAAATGTGGCATTAAAAGTAGTGCGGAATGAGGAAAGTGAATATACAAGTTCCCAAAGGCCTCTGTCACCTTTATTTTTCCGTTCTCATTTTGTCCTTATCATGTTGATAACTTTTTTTTCCCCCAATAATAGGTAAAAGGGGTTGAAAAAAAGGTAAAAACACCTTATGCTTTCATATTTTCAAATTGTTTGTATTAGTTTTTTTTTAAAAAATAAAATAATAAACATATAATCTAAAAAGAATATTTTCGATCATCATTACAAAAATCAAAAATAATAATAGTAAACGAATGGGGCCTAACTTTGGTTGGGGTTTGTTCAATGTAGAACGTTTCAATAAGTTTCTTAGTGGATAGCTCTCTCAGACTTATCGGCAAAGGAAGGTTGTCTGAATATTATAACGCAAAATAGTAACAAACAGACAAGCCGGTTACAGGAAGTTGTCCTTTCATGTGGGTGGCATCATATAATAGGTCAATGAAATATGCTTACTTTATACCCTCACACACACACACACACACACACACACTGCACGCTCAGACAAATGACAACTGTGGAATGAGGGTTGTAATCCACAATTTGGGGGTTGGGTTCGAGGGGGTTATGCAAAGGCATTTATTATGTACGCCGAAAACTATGTTCAGTGGGCGCAATTTCGGTCAAGAATTGGAAAATGAACAATTATGCGAGGAGGCTTGAGGGACTGGTACAAGTGAAGCATGGAATCTGTCTCGACTGTAGCCGTAACATGGGCTTTTTTAAATAACGTTGTTCTCTTTCTGCTTTGGCCAAATTTTCAAGCACAATATTAGTCAGCCTATGGAGCTTGTATTGGTCAGCCTTAAATTTATATATTTCAAGCTGTGCTCTCTCTCTAATTATTTTTGTTGCACAGTTGGTCAGCCCAGGCTCATGGCTATGTGATCTAACCTTAGAGCGGTACGAGGTCAGGGAGAAGAAGATTTCTAAGAAGGTAAGCAAATATATATACCTGAATATACAGAGTTACCTTTTTGAAAAACTTCCCATAAATTCTTCCATGAGTTGCCATGCATTTTGACACAAAGTGCTTGTGAATATGGTGATGTGGTTATTTTCCATAGAGCATTTTACATGAGAGCTGAGTATGATCATCCTAGACAATATTTTACGTTGCAGAGACCAAGGGGGCTCAAGGCTATGGGGAACATGGAATCCGACTCCGAATAGAGAAATCGCATGAGACGCTGGTATGTTGCGGGCGGCAAGACAAGGATGATGGTGATGAACATAAATGAGCAATTGTCTTAGGGCGAGGATAAGAGAATCGTCCGCAAGCAAGGGGTATTACTGTGTATTCATGAGTAAATGGTCCAGTTTTCCACTCTGCCACTATGTTTTAGAGTCTGCTGATCTTTGGTTTTGAGAAAGGATATTATAAAGCAAGGCCATTTTGAAAAAGGAGCTTCGCTTCCATCCGTATCGGTACGTTCTATACTTGCTGCACTGCCAACTAAGATCCATTGCGGCCGATGCCCTCCACCACCCACAACCACAAAGCTACTACAACCAAGTTAAGCTCACAAGAAGTTAGGAACCGTGTCAAGAATCGTAGTTCTCTTATACAACGTAATTACATTTTGCTTTGAAAGCACACCGCGCTTGCATAAATTCTCCCCAAACAAATCGATGACCTGGAAGAATTGCAACACCTCATATGGTCTCATGAGACACCGCATTGATCAAGTCAGAATTTCTACTTGCGTGCTCCGAATGCGACAGATTCGTCTATACGTCACTCGCGTGCCCATCGTTGTGCTTGGCATTCATAGGCAACACAGCGCACGGGGTTGGTATAACGCGTCCTTATAAGCAAATATACCAGTACGCACCAGCAGCATCTCCCCATACGCAGCAGCAAGCCAGTGCACCCCGCATCGGTGAGCTCAACGTCATGCCGATCGGGAACAACTTCTTGCCAGTTTGTCGAAGTCCTCTACTGCACATTCTTTCTTTGGCACTTTTAACAACACTTTTGAAAGCACATACCTTCATGCGTTAGCCTTTCAAAGTAGAATTACCCCAAGTAGCACTTAAATCTTTTGCATGAAACAATTTGTTGCGTTCTGCTACAATTTTTGCCATGTGGAAAGGCAATAAACACCAAATCCTTGAATTCCTGCCACCATATTTCCATCAGCATCTGCCATTCGGTATGTGCTATAGCTGCTGCAATGCTAACTAAGATCCATTGTGACCATCATCCTCCACCGCTATATCCACAACCACAAAACTACAACAACCCAATTGTAGACAAAGCAATACAGTAACACGCATATGATAGACACAATATGTGGAACTGTCACGGTAGTGCCATAGTTGAATGATCTTGAACCTTCGTGACACTCGCAACTTTTTGTGAACTGTCTAATGAACCACCATAGAAGGCATATTACCTAGTGAAAGCAGACTAATAACACATTTAAAATATTTGTACATTTTTCACTTTGTTTTGGCACTGAAATGTACAGTTGTAATAAAACATTTATGCATCAAGGAAGTAGGGTGTGAACACAAACCCACATGAGGATATGAAGATGAACACCCTTTGTGCGTTGACAAGAGAGTGCTTAACGGGATAACGAATATGTTCCAAATATGTTCCGAGATGGTCTACTAGATGGCTCGCTTATCCAGGCTGCGTTTTCTTTCCCATCTTCACTGTTAGGTTGGCTGTGCGTGACCTTGTTTCTGTCGTATTGGCTTTGTTTTGCCAATTGTTAGTTCGCGGGTGTGGTGGTGACGCGGGTGTTGCTATCTAGTGAGTGAGTCTATTAAAGAAAATTTGCCTTATGCGGTTCACTTTTCCCTCTTCCCTTACTATGTTTCCAACCGTTTGGAGACAAGAGAAAGGAAAGAGACTTTTTGTGAGGAGAAAAAAGAAGAGAAATAAAAATTAAATTGTCTAAGTTCAAGAAAACATAGAAAGCTTAATTCTATTTTGGTCCCCTATACCACGTCGACTTATGCTCCATCTATGAAATGACCCCTACATTTGTTTTTCCTGTTAAGTTGAGGGATGCGTTCGTCACATCATGATTTTAGGGCAAAAATGACACGTGACAGTCCTAAAATAAATTTCTAGCGCAACCCTTCCCCCTAACACATGCAAGCATACGAAGTGCGTGCGCAGATACATACCCACCGACACACACAAACACACATCCCCCCACCTAACTCACGTCCATCACTGCTGCCACCCCCTCTCTCCCCGTCAATCCTAACTCACACCCAACGAGGCCGCCAACAGCCTCCACACCCATCACTTCCTTCCCCTCCCAACCATCATGACCCTAGCTCAAACCAATTAATGGCGCCATACGACGTTAACCCCCAACCCCCCAATCTTTGTTTGCTCGCGCCTATTATCGATAAATTTAAATCACAATTGTTGTTGAGAGTTATTGGGAGCCGAGGGTGGAGAGAATGTTAGAGATGGTGTTGGAATCTTGGGATTCTGGTTTTGAAGTGGTGGCAACGCGGATGGTGTGGGGACAAGGAGTAGTTTCAGTGGGGTGTCCAAAATGGCAGGGGTTTGAAGTGTTGATCGAAGATGAAGAAGAAAGGCAAAATTTTCAATGACAAAAGTTATTGCAGAGCCATGCACAGTTTAAGGATGCGGTAGCAAAAATGGTAGTCAAGGGACAGAAGTTGAATAACACAGGCATAGTTCAAGAGTCCAAAATGGAATTGTTCTGAGTGAAATTAAAGAAAAATGAAGTTTAATGAAACTTTTCGAATACAAACGTTACCCTTCTATCTAAAATTAAAAACCAACATCACCTTAAAAAATAACGACATTTTAGTGAATGAGAACTAGAAATTTCTCCTCTTTTCTTTTCTTTCCACTCATAAACATCAAAGAAACTACTTTTCTCTTCCATCCTAAAACTTACAATCACACACAGAAGAAAAATATTCCAATCATCTTCCCTTATTTTATTTTTTTTCTTCTCTCCTTTTCTTTTCACTCACAAATCACAAGCAAGCTTCTAATCCCTCCTCCCCCAACCCCCGACTTCATGCAGGCAAGTTGCAGCCTGATGATTCAACAAAAATCCTAACTTAAGTATCTCCAAAAAAGCGTATTCGTAAAAATATTTGGAAGCAGATTTGATCTTTCTTTCCTTTTTCTTTCTGAAAATCGCCCAGATTTCACGTAAAACAGGTGAGAAGTTTTGTATAAATGTATAGCCACCAAGCCAACCATAAATTATTCTAATTGAGAATAGATATTGAAGAATCAGCAGATGGGTTATGGTTAAATTCTTAATTGTTGGCACTAAAAATAAAGCAGCCGGCCTCCCGAAATTTGATTGAAAAAACACCCCCCCCCCCCCCCCCCCACACCCCTTCCACCCGGCGCAGGCAGAGGCGGATTTTTTTTTGCAAGGTGGGCATTAAATAAAGAAAAAACTAGGGGAAAGGTTCTTTTTCAGAAACCTCCCTAGTATGTTATTATATAATTACATTACTAGCAAAAACTCGTTTTCAGTGTTGAAAGTTGTTAAAAATCATGATAATCTAAATATGAAAAAGAACTTGGGGGGCTGAATTTATCCCCCACCATATCCTTATCTATTTGGACAAAATGCCAGAAACAGTTAATCTCTTGAAAACTCCTACACATTACCTTCCAATGCCACTACTGTTCAAGTTGTCAATCTTCATAAAAGCCTGAGAAAATCCCAAAGGATAGTGTAATTACGAACCAAATGTCGTGAAAGTCGCACAACATATTTATAGTTTGCAAATCTGTAAGGTAAACATCTAGAAAGTAGATACATGCTGCTAAGTTCAGTGGTGAGAGGAGAATCCGTTGTTCCCCATCAAAGGATGCAAATTTTGCCAATTAGTATTAAAGGGTTGGCTGATAAAGATTTTGCAATAACATAAGCTGCTAAATCACTAGAAGCAAAGGACTCTTTAGTGACGGACACAAATCTATCGCTAAAGTTGCATTTAGCGACAAAATAACCTTCACCAAATGATTTAAATTTTTTTTTTATTTTTGGCCTAATTTTTTAAATATTTTAGAAAATATTTAGTTAGGGAAGGCGTCTGTCACGAAAAACTCCGTCGCTAATGCCCTTAAATAATTTTAAAGCTAGGCCTTTAACAGCCCCGATGCCCCCCTCCCCCCAAATGATGACAATCCCCACATCTCCTCCGTGCCGCTACAGCCGCACCACCACCGTTGTTGCCTAACAGTATGTACATGTTAACCCTAATTACAAGTTACAATTTTTAGTGTAATTACATATTATGCTGAATTTGTTATAATGTAGAGTGTAATTTAATTTAATTGTTATAATGTATAGTGTAATTGTATGTATAATAAATAATGCATAGTGTAATTTGTTACATATTATTACTTTAATTAACTCTAATTGAACTCAAATTAATCCTAATTAACTCTGAATTGAACCCTAATTAAACATAATAAACTATAATTAACCCTAATTAGCTCTAATAACACTGTTTAATTTTAATTAACTCTTAAGTAAACCCTAGTTAATACTAATTAACTATGGTTAAACCTAATTAACTCTAATCAGCCATAATTAACATTGATGAACCCTAATTAACTCTTAATTAATTTTAATTAAACCCAATTAACTCTAATTAATCCTAATTAGCCCTAACTGGCCCTATTGGGGCCCTAACTAGCCCTGTTAGGGCCGTTTCTTCGAGCCACTACGGTACTGGAAGGATTAGGATGCAAGAACGAGGAAGGCTTTGTAGGAGGATCGGAGTGGCTGGTGTGGTTTTCCTTTTTGGCAGTTAATATTTGTTTAATTAGTACTTTCTATTTAAATTAATCATATTGATTGTGTAATTTGGATGCCTTGCAGAAGTGGTTCGAGTTTGAGTCACCTGAGCAGTAGGCGCTGGGGCAACATGCTTCTTTTGCCTACATCACCAAAAATTACCGATGATGGTTACACAACGCATGGGAGAGGGTGAGGAAGTTGCTGCAGAAGGGTGCCCCAATGGAGGAGTGGAAGGGGTATCCCTCTCATTAGATCTTACCATCTGTATGGGGGCAGATGGTTGATAAGTGGATCACTAATCTAGCTTGGGAGGTGAAGAGTAAGAGTTAGAGGGAGAACAGAAAGGATCAGGATCCTACGCACGCGAAGGGGGGGGGGTCAGTACCTCACGACATTGTCTGACATAAGAATGCCACTGAGAACCTGTAACTGGAAAAGGATAAAGTGTGTGCTTTGATGTACACGATGACACAAGTGAGGAAGAAGGATGAGGATGATGCACATCGGGTGGCAGACTTCGTTTCAGATATTGTCTGACAAATCAATGTAAGTTAATTACAAATTAATTTGTTTATAGTTAAAATTTCGGATGTATTTGATGTAGGTTGCCTTAATGTCTTCAATGTCAAATCATTATTTTGCATGCCTCGTATGCACGGATCAGGGGGTCTGGGCAACAGTCCAGACAACCACCAGCGTCCATGAGTACGAGTACCGGGGGGTTGAAGCAGTGGTTGGATACACCTGGGGTCGTCAATAAGTCGAAAGGGCGCGTACACGCCCTGCCCAGCGAGACTGCACGTGTCGTGATAGAAGTGTCCCCACCCCCTACTGTCCCTCCACAGACATAGACATCGACCGCGGAGTGGCAGTTACACCTAGATGATGTTCGTAACATTGCTGAGGAGCTGTTCAGGATGATTAAAGCTTAAAATCAGGTACAAAACAATTATTTTATGAATTCGATATATACATGAACTTAACGTATTGTACAATTACTATCGAGATTAATGCGTCCGTGCCTTTACTTGCAGGACACTGTTGCTGGACATACCGAGCCAGATCCGAATGACAGTACCCTGTGGACGAGGAGGATAAACAGGATCCAGATCCCGGTCTTGATGAGCCCTGAGCCTTTTCCATCTTCCCTTCCCGTGCCCTCCTAAACTTGTGCTCCCCTCCCCTCGCCTATTTTTATTCCCCTCCTACTCTTGTCCCCGCACCCTACTATATTTGGTTAATAGTTTTTAACAAACTTTGTTTATATTTTATTTTTTGATTAGTATAGAGTTTGAAATCTAATATTGAGAATTGGGCGTTGGAATTTGAATTACAAGTTTGGGTATTAAAAAATAAATTTTTTTTAAAAATGATGTTTTTATCTACAGAATAAAAATGATCGCTAAAAACACGCAATGAAATGTATCTTAAAACTTTTAGCAATGGAAATTTCCTTCGCTACATGTTTTACTGACGAACTTTTAGCGAGGGATATGATGTCTCTAAAAGTTCATTACTTTTTGCCCGCGGGCAAAAAGCGACTGAAGATCCGTCGTTAAAAGTCCGTAGGTAAAAGCTTTAGCGACGGAAAATTTCGTTGCTGAATATTTTTTAAAAATGAAAAAAAAATTAAACTAAAATACGAAAATTATCTTTAGCGACGGAATGCCCGTCGCTAATGAATTTATCGTCCTGTCACTAAAAGTTTATTTTTTGGCGATGGAGTTATTCGTAACCAACTTTTAGTGACATAGGGGGGGGGGGGGGCGTCCGTCTCTAAATATTTTTTAAAATAAAAAAAATTAAACTAAAATACAGAAATTATCTTTACGACGAAATGCCAGTCGCTAAAAGTTGGTTTTTTGGCGATGGTTTTCTAAATTTCGTTGCCAAACTTTTAGTGACAGGGTTATCTGCAACGCAGGGGGTGGGTTGGGATCCTTCATTAAATTTTTTTTGCAATGGAACTAGGAGTTTTAACGACGAAATTGTCCGTCACTAAAAATCTTTTTCCTTGTAATGGAGTGCCAGAATCTCCAAATCTTGTTGATTGTTTGCAAAGATGAATGTAGCAAGGTGGAAGAATCACAGCAGATTTGAGAAATGATGGAGAGTTGGAGCAAAAGCACAGAAGTTAGAGACAAAAACCATAACAGATTAGGATTCTTCTATTGAAGCCTAGTGTCCAACCCAAAAACATGTTTAAGAGTAGGAGAAGCCCAACATGTATAAGAACCAATTTCAAACTCTATGCATTGTCGACGTAAGACTTGACATCTTTTTCTTCTATTTTCTTACTTTGGTGGAAATGATAATTGTGACTCATTCATTAAAGGCGTAGCATGAGAGGGAGAGACACCTAGTCAAAATACTGAAAATTTACATGTAGTATCATCAATTGTATTGGTGGACAACAGAGGGGCATTGGCAGACAACGAAGGGGCACTTGCCCTCCTGTGCTCCCAGTTGTTAACACACACACACACACACACAATCCACTTTTTTCCCTTCAAGAGGTCGATTAGAAATGCCTTATTGTTGGTGATTACTGTTCTGCTTTGTGTCAAAATTATTTGGTTTTATGAGATATCACAGACTTGATGATTTGGGTGGATGTTACCGTACTTACCTATGGTAGCGAGATGGTGGGCACTGGGCACTCCATTTCTGCCTCCATCCGCCGTCACCTTTCTCCACCCTCCGATCTTCATTACCACCTATAGATCGGAAGTCCTTCGGTCATATATTTACTCCCTCCCACTCACTGCCCTCAGATCTGACATGTTTGTTCAGATCCGTCGTGTTCACCGAACCTCGGTTCCAGTTGGTTTGCGTTGAGATCTTTGATGCGGGTACGATATGGTGGGCTTGTGGATTGAAGATGGCGGAGCTAATGGGGATGGATGATGTTGTTTCCCTTCAAGCTTCGGATCAATCAGATCCGGCCTTGGGAACCCGCTCTACCTCCTTTGGTTCCGATGTTGACCGCAGCAGTAATGTAAACTGCCACTTTATGTGGCCCATGGATTTGATACCCCACGGTTTCTCTACCACCCTGTTACCACTTGATCTGGATTTTCAAAATCCAACAGTGATAATATTTATCGTTTCTGCTTTCCTCCAGGGCCATGTTTGCCAGTTCAAACTCCAGGATCAAACATCTGTTGTTGTTTGTACTCTTTCTCTAGTACTTTTGTACTCTGTATCCAGGGCCAAACATTAGTTTGTGCTCTTGTCGGTTGTATTTATGTGTTTTAATTAATGAAATATCTGTTTGACCAAAAAAAAAAGAGATGGTGGTTTCAGCTTGTGGTTGGTAATAACTCTTGGATGGCAGAAGAGCTGTTGGGTATTACTTGGCACGTGTGGTGGTGCTAATACGGTGGCTGTTGGAGTATTTTAATAAAAATATTCATTAAGAATAATTGTGGGTGTTACAATAATTTATTTCCCGCATAACTAACATTAAGAGAATAATTATTCCCTCATAAACTAAATTAGCCGTTCAAAAATTGTGGGTGGTTGCCAACAGTTAAGTCAAAAGACCAAAAAGATTGTTCTAGGTCGTTGCATACATATATACAAACACATAAAAAAAGGCAAGCAACTTTGTTTTAGATGGCATTTTTTCTGATAGAATAACAGAAGGGAGGAAAAATGTTGTGTGTCTACCTAGTTTATGCATGTTTAAATAGTTGTGTTGGCAGATCGGAGGTTGGCCGGGTCCATCTACTCCCTTGTGGTGCAGTGGTAAGCCCTTGATCCTAATAAGTTGTTCTACATGCTGATTGTAAAATGCAATCACCTTCAAGGCATGCACCGTTGTCTATCTTTACTCTAGAAGTCTGTTTTTTTAAACCTTGTACACAAACAAATTCAGCGACAAAGAGCTACATCCATGCTTGAACTATTGTTCACATGCAATGGCCACGAGGGGATTACAACACGGTGCCATGAGAGACCAGTCCAAAAGCGTGGACCTATCTTGCACCTTAAGTGAATCTAGATCTCCTGCTGTGGCTAGGGTTACAGCAGGGGTGCTGTAGCCCAGTCACAGCCGTCGGATCAAGATAAGTGGGAAGGAAGGGCTTGAATTAAGCCACATCATCCGGATATCCTTCTCTCTCCAAAAGCCCCTCTCTCTCTCCAATTCCATCTGAGAGCTGTGACGACTTCCCGACGCATTCCACCTGCCGGTGACGACACGGCGACGGCACATCCATGGTCCACCTTCACTACCTTTCGGCGATGAGATCTACAATCTCTCTCTATCTTCTCTAAAAATCAAGGCGGCCAGTGCTGCAATGGAATTACACCGTTCACCGATGACGAAATACGAGGTGTCGCCTGAAGGTGTAGATCGGCGTCGACAGAAGGTGGCGCACGGTTCGATTTCAGGCTGTCGAAGGAGAAAGAGGGAGTATCAGTCAATGCGTCGCCGGAAGGTTCACCACCGGATGTGCCGTCGCCATTTCACCACCAGATGTGCCGTCGTCGTGTCGCTGCCGGAAGGTGGAGAAGCCTGCCACCTGTAGAAAGAATTGGAGAGAGAGTAAATGGTCCGAAGTATGGTTGGGTCGACAGAGAGAGTGAATGGTCTGGATGACGTGGCTTAATCTAAGCCTTCCCTCCCACTTCTCTCTATCCGACGGCTGTGACTGGGCTACAGCACCCCTACTTTAACCCTAGCCACAACAGGGGATCCAGATCCCACCTTAAGCTTGGGTAAAGTTTTCTGGCAGAGTCATTTTCAACCCGGGAGAGACCAAGGAAGTGTTAAAGAAGCACTAACTTAGTTTTGCCAGAGCCAAAGCTTGTCTCGGTTGACACTGCTGGTTAGGAATATTTAGTTTTACTCTGTCATCTAAGTAAAGCCTTTTTTTTTAATAATTGCGTAAAGAAGGGTGTTGTGTGGAGCTTCTGCTTCTCTAGTAATGCAAGCTAAGAGAAGTTACAGCAAAATCGTTGGACTGTTGTATCCTGGAGGCGGCGTGCTATAACCTATTGCATCGGAACATTTCGTAGGGGTGCGAACCTTCTTAAAGAGAGCGACCTAATCCGCGCTTCAACACAGTGTCAACATAACTTGTTTCTAACATGTTCAACACATATCCGTTGAACCCTTATCACACCGTAATTGGTAAGGATAACATTATATAATTGAAAAACATTGAGGTAAATGTGTTTTTCATGCTCGCAACCAGAGGAAGGTACGTGTTTGAATATGTTTTTTTTCTTTGATTTCATTTGTTTTATAAGCTTACTAACAAATTACAATTGATTATTAAATATTGCTTCCAACAGTGGCCATGCAACTTCTCAGCAAGCCCCTTGGTGGCTGCATGCGGGTGGCGAAAACGTCCAGGGTTGATGCTCAAGGTCATCGGCTTTCCTTTAACGCTCAAGATTATCGGCTTTCCTCCCTGGTGGCCATGTTCGGGGAGTTCATGCGGGTCATTCGTAGTTGGGCTTCTTCTGTTTCTTAGGATTTGGTTTGTGTCTTGTTTGAGCCTTGTGACCTATTTCTTCAACGTTGAGTGATCATTACCATAATAGTAGACATTGTGTTGCTCCTTGACTTCAAGGAATGGTTATGTTGCTCCTTGAATTCGAGGAATGGCGTAAGGGGCGCAAGCTTGCGCTTTCGGCGGTAAATATTTCTATGTACTATTTCGTCTTCACAACCAACGGCTACTTTTCAGTTGAATAGAACTTTTAAAGTTTACCCAAAAACAGAAGAAATAATTTAAAATTCTCTTCCTCCATAGCGCGTAGTAGCCGAAGCTGTAACAAGTTGGATTTCCTCCACAGCATAGCAGTTCAAGTTGAACATACATACGTATCTTATAATATTATATTATTATAATAGTAATATATATATATATATATATATATATATATATATATATATATATATATATATATATATATATATACGGCCATCAATACTCGCGAAATCAAGCAATAGATACAAAAGCCTAGCCTCTCCTAAACGAATAGCAACGGTAACTACAGGCTACAGATCTTCACATCCTGACCACAGATCCGAAGAGGAAGCCGACCACCGCGAATGCGCAGCCGACGGCGAGGGAGGGAGAGATCGAGCCCGCCGCTGACGTGGGACTCGGCGCCGGCGCCTCGGCGGCGACGGCAGCTCCGGCTAGCGCGGCAAACATCGCCATTGCTGCGACTGTGGATCGAGACACCGCCATTGCTTCTCACGGCAAGCTCAGATCTAGTGTGTGTGCGTTTGGGTTTTGAGTGTGTGGTGTTTTTTGAGTGAGTGAAAGTTTATATAGAGAGAGAGGGAGAGAGCGAGAAGGTTCGGTCAGGAGGGTGGGTGGTCCGGGTAGCCTGCCCGGAAGGTACAGCCTGCCGAATGGTTAAGTGACAGCTGAGGAGGTGACTGGGCAGAACCAACTCAGACGACTGCGTTTCGTAGGGGCGCTTTCAGACGGCCACGTGGCTTGTGGTGTTAAGAGTTGAAGAAGTGGCGACTGAGGTGCGGTTCCCGCCAATCGCAGGACGGCGCGTGGCAGCGCACCGGAAAAGATTGGCGTAAAAGCAACGGGAATTGTAGGGGACGTGATAGAAATGTTCGAGAATCTTCTCCCCGCTGTACACGTGGTGTTCTATGCTGTCAATGTTTTTCTTTTTTTCCTTTTTCAAAAATACTCATATTACTACTATTCCGTTGATAGCTTCTGTTCTACATAAATTGGTTATATTTTTTTTGAACCGTCTAACAAGTCTAACAAGAATTGTCTGTTTTTATATGAAATTTTTTTTGTAGGCATTGTTTCATATTTGTCTTTTTTCATATTTTTTATTTAGTTTTCTTCTTCACATTTAATTCTCTGTCAATTCATTTTCTCTTTTTTGACTTACTTTTTTTACACTTTTTTATTCATTTATTTCATTTCATATTTAACACTCTACTAATCAATTTTCACGCTCTTGATCCACTTTCTTCTCCTCCTCTCTCTAAAGCGTATAATGAAAAATACACAATATATCACTTAAATCCTTAATGCCCGTACAAAATAAAGTTGATCAAATTATGTGGAACGGAAGAAGTTATACGTAAAAATTGTATAAAAGCTTTAAGGTAGGTTTGAAACTCCCATGCATTTTACTTTTCAGTTTAAAACAATTTATTTTTCTTAGCAAAAGGTTCTTTTATTAGCAACAAATGATACAATCATCAATACAGCTAAACTCTAAAAAAAATTTAAAATTTAACCACCTCACAAAACAAACGAAGGTATGTTTAAAATCACTTCCAGTTTTAGTTTTCTGTTTCAGAAAAAAAAAAATCAAAATCAGTTTAATTTTTATTTTTTACAAAAACAAATGGGTGTTTGATTACCCAGTTTTTATTTTAAATTTTTTTCTTTTGAGTGTTTGATTATCCAGTTTTTATTTTAAGTTTTTTCTTTAATAGTGGTTGTGGTGCCGGTGGTGGGGTGTGGCAGTGGCCGGCGATGGTGACCGGCGGCCAACAGGGTGGCCAGCGGAGGCGATGGCAGGCAGGCGGTGGCCGGTGGTGGCGGACAATGGTTGTGGCGGTGGTAGTGATGGTCTCAAAATAAAAATTAAAACTGAAGAAAATCCAAAACTCCAAAATTGGAATTTTAAAAACAGTCATATTTTAAAAATTGATTTTTAAAAATGAAGAAAACAAAAAACAAAAATGGTGTGTCAAATGCGTTTTTTTCTTCGGTTTACAAAAGTGGAGAAAAAACTGAAAATCAAATGGTCTTCAACCGCTACCTAAACTACTATATACACTTTCATGACTTTAGTAGAGCGGTAGGGATCTTCCACTTCTGGCATAAGTGTCTATTAACTCAAGAATTAATTGATTTCCTCCAGCTCTCAGAACGCAATATGTGATCCAAAGTTCAATTTTTGCAATTACTTCACTAATCTCTTTTGTTGATTAGAGAAAATTATGGGATTCCTTTCCTCTCAAATTTCATAAACAGTCACAGAAAAAGCAAGTTTGCTTAAGACAGCAATTTGGTTTTTATCTTTCACAGAACATAATTGTGTTTTGGTTAGAGAGTTTTTATTTCTAAGTTTTTTCCTTCTCATATTTTTATTTTCAACCTTTTCATATTTCTTTTCTTTCCCAACCAAACATCTCCCCACCACAACCATCGATTTCGGCTTGAATATTGCAAAATTGGATTATGACATGTAACAACTATATTATTGATGTTTCTCTACGCATCCTTAGCTTTCCCAAATAGATGCATTCCCTAAGATTACACTACCATTCTCATATATAATGAGAAGCGCACTCTTCATTGAAGCCATGAACCATAAAACCTTTTCATAGGGGAGTGAGTGCTAGTCTCGCTCGAACCAAATTCATTGATGGTGTTGGCGTAAATTTATGAATGGCGATATGATGGAGGTGGGGAGACGACGGTGAGGTTAGATCATGTTGTAGAATGGTGAGGGTGTCATTAGTTATAGTAGTGGTTTTGATAAATTATGGCGATAGTGGATTATATGGTGGTCCATGGTGCTGGGTTTTTTTTTTTTGGGGGGGGGGGGGGGGGGGGGGGATATTGTCAAGGGTGGAAATATGAAAGGAGAAAAAAAGAAGAAAGAATTGGAAAAAAAAAAATCTATCAACGACAGCAGCACAAGATGTTCAATCTTTGTTTACAGAGAACCTACAATTTTATTTGATCAATCCCTTTTCACCTTGTTAATATTTAATAGTAACTTTTCCAAGTGTTGATAAAGGTGAAAATACATTTATCGTTGCGGTGGACTTTACCATGGGGAATTTAAACTTTTAAAATTTTCTATAATCAAGTCAAAGCTGAGATTTTGATTCTAATACTTTTATCCAAACACAATCTATATTTTAAAGTTCATTTTATTAAAAATGGTTTAAAACTGATTTTAAATTTTAATTATGATTTAATCTAAAATTTACTTTCTAGAATCAATTCTAAAGATGTTCTTAATTAAGCTACAACTGCTATGCTTAGCGTAGGTTTGACACTCTTTTTTTGCCTCTTTTTTTTCAGTTTTAAAAATTGAAAAAAAAGGAGCGTTTGGTAACCATTTTTTTTTCAATTTAAAAAACTAGTTTTTAAACTGAAGAGTAAAAAAAAAATTCAAAAACTGGTTTTTTTTTTTCACTTTTGGTTTTTTTTTTAGACCACCACCACCACCCTCCCACCGCCGGCAGCCACCTCAGGGACCACCGCCGGAGACTGTCGGCAGCCACCACCGGCCGCCGGCGACCACAGCCGAAGACTGCCGGCAGCCACCTCCGGCCGCCAGCAGCCACCGCCGGAGACTGCCGACAGCCACCTCCGGCCGCCGGCCACCACCGCCGGCGACTGCCGGCAGCCACCTCCGGCCGCCGGTGACCATCGCTACGCCCCACCACCGCCACCGCAAACCACAAAAAAAAAAAGTCAAAATAAAAAGGATTACCAAACACAAAAAAAAGGGTTATCAAACAACCACTTGTTTTTATAAAAAAAAAATTAAGCTGCTCTTTAAAAATTGAAAACCAATTTTTTTTTTTGTCAAACGAACCCTTAATATACCCTAATAACATGTAGCAAGTCAAAGGAGATAGATTCAATGATACCAACAGATAATTATATACCTTAAGTAGCTTGTTTAGTAGAGAAAATCCAACAAGAAAAGAGATTGTCTTTCTTTAGTTTTGTTTGGTTGAGTTAGATAGAAAGGAGGGAAAAAGAAAGATGATGTTAATAGATTTGTCATATTACCTACCGTTTTAATACATTGAATTTGGATGTTTAAGTAGACTAGTACTGAGTACGTGCGTTGCACGTGAATGTGGTCGAGAGTAATTTTTGAGGTGATATCATTAATTTTTTGGGATCAAAATAATATAATTAAACTATGTCCTTATTTCTTTTGTAACTTTTTAGAAGAAATATATATTTGACGTTCGCAATTATAATCAGTTCAATGTTTGGGAATCTTATTTGTAGGCTTTTAAATTGAAGAAATATTTTAAGGTGCTGCTAAAAAGAAAAGCAAATGAAAAATGTCAAAAGAACGAATCTACATCTTTGCTTCTATAATATGCTAAATTGATTTATGATATATACTTAAGATTTGTAATTTTCATGATCAGATACTTTACATTTCATTAATATGTAATGGAAAGCACCTTGTCTTCAACTGCAATACTTGAACATATTTTCAGTTCAAATTTACACCATATTTAAGACACCCCACCCCCTCCCCACAAGAGGCGCGCGCGTGTGTGTGTGTATATATATATATATATATATATATATATATATATATATATATATATATATATATATATAGCTGATCCATTGAGAGCGTTAGCAAAATAGGAGATTTTGCTAGCGCGATCTGGCCGTCCATCTTTTCGATCTTTTGTTTTTCAAAAGCTGTTAGTCGTCCGCTACATAGTGTAGCGAATGGGCTTTTTTACCAGATTGTCCATCCTCCCTCGTCTGGTATACTATAAGCGGACAACTTTTTTGTCCTGACATGTGACAGTAAAAAGTCGTCCGCTACACAGTGTAGCAGATGATTTTTCGCCTGACACGCCTGACACGGCTGACACAATTCCATTAATGTCTGTACCTTTATTTATGAACACGTTAATGTTGTCGCCAATATTGTCCGCTACACAGTATCGCGGACAGTATCGCCTATTCCCAAAAGATTCTCAGCTCTTTCAGCACAATTTTCTTCTCCTTCATACTCGCTTCCATTTTCAGCTCCCTTCAAGTTTCGAGTAACACTTGCTTCAAGCTTCACTCAAGCAAGGTAAGTTTGTGAATGGTGAAGTTTTCTTTATGGATTGACTGCTAAAGTATAATTTTTTTGTTTGGACAAAAAAGTATAGATTTTTTGTGATGTTCTAGAAATTTGTCACTCTATTCATCAATTTGTGATGTTCTAGACATGATATCACTTTAGATTTTTTGTGATGTTCTAGACATGATGTTCATCAAAAAGGTATTATTTGTTAACTTTAAACAAATTCATTATAGTTAAATTCATCTAGTTAAATTTCAATTTGAGGTTCGCTAACTTCGAAAAATTTATCCTATTTAAATTCGAAATTTTGAGATATGTTTGTTGTATTTTGGCATGATGAATTTGTCTATTTATCTTAGTAATTTTAATTTGTTATGTTCAATAAATTAATAATTGTTAAATTGGAGACACTTTTGAGATTATGTATATGGTATGTTTGTCATCCTAAATTGGTCTATTCGCCAAGGTAATTTTGAGGTAATATTTTCAGTTAGAAATGCCATTTGATTGTTAAGCGTAGTCTATTTCTACACAGGTCTTGTTTCACAATGTCTGATTTCGTGTCGAGCTCCAACACCCCCGTAGATGCTAGTGATCCGTATCTAGGACGAACGTTTCAAACATTGGAAGAAGCTGAAGAATGTTTTCGAGCGTATTCATTGAGGGTTGGTTTTGGCATTAGAATAAAGACTACAAGAACAAGCAACGTAACAAAAAAGATATGCTCTCGCTTATACGAGTGTCATAGGGGCAGAAACCCAGTGCAAAATGAGACACGCGTAGGCAATGATGACAGTGATGATGAAATAGGATATTCGCGTAGAAGACGGGACTGCTTTGAGCGCACAAATTGCCAGGTCAAGATGTTCGTAAGCTATAAACCCAAGCAAGATCATTGGCTTATTACCAGCCTGGAACTGGCACACAATCACCCGTTAGTAACTCCTTCTAAGGTGAGTCAGATGCATCAACACAAGAAGATGGGTAAGGTCGCGAGGAGCCTAATTCACACAATGAGCAATGCGCGGATAGGACCTACCGAGATTGTTAATGTTCTTGCTGAACAGGCTGGGGGAATTCAAAATTTAAACTTTAACACGACAGACGTTCGTAACGCGGTCCGAACCCATAGACGAGCCGCGTATGACCTCAATGATGCTCAATCGACAATGAGCCTATTGAAACGGATGCAGATGGAGGACCCGCAGTTTACCTTCGATTATAAACTTGACGACGAGCATCGAGTTAGTACAATTTTTTGGGTCGACGGTCGTTCGAGGCTAGCTTATAAGCATTTTGGGGATGTCGTGACTTTCGACACCACATACCGTACCAACAAGTACTCGATGCCGTTCGCTCCTTTCACGGGCGTCAATCATCATTATCACTCCATCCTGTTCGGGTTCGCCTTGTTAAGGGACGAGAGCGAGAGTTCTTTTGTATGGTTGTTTAGGACGTGGCTGGAAGCAATGAACTTCAAAGCACCCAAAGTTATCATCACCGATCAAGATTTGGCAATGAAGAAGGCTATTGCTACCGTCTTCCCAGACACTCGACACAACTTGTGCACTTGGCACATAAGCAACAAATACCCTGAACGTCTGCATCACGTGTACGCAAAGTATCCAGACTTTAAACAGGATTTTGACAAGTGCGTTAACAAGTCGTTAACGATTGAGGAATTCGAGGAGAGGTGGGAAAAGCTTGTTCGGGATTACTCATTGCAAGACAACGAGTGGCTCCAGCACTTGTACGAGCTCAAAGAGCAATGGATTGGCGTTTACACGAGGAGGTATTTTTCTGCGGGCATGAAAACGACGGGCAGGAGTGAATCTATGAATGCCACGTTCGATAGTTATGTGGGTACAGCTACCAATTTGAAGAGTTTCGTCACATCCGCACAAAAAGCGGTTGCTTCGTTGTTCGTAAAAGAAAGGGCTGCAGACTTTGCAACAACGTACAAACAAAGGAGAAGGTTGCTTGAGACCCCGCTGGAGCTGAACGGTGCCAAAGTCTATACGAAGGAGATCTTCTTGCTATACCAAGTAGAGCTGCAAAAATCGGGACGATACAGTATAAACAAGGTGGCAGAAATGTCTACGCGTGAGTACAAGGTTTATTCGCTCGTGAATGACCTCGTCCCTGAGAAGCTGCGCAGAATTTATACGGTGAGCCACGACACATTGACGGATTCGGTGACATGTGTTTGCAAGAAGTTTGAGTTCCATGGCATCCTGTGTAGACACATTCTGCGGTTTTTCACCCAGAAGAATATCAGGACAATCCCCGATAAATACGTCCTGCCACGGTGGACGAAAGGTGCAAACAGGTTGCACGGTACCATTGCCTTTCCGGAGCACCCGTATACTGACTTTGAAGAATCAGAGACGTTGCGGTATAATCATCTGGTGACGATGTTCACCCGTTTGTCCGTAAAAGGTGCTGCTACAATGGTCGGATATAAACATCTCCTCGAGGTAGCTCAGCAGCAAGAGCCCATCGTCGACCAGTTGGAAGCAGCTTCAGTCAGCAATGCGGTTGACACTGAGCCTACAACGGGATCAGAAGATGACGAGCCGGGGGAGGAAGACGACAATGATATCCGGCCTTTGGATCCAATTATATCGCAAACGAAAGGCCGCAAGAGATCTACGCGGATGAAGAGCTCTATTGAACAGGCAACTCAACCTAAAAAGCTAAGAAGGTGTGCATTGTGCAACAAAATGACCGACCATGACAAGCGGAACCATTACAAGGCACTGGGGATAAGTCCAGGGGGTTTGCAAGACGAGGAAGAAGATGACGCCGAAGATGAGGAAGAACAGCTGCAGTGGACCTTTAGTTTTTTGTATAAGCCATCAAGTCTGTTTGACATTTGTAATAATACGTAATATTTTTTTGATGAGATTATCTTTCGACCGAAGACTGGAAGGTTATTTCTGATGGACCTATTAGAGTCGCTATCAAATCTAACTTTAGGTTTTTTTTTTGATTTGCCCCGTCCGCTACATATGTAGCGGACGGCCTGCAGATGCTTAAAACTCCAACACTTAGAAATTTTTTGAACTACTTTATGTCCGCTACACAATGTAGCGGACGGCGCTGCATTTGAGTACTTATGTCCGCTACACAATCATGCGGACGGAACTATTCCTATTCAATTAGTCCGCTAGACAATGTAACGGACGCAACCTCGCTAAAAAAACTCTTGGTATTCTTTGTGTCCGCTACACAATGTAGCGGACGTCAAACTGCTGTTAAATATTAATCAAATCGGCCATTCTTCTTTCTCATGTTTCTCTATCTGTCTCGAACATCTCACCCACGCGCGACCCCCTCTACGGCGACCCACATCTCCAATGACACCACCGTCCTCCCCTCGATGCCGCGCCACCTCCGGTGATAGCCTCGTCCTCCCCTCAACGCCGCGGTGCCTCAGCGACATCCTCGTCCTCCCAGAACGGCGTCCAGCGACAGATCCGTCCTGATGGCTTCTGCTTCGGTGAACAGGGACGTTTCAGTCGGCAGACACTTCTTCAAGGTCATGATGCCTGGTTTTCATACAGAACTTGTAGGCCATCCCTCTTTCTCTGTACTTTCGTGTGTGTTAAAAGTTTTATCTTTGTACTTGTCTTACTGTATTATGAATATGTTAGGCCATACCAGTAGCCTTTTGCAGATTGCTTTTCACACTTTGTTTCGAAGCAACTTTAACCAGCCACAAGGGGTCATGGCTTGTTAAAATCAAGAAGAAGCGCGGCCAAGAGCAAATTTGTTTCAAAGAGGGTTGGAAAAAATTCGTGGAGCAGCATGACCTCCATGAAGGGGACTTTGTAATCTTTGAACACATGGGGCATATGCTTTTTCAAGTGCTGGTGTTTGATCAAAGCACTTGTGAAAAAGCTTTCCCCAATGTTGAACCCTAAATCAAATTATGAACAATTTTGTGTTAATGTTTATTCTTAATTGTGCATTTGAGAATTGTGATTGTAATTGATGATTTGAGGTTGTTAATTGATTTTTTGATTGTTAATCATGCATTTGAGATATTGAGATTGTTTATTCCGTCGCTAAAACATTTATTCCGTCGCCAATTTCTAAAATAAAATTAGCGACGTCCGCTACACTGTGTAATGGACGGCGCAGCAGAAAGTCTGATCTCCAACACTTAAAAAAATTTTGTTTCGTGTACGTCCGCTACACTGTGTAGCGGACGACGCAGGAAATTTTTTTGCTTTCCATACATCCGCTACACTGTGTAGCGGACGGCGCAGCAAAGCTCTAACTTTACCCAAAATTTTTTTTTATTCGTCCACTATACTGTGTAGCGGACGGCGCAGCAGAAACTCTTCTTCCAACACTTAGAAAATTTTTTGGTGTTCTATACATCCGCTACACTGTGTAGCGGACGGCGCAGAAATACGTAAAACATAATTGGCAACGGAAAATCGGTCGCTAAATGCCCGCTTTAATGGACACCCTCTACTACATTATGTCATACACCAAATCTCAAGTGGCCGTCCGCTACACTGTGTAGCGGACGGCGCAGCAGAAACTCTCAACTTCAACACTTAGAAATTTTTTTGGTCGATGGACGTTCGCTACACTGTGTAGCAGCGGACGGTGCACCAGAAATTCCCAACTTCAAAACATAAAAAAAATTTCACTTTGCACGTCCGCTACACTGTGTAGCGGACGGCGCAGCAGAAACTCTCAATTTTAACACTTAAAATAAATTTCGGTCTTTAGACGTCCGCTACACTGTGTAGCGGACGCTGCAACAAAGAATTTATTGGACTTTCCCCCATTTTGTTTCCCACCATTCAATCATTCTCAATGAGAGCAAAAAAACCAAAATATATACTTTAACTCAAATCAAAATCTAATCAAATCAACCCAAATCAAATGTCAACTGATTTCAACACAAATCAGTCAAATCAATCAATCAATCATCTTCAATACAAATCAACTGATCTCAATACAAATCAAATCAAACCAATGACAGCTTTCATAAAAATAATCAAGATTTATTAAAAAAAATTATTCTAATGATACAATGTCAACTGGGGTC
>JAVXUP010001701.1:0-201368 GCA_033070095.1 Escallonia herrerae
AAAGGGCCCTCCCAGTTTGGCGTGAATTTAGGAGCTGACATGTTGGCCCGCACATGCTTGGCGGCTTGAAGAACAAGGTCGCCCTCGATAAACGAACGTGGCTTGACGGTCTTCCCATAAGCTTTCGTGAGCTGCTCATGATACTTCTTCATGCGGCGCAGGGCCGTGGCTCGTCGTTCGTCGAGGCCGTCAAGTGCCGCCAGCCGGGCTGCTTCATCTCCGAGACTGCTGCTTAGGGAAAGTCGAGCCGATGGTTCTGCGATCTCGGCAGGTACCACACACTCGTCCCCGTAGACGAGAGAGAAGGGCGTGGCCTTTGTCGCTGTGTGCATGGATGTTCTGTAGGCCCAGAGTGCCAGATTCAGTTGTTCGGACCACGACCGGTCGGCGTCATGCACCATTCGCGATAATACTCGTAGCAAAGTCTTGTTGGACGCTTCAGCTTGACCATTACCTTGCGGGTAATAGGGAGTTGATGTGGCATGGCTGATGTTGTACCTTTCCATGAGAGCTCGAACCTCTCGGTTAATGAATGGGGTGCCATTGTCAGATATAATACATCGAGGGATGCCGAAACGACAGATGACGTCGCGTAAGAAGTTGGAAACGGCACCTCCCGTGGCTCTCCGCAGAGGTACGGCTTCAACCCACTTCGTAAAGCGTTCAGTAGCAACCATGATCCATGAATGGCTTCTGGACGGCGGGTGGATGGGGTCGAGGGCCCAAGAATGAAATGGCCAAGGTGCTGAGATCATGTGCAAGTCGGATGCTGGCGAGTGTATCCTGTCGGCGTGCCGCTGGCAGGGTTGGCAGCGTCGGACATGCGAGATGGAGTCGGATTCCATAGTCGGCCAATAATACCCCAATCTTAGTAATTCTGCATACAGCTTCTGGGAGCCTTGATGTTCACCACAATCACCATTGTGTACTTCGTTAATGACTTTGACCACTTGGGCACCTTGCAAGCATCGCAGGGTGCGTCCCGAAAATCCCTTGCGAAATAACTCGCCTTCCGTCACAAAATACTTGACTGCCTTGCGCTTGATGGATCGTGCTGAGCCGCGGTCAGGTGGTAGAATCCCGTGGGATAGATACTGGATGAAAGGCTGGCGCCAGTCACCCTCGATGTCAATGACAAGAGCTTCGGCACCGTCGGGTGCATACAAGCACTCGGGACAATCCTTTTGTATATCCGAGGCGTCCTTGGCCATGGATGGCCAATATAATCCCATACGCTGGAGGCGACGATACAGAGGGGGACCGTCGAGGCCACAACACTTCTGGTGGCCGAGCTGTAATTTGTGTTTTGCCTCTTCCGGTGCCAAACATCTTGCTAGAGTGCCTCCGGGACACCGCCTGTATAAGACATCTCCCATCATTGAAAAGTCTGTAAGGGTGGAGGCATGAGCAAGAGATGGCGCTTTAAGTTTGTCGATGATAGGTTGCCTCCAATCGTCCGCAGTAACGTCCCTCGGGACTAGGTTCAGTGCTGTGCATGGTTCCATTCTCTTGACGATGGTTAGCATCCGTTGTTCACCATCGACCTCTATCTTTGACGCGATCGTGGCCAAGCAGTCCGCATGTCTGTTGTGGCACCTATTGTGATGTTCATACTGGACATGACCGAGTCTTCCTTCCAAGTGTTGCACCAAGGCACGATAAGGTGCCAAGGCTGGTTCTTTGACCGCGAACTCCCCGTCCGCCTGCTTCATGACCAGATTTGAATCTCCTTTCACACACAGCGCCTTAGCCCCCATACTGACGGCGATCATGAGGCCAATGACAAGTGCCTCGTATTCAGCTTCGTTGTTAGACACCGGGAATGCAAGTTTGAAGGATAATGAAGTGGTAACACCGTCTGGTGCCCGCAAGACTATGCCGGCACCCCCTTGCCGGAGGGGCGTGCCATTGGGGCCTTTGCTAGTGGCAGAGCCGTCGAATTCAAGCGTCCACAGTCCATCGATGTCGGTGATCAGGGCTGTCTCCTCCCCCGGCAGTTGATCCGATATCGGTTCACATTGTTGGCGTGGGAAGAAGGCCAGGAGGTCTGCGAGTGCTTGGCTCCGCAGAGCTGTAGGATTCTTGATAGATAAACCGAATTCGGCCAACAGCAGCAACCACCGTGTGAGTCGGCCAGACAGGGCGGGACGCGTAAGCATGTAACGGAGCGGGTCAGCCTTGGTGACGAGTGTGATCTGATGCGCCAGAAAGTAATGTCTGAACTTCTGTGAGGCGTACACCAAGGCTAGACAGTGTTTCTCGAGCTCGGAGTAGTTGGCTTCGGGCCCTCTGATCACTCTACTGAGGTAATAAACAGGACGCTCGACACCTTCGACTTCTTGGGCAAGCAAAGCCCCGATGGATCTGGGTGTGGAAGTCAGGTAGAGTAGGAGTGGGATGCCCCGTTGTGGTACGACCATGGTTTGCGGTGACATGAGGACCGCCTTAATCTGTTCAAATGCTTGCCGTTGGGGCGCGCCCCAATTCCACGGTGCGCTTTTACGCGTCAAGTGTTGAAATGGCGTAATGAGCTCGGCCAGTGCGGGTATGAAGCGTCGGAGGTAAGAGACCTTGCCGAGGAAGCTCTTCAGTTGCTTTGTGTTCTTGGGGGGGGGCATTTCTTGGATGGAGGCTGCTTTCGAGGGGTCAACGTCGATGCCCTGTCGACTGACCAAGAACTCGAGGAACTTGCCGGAGGAGACTCCGAAGGCACATTTCAATGGATTCATCCGCATGTTATACTGGCGGCAACGATCAAAGACCGCTTGAAGGTCGGTGAGGTGATCACTTTCCTTCCTGGATTTGATAATAAGATCGTCGACATAGTCTTCCACAGTATGGTGTATCATGTCATGGAATATTGCTGTCATAGCCCTTTGATACGTAGCACCCGCATTCTTGAGGCCGAAAGGCATAACTTTCCAACAAAAATTACCCATAGGAGTGCGGAAGGCTGTCTTGGCGCTGTCGTCGGGGTTCATGCGAATCTGATTATAACCTGCGAACCCATCCATGAAAGATAAAGTTTCATATCCGGCGGCGGCCTCCGTGAGCATGTCGATATTGGGTAGTGGAAACTCGTCCTTGGGGCACGCCCTATTCAAGTCCCGAAAGTCGATACAGACGCGGACTTGGCCATTCTTCTTTTGTACAGGGACGACATTAGCCAGCCAAATAGGGTGAGTGATAGGTTCGATGAAGCCTGCGCGCAGGAGGCGTTCAATCTCTTGCTTGATTTTCAATTCGAGCTCGGGGCGGAATGTCCGCGGGTGCTGTCGGCTAGGGATGGATCCGGTAGCAATGTTGAGATGGTGTGTGACTAAGGCAGGATCCAGTCCGGGCATCTCATTGTAGCTCCATGCTAAGACATCACGATACTCGTGCAGGAGGGAAACCAATTCCTCTCTTCGGCCGGGGGCGAGTTTTGTGCCAATGTAGGTGTGCCGCGGTTCTTCGCCCGGGTCGGCCAGGTTGATTTCTTCAATATCTTCAGCCTGAGGTCGAGGGCCATCCTCATAGCAAGGTGGTGCCGCGCCGGGGGTGAGGTCAGGATCTGGCTGGCAATGCTCGGCCGTGCGGCACCATTCAGTCTCTCCAAGGGGGTCGGGGTCGAGGGGGTCTGAGGAGGGACCGCCTGGAGCCCCTGCATACCGTCATAATTGATAGATGATCTTGCCGTCCTTGACGATACGTCGAAAGGCCGGCTCAGCCTTTTGCTTCTTGGACTTGGGGGAAGAAGGGGGGAATTGGTCGTGGCAGCAGGCGGAAGCGGTGGGGTTGACCCATTATTCTTGTTACTTCTCCCGGTTTTGTCCTTGGAAAGCTTGTCCCCGCACAGCTCATCCCAGGTTGGCAGCCTGGTAGAATGTACATGAGTAGCATTCTCCCCATCCTCGGCGAAATTAGTGAAGAAGGAGGCCTCGGCGAAATAAGACTCGGCGCATTCAAAGGGGGCTTTGGTTGCAGGGATTGTCATTGCTACCTCATGTCCCGTAGAACCGGCTACCAGCTTCACACATTGATGGTATGTTGAGGGAACGGCCTTGTTGTCGTGGATCCATGGTCTCCCGAGCAGGAGGTGAAAGGCAGACTCGCTGTCTATTACGTGAAAAGTAGTGTCGCGACGGACAGTTCCGACCATGAGGTCGATGGTGATATGGCCGAGGGTCGACTGAGGACCCTGTCCAAAGCCGGTAATATTGACGGGGTCACGGATGATTTTCCTTGGGGGAATGCCGGCCTGTTGCAGGGTGATGAGGGGTATGATGTTGATCGAGGCGCCGCAATCAACCAAGGCACGACGGAAGCCCGTGCCATTAACAGTACACTCTAAAAACAGCGGCCGATTGTGATGCTCGACCGGCGGCGAGTCTTCATCCGAGAAGACTAAGGCCGTAGAGGGGATGTGACGTAATTCAGCCTGGGCGGCGAAGCATTCGGGACCGAGGCCGGTGGTGACCTCGAGCAGGCAATTGGAAAGGTAAGTCCGGGCGGCGGGTGAAAACCCCATTTCATCAAAAAAACTTTTGATCTTCGTCATCTGTCGAAGGGGAGGCATCGACTGCTTAGCTGGAGGAGGCACGAGGGTCAGTGTGGGCTCTGCCGGGGCTTCGTGGATTACAGGCTCGACATGGTCAGTGACAGCCATAAGGGCCTGGTGCTCCCTACTGTTGCGATGCGGTGGGTAGGGATCTTTGCGCACATCGTTATTTTTCCGTAGCTGCAGGTCGCCCGACGCTACCTTCCTTGCAAAGATGGTTCGCAGTGCATTGCAATCTTTGAGCGGATGGCCAAGGGCTCGATGGAAAGGACAGTAGGTGGGCCTGGCCTTTTCTTCGTCTGTGATATTGGTCCGCATTGGTGGCAGTTGGAAATTTTTGTCATGCGCCACCCATTCGGCCAAGAGTTCCTTCACTGTATTCAGATCACAGGGATAGTTAGGTGCGGGTCTTTGTTGCCTTCGCTTGTCGGAGCCTTGGTTCACATCTGGAAGCTGACGCTTGAAGCCTGCATAGTTGTTGTTGTCGTTGCTACGTTGAGTGATAGGTGCATCTGCTGAGGCCAACAGCGTACTTTGCGGTCGAGGCTTCCATGACTTGACAGGACCAACTGTCTCGTAAGTTCGTCGGGCTGCCTCCTTGAGGTGTCCCCATGACCTTAACTGTAGGTTCTCGATATGCACTCGGTAGACGTCAATCATATTTTTGATGCATATGGGAACCAACGTTTCGTCTTTGCTGAAATCTGTGCACTCAAGGCACTTAAGATGAAAACGATGCACATATTTATTCAAGTCTTCCCCCTGGTTCTGGCGAATGCCAGCAATATCAACGATAGTCACGCGCTCGGTCTCGTAATGAAATTTGTCTAAGAACAGCTGGACCATGTCGCCCCAGGTGTGGACGGTCCCTGCGGGGATCTGGTGATACCAAGTGTAAGCCAAGCCCGTAAGGGACTTGTGGAATTCTCTCAACTTCAAGCTGCTTCCTGTACCATACTGCTCCAAGGAGCCTGCAAACCTTGTTAGATGTTCACGGGCGTTTCCCTCACGTCCGTTGAAGAGCACAAAGTTTGGTTGCTTGTACTTGATGGGGTAGGGTGCGATGGCGATATCATTGGCGTACGGGGCGTGTCCGGTTAGACGGGTTGAGGAGTCCGGCTCGGAATTCCTCGACAGGCGACGGACAAGGGCCTCCAAATCTGACTGAGTGACATAGTTGGAGGATGGTGCCTCATTGCCGGTCAAGGGGTGATGACCGCCTGGTGCGTCGCGAGCCCCCGAGCCCCCAGATGGCACGGCTTGATGAACGGGGACATGGGAGGGTTGGTATGGTGCAGGTGCTGGCAGGGGCAGCTGTGCAGGGGCAAGTGTGGGTTGGCGAGACATGCCCATCACTTGGCCGGGGGTTTGGTGTTGCTCAACTGGATAGGGATTAGGTTCCATCTCGATGGAGTCATGCGTTTCGGAGGAGCTTCTTGCCGGCGTCAGATGAGATGGTGTGACAGCGGGGGGAATCTGCTGCAAGACTGGCCCGAGATCCGTGTGTAGCTTGCGGGGTGGCACTGCAGAAGGAGATATGTCGGCTACCGGCAGCGACGGTGTTGCGAGCCCTACCGCCAAGGGTCTAGATGTCCAAGGCGGCGGTAGTCGCGACACTGGGGCCGGGGCGATGTCAAAAGCTGGCCCCGGTCCTGAAGGCTGGATTGATGGAGCGGCCTGCTGTGAGGACAGGGCTTGTATGGATTTTTGCATCTCCATAATGGCGGCTAGTAGAGTGGTCTGTGAATCTTGCAGAGTGGTGATGGTTGGAGTGAGTTGCTGGATGGCTGCATTTACGAGCACTTGTACGTCGGGGGTAGTGGTCGGCAGCTGGTCTCGGAGCCGCGTGGCGCTAGTCTCTTCCTGATCACCGAGGTGGTGTTCTTGCATGGCGGGGTTGGGTCCTTGGCTGGTTGCCCTAGTAGCTCTCCGTTGCACAGGCATAATGCCTAAGTCCGGAAGGTATGCAAACCGCAATACGATGCTCACCTCCCCAGCGGAGTCGCCAAAATGATGGTGCCGAAAATGGTTCGATGATACGTGGAGGTGCCACAAAGGATGCGGTCTGAGTTGGCTTCCAGGTAGGCAACGTGGGAGACAGCAAGGACGGCGCAAGGGCCGAGGACAAGGCTCCCCAGACAGGTCGTGAGGGCTGGCAGTGCTGCGCAGGCAGGGTGACGATGAACAGGACCGACAGTCTACAGTCCGTGATGAGGGTATGGCGTCCAGGGTCCGTAGACGGGAGTTCAAGTATATTTCTCTCACTAGAATTCCAGAGAGAATGTTCCTTTTAGAGAGAGAAAGTGAAAAGTCCAAATGAGAAAAAGATCCTTGAAAAAGCTCCAAAGTCCACTATTTATAGGCAAAAATGTGCATGTGTCATAAGTTGACATGTGTCGCCCCCTGGGAACGACACGTCACCAGGGGGCCAACGCACTGACCCTTCGTTGGACTGCCGGTTCCTAAGTTCGTGCTGCCCTGCCCTTGCAACATCTCTCTGCCTGTCTGAGGAGACTGATCATGCCGCGGTAGCATGGTCAGAGTAGCCCGTTGCCCCAGCCTCCAGTCCAAGCCCTTACTGAATCCCACAGGTCTGGCAGCGGTGGGGAAGACCCGACGCCCAGCTGCCAGGTGGACTAGGCAAGATGCCCTTCCGAAGACCTGCTCCCGTCTCCGAGTGACCCGGGGGTCATAGTCCTTAGGGGTGCCGACGCGAGCCCCCAGTGCCAGAGCACGTAGGCTAGTCACGCAGGCACCCTGGCGGAGATAGTGTCCTGGAGGAGTAGCCTATCCCGTAGGCATATAACATGATTGCAGCGCATGGGGCGCGGTTGAGTGCGGGCGACGAGGGTCGCAGAGTGATCTCCGAGCGACGAGGGTCGTTGCGTGGATGGCGCGCGACCGTGAGCGACGGTTGTCATGGCGACAGAGCGGCCACAAGTGACGGTCATCGTGACAATGGGGTGGGGTCAAAGGTGACGGCGTCGGTGTTCAAGGCAGGTGGCCGACCCCCATGGGGTGGCCGACCCCCAAGGGAGGCCGACGCTTGGGGGAGGCCGAGCCTAGAGGGAGGCCGACCCCCCGAGGGTGGCCGACCCCTTGGGGGAGGCCGACCCTAGAGGGAGGCCGACCCCCCGAGGGTGGCCGACCCCTTGGGGTGGAAGGCACGCCGAAGTCGCTTCACGAATGGTTCACGTGACTTGAGCATGCGTTGCTTTGACCGGCCCTCGAGCGTTGAAAAGTTGACCGCTGACTGGGTGATGTGTCGTGCAAAGTGGGTCCCTTGGCGGGTCTTGGGGTGCGACCAGAATAGGGTATGAACAACATGTACACTCATTAATCTTCACTTTATCTACACACAGATGTATACATTATATGCACACATACACTCATATATGGCACACCCAAAACTCACACATACAGGCTTCGAATATTCAGCATGTACTTCCAAAATATCCAAATAATACTCACACAAATGGGCATCCTGCCATGCCCACTGCCTCACGGCAGTGGGTCTCCCTTCTTCTTTCATTTTACACACCATTTTCACCCTCACATCTCACCCACAAAGCACATGCAAAAACTCACACCTAGTACACACGCACACACACAGCACTTGTTTTCTTCTTCTCTCTTTATTTCTTTCCTACTCACCCACTCACTCAGTCACACAATTCTCCATGCACCCCGCCACCTTGCACCCACATCACATACAGGTAAACACTCCTGCGTACACACATTTCTCTCACGCACGGATTCACTCCAACATACATTGATGCACTCATACATTACGATTCACTCACAATACACACACTCTCTACACGCACAAGACACCTACACTCGTGGACACACCCACAAATATACTAATGCACCCACTGTTTTACCCATTTCCTTTCATTAAACCCATAACAAATGCACTTCTCCATAGCCCGAAACCCTCACGGTTCTCTCATGCCGCCAACCCCTTAAATCTATAAGAATTCAAATCACAAGAAGGGTTTAAAAGAAATTTACCGGAAGAATTTTGATCGCCGAAAACATATCTCTTCGATCCACATATCTCTTCGATCCTCCCTCCTTTCTCTATCTCGGTAACTCTCTCTCTCTCTCGGTAAAACTTCAGAAAAATGGAAGGAGGCTTGTGACGACTGCCCACATAATATTTTATATATATATATAGAATGAAAACCCTAGTTAGAAAATGAAAAGAAAACCCGTCCATTTGTCACTAAGACTTCTAACCTAAACTTATTATTGCAAAAATGGTCCAAAAATAAAATATTTACGATAAACTATATGTTAGAAAATAATTAACGGTTGTTACGCTAACTCGTTTCACTATTTTGTCGCTAAAGATTGTCGATAAAATTTCAATTACGCTAATCGTCACTAAACACTTAAATCATTATCTTGTGTGACTGTTAGCGTTACATTATAATTTATGGTTTCTAAAGTTGACAGAAATATTGCTCACCAAATTCCTTGCTAAAATATATTCGCGGCTAAAATTTCTAATTAGATCCAAAAAAGTATCGGGGTGTTACATTCTCTCCCACTTAAAAAAATTTCGTCCTCGAAATTTCACAACATTGTCAATGTCCAAACACAATGCTTTAACTACGTAACTCCCAAACGAATGTGTTATCGAATCTTACACGTAACCTCCAAAATAGTGAGTCGAGAACATCCATAGCAGTTTCGATCGTTTAACTACACAATCTCGATTATCACCTAGGGTTTCATAACCCAACCAGCCAGGTATAATTACTCATCCTTGAAAAATTAGCCAATTCCTATTAGCACTTACACACCAATGCCTCAAGTCAAATGATGTACCCACTACGCTTTCACTGCGTACTCTATCTAGCCACTACATTGGTTCAACTAAGGTATTAAAGTTTTCACTAATGCTCTTGTCAAAACTTAGGCTTTCTCTCACTTGCTTCTAAAGTCTACAGAATCATATACCTAAGCTCTGATACCAACTGTAACGACCCGGTCCACGGCCCCACCACAGGGCATTGCCTCCCTCAAAAGGGCTAGCCAAGTAGGTACTTATGAGTTCATAGGCAGGGTCTTATAAAGCCAATCACAAACTCTCCCACAACCGATGTGGGATATTACAATCTTCCCACCTTATTCCTTAGCGTCCTCGCTAAGGCTTGAGCACACATAGCCCATAATCTTCCTCTCTAGCCAAGGTGGGATATACCCAGCTCACCCTTCGTTGCCCCAACCATCCTCTTGATGTGGGATATACCCGGGCTTGCCTTCGTTTCCCCAACCATCGGCAACCCGACTGGATATCCCAGCCCAAGTTTTCGAGAGTCGGCTCTGATACCATCTGTAACGACCCGGTCCACGGCCCCACCACAGGGCATTGCCTCCCTCAAAAGGGCTAGCCAAGTAGGTACTTATGAGTTCCTTGGCAAGGTCTTATAAAGGTCATCTCATACTATTCCACATCCGATGTGGGATATTACAATCTCCCCTCCTTATACCTTAGCGTCCTCGCTAAGGCTCAATCACACATAGCCCAGAATCTTCCTCTCTAGCCAATGTGGGATATACCGGGCTCACCCTTCGTTGCCCCAACCATCCTCTTGATGTGGGATATACCTGGGCTTGCCTTCGTTTCCCCAACCATCGGCAACCCGACTGGATAGCCCAGCCCGAGTTTTCGAGAGTCGGCTCTGATACCATCTGTAACGACTCGGTCCACGGCCCCACCACAGGGCATTGCCTCCCTCAAAAGGGCTAGCCAAGTAGGTACTTATGAGTTCATAGGCAGGGTCTTATAAAGCCAATCGCAAACTCTCCCACAACCGATGTGGGATATTACAATCTTCCCACCTTATTCCTTAGCGTCCTCGCTAAGGCTTGAGCACACATAGCCCAGAATCTTCCTCTCTAGCCAATGTGGGATATACCAGCTCACCCTTCGTTGCCCCAACCATCCTCTTGATGTGGGATATCCCGGGCTTGCCTTCGTTTCCCCCAACCATCGGCACCCCGACTGGATACCCCAGCCCGAGCTTTCGAGAGTCGGCTCTGATACCATCTGTAACGACCCGGTCCACGGCCCCACCACAGGGCATTGCCTTCCTCAAAAGGGCTAGCCAAGTAGGTACTTATGAGTTCATAGGCAGGGTCTTATAAGGGTCATTTCATACTATTCCACATCCGATGTGGGATAACAATCTCCCCTCCTTATACCTTAGCGTCCTTGCTAAGGCTCAATCACACATAGCCCAGAATCTTCCTCTCTAGCCAATGTGGGATATACCGGGCTCACCCTTCGTTGCCCCAACCATCCTCTTGATGTGGGATATACCCGGGCTTGCCTTCGTTTCCCCAACCATCGGCAACCCGACTGGATATCCCAGCCCGAGCTTTCGAGAGTCGGCTCTGATACCATCTGTAACGACCCGGTCCACGGCCCCACCACAGGGCAATGCCTCCCTCAAAAGGGCTAGCCAAGTAGGTACTTATGAGTTCCTTGGCAAGGTCTTATAAAGGTCATCTCATACTATTCCACATCCGATGTGGGATATTACATCTTGGACAAGTGATAAAGTGTTCACATTGTTAATTCTAAATATGCTTATTTATAATGGTAGCACTAAGGTGTTTCGAGGTAGGATCAATGTAGTAGTTGTGCATGAGTTATACTCGGAATCTGGATTGGACAGCTCGAAAAAAAAAGACTTAGTGATGACTCAATTAATCTTTGATAATTTGAACGTATATATAGAACGTACTTTAAGTACTATAATTATGCACCGAACAAAAGATATCCAAAGTTCTTTGCATGATGAAAGATATCAGATGACTCAATTAGCATTAATTTTATAAGGTTGAGTTTCATATACATCATCTCTTAAAAGGAAAAATCGTAACTCTTTAGAAGATTCTGTTAACAAAAATAAATAAAATTATAAAATAAGCATATGAATGGTGATTTTCTTCCTTCATATTATCTTTGGAGATAAGATTGCTTTAACCAGGTGATTAGAACATTGATGCTTGACTATTAAGTTAAAAGGTATGAATCTACGATTATATATTAGTACGAGCTTGTCGCTCATAATTTGTGACTAAATGCCAAAAGTATTGTTTATGAAAAAACATTCTAAGATTATACCATATTATCTTTTTTTGTAAAATTCACATCTAATTTGTAAGTAAAAGTATGTATCACAACTTTCTAAAAATGTGTTTTCAAGATGTGATCTCGTACTTTAATTTATATATTTTTTTGGGCAATTAACAAGAGTTGTAACGTATCAATAATTAATGTGTTTTAACCAATATTTTATCAACACCTTACTTTGGTGCTTTAAAATCTCTCTAATATTCTCATGCATCTTCCTCCTCTGTCAAAGAAGTTATGATTATTATTAAGTACAACTTTGTACGTATATAACATGTATGAACAACATAAGCTACGAGAGACATATGAATGTATATTACATCTTTATTAGAAATTTTAATAGTGTGACTTAATGCGTGCTTATTTAATCTCTTAAAATTAGAAGGAGACAATTTTTTATCCTATCCCGTGCATTTGCACGAGTCCACTAGTTAGTGCAATGAATTAAGAAGCGTTGAGGTAAACGTATTTTTTCGTACTCACAGAATACGGAGGTAATTGTTTTTTATTATTCTTTAGTCTCATTATTGTTGTAAGCTTGCTTATAAAATATATATGTTTTTGGAATTTCTTCCAACACTGGATATGGTTGCATCTGCGAATAGGTGTGGCATTAAAAACCCATAAACTCTCAACTCTTGGCTGGCTAACATCTTATCCAAGGACCCTTTTGCTAAAGGATTTTACCCATATCCATCACAAGAAGACGCAACACCAAAATGGGGAGGAGGTATGGTTTTTAGATAGAGATGTCAAACGGGGGCTTTAAGCGAAATCGGGCAGGGCCAGGGCCGCAGCCATCCGGGCCGGGCCGGCTGAGGAGAAATCCTAGGCCCGGTCCAGGCCCAGGCCCTAGGCCCAATTTCTAGGGCCGGGCTTGGGCCGGCCCGGGCCCTTTTTTTTTAAATTTTCTTGTTATTCAATTTTAAATTTCATCTTTAGGCATGTCCAATTTTCAAATTTTGACAAATCTAATTTTATCATTTTATTTCATTATATGTAATATTCATATATATATATATATATATATATATATGTATGTATGTATATACATATTTATTTGTCTCTCATTTTATTTTTTGCTATATGTTAAATCTTTTCTTACTCTTCTTGGTGATCTTTATTAATAAAATCTGAACACATAACAATTATTACTATTTAAGAGAGACTGTTTCTACTATTTGATATTTTACTTCAAACTAATTGGCCGAAAACCCGGGATTGATACATGTTAATTACCGAGACGATCTTTAGTAATAAGTATAGAAAAATAAATGTGTTCATAGGCCCTCCTCCTTTTATCCGGGCTTGGGACCGGCTGCTTGTAAACAAACAGGCGAAGTTACCTATTTTTTTATATATACGAAAAATATATATCTTGCTTGTAAAAATTTATTTTATATATATGGAAAAAAGTATATTTTGTGAAAAAATTTATTCTTAAAACTTAAGAGAAGGAAAATAAAAAGAAATTACCTAATCATCCGGAAGTACTTCAATATCCGAGTCACTGCTCTTCCTATCATCAATCGGTTTATCTTGCTCGCGGTATTTCGCATCAAGATAATCCTTCCAACATACACATAGCTCGAGCGACTCGGGGTTAAGACGACTCCTCCTGTCATCCAAAACCCTCCCGCTGGCTGAAAATGCCGACTCTGAAGCAACCGTGGAGGCTTGCACTGGCAGTACATCCCGTGCAATTTGGGATAAAGTTTTATACATGTTTTGATTTTGTTTCCAAAAATTTAACAAATTAAAATTAACCTGTTCTTGCATTGATAAATCAGAATAATGATCAGTATTTGCATATACACCAATCTCATTAAAAGAGGAAAAAGTAGACGAACCTGCCGAATTAGAAGTACCTTCACCTGGTAGTTGTCTTGCTACTAGATGTTCAAAGCCCTTAAGGTATGGCGCATAATACCTCTCAACAGTGGATGATGTAGCTCGCCCGCGCACGTCAGCAGAATTACGATAGAGGTTGAACAATTCCTCAAACCTCTTGCTCACTTTTGCTGTGAGTGCGGTTGTCTCCTCTGCTGTGTAGCACATTAATTTCGATATCTCTTGTATCGAGGCGTTCACGCCATGCAACTTTAACCTAGGATCTAAACAAGTAGCCACAGCAAAAATAACAGGCAGTCTACTCCAATATTTATTAAACTTTTTATCCATCACTTTTACTATTTCCCTAAAGGGTCCTATATATCTCCATTTTGTTAACATTGTAGCCATCTTGAGAATTTCTATTACAGCGAGAGGAGAGGTGGGATAGTACGTACCAGACAATAAATTGGTAGACGTGTAGAATACCTCCAAAAATTCAGCTAGGTATGTGGCCATCTGCCATTCCTCTTGAGTTGGCAAGCCGGCTGGGAACTGGGTTAGTAGAAAATGCGTATAGACTTCTCGGTATGCCAGAATGTGTAAAAGCATATGGTATGTAGAGTTCCACCTGTGGACCACATCTGTAACTGCTCTCCTGCGAGGCATATTATATTCAACACACAACGTTTTAAATTGTTGTGTTCTCGGACTCGAGCTATTAACATACGCTGTCATACCCCTCATTTTGACAAGAATATCTCCTGCAGCAGCTAAACCATCTTGAACAATTAAATTAATTATATGACAAACACAACGAACATGAAATAATTCACCAGAAAGTACAGGTTTGAGGCTCTCCTTTAAAGCATCAACAGCAGCTGTATTGTTAGAAGCATTATCAAAACTAATACTCATAATCTTATCCTTTAATTTAAATGTGGTACATGCTTTTAATATAAGAGTAGCAATGTTCATTCCATCATGCGGAAAAGGAAAGAGCTCGAAAGCGATGATTCTCTTGTGCATAACCCAATCTGCATCAATCCAATGAGCGGTCACACAAGAATAACTAACAAAAGTAAATGGAGATTGCCAAATATCAGAAGTAAGACTAACTTTACCGTCAAATTTATCGAAATAATCGATAAGGCGTGCTTTAGCAGCATTGTACTGTCGGAGTGCATCGGATCTAGTTGTGTTTCTATGAACCTTTTTGTACAAAGGTTGAACGTATGTGTTCATATATCTAGAGTGCTTAGGATTATCGGCAAAAGAAAAGGCTTGTTCATCGTGAATAACAAATTCAGCGAGACCGTCTCTTTGCTCTCGCTGATTATAAACAAATAACTTACCGTCAAAAGATAACTGCGTTTGGGTAGGTTCGACGTGGCCTTGTCGAGGTGCACACAGAGGGTAATGCCTGTTAAGATGTCCATTACCACTACCAGACGAAAATAATTTAGCGCAGTACTTACATCGAGCTTTTCGGATGCCGTCCACCGTAACTACATCGAAATGATTCCAACACTCGGCTTTCTTTTTTTTCCCCTTTTGGACTTCTGGCTCATTACCGGAGGCATTGCTCGGCCCTTCTTCATCATGACCAGGCATAGGGTTGAGATTATGCCACGGAGTAGTAGCTTCGCCAACCGAGCTGCGTCCTTGACTATAATGCGGGGGGTCTTCATCAGGCGTGTATTCAAAATCTGGAATGTTTTGATTGAACTCCCAATTGGCTTGGGTATCTATCATACAGCCTGTACTCATTCGTCCAGGAACGAATGGTTGTGTTGGTGCTTGGATTGGTGTTTGTGATGGCCGTGGCGCTGGCGCTTGTGCTTGCGATGATGATGATGTTTTTCGTGATGATGATCCACGCCTCAGTTTCTTCAATAATCCAGCCATATTTCACGCTAAACTTTTTTACTAGATTGGAAATCAAAATTCGTAAGAGTAACTAAATACACAAGTATAAGAGTAGTAATAAGAAATAACAATTAAAAGAATGAACGAGTAACAAATATTAATCACTGAGGATAATTCTGATCCAATTGGAGAGAGTTAGTAATTAAAAAGCATTTAGTAATAGTAATTAATAAATAAAAATTCACTAATTACTAATTACTAGACAAAAGAATTAGAGAGTAACAAATTAATAAGAGTAGTAGTTAGTAATTAAAATTTAGTAAGAGTAGTAATTATACTAATTAGTAAATACTAGTAGTAATTAGCAAGAGTAGTAATTGGAGAGGGAAATAGTAGCAAAGCTTGTAGAAATATAGAATGTTTAGATAAGAGAGAGTAAGAAGATTGGTGTGAAAAATTAGAGAGAAATGGTGTGAATTTATAGATTTTAGAAACTTCACAAAAGACCAAAATACCCCTAAAAACTATCCGTTTATAGTTGTTGGGGAGGGTAAGAGTGTAAAAATCTTTAAAGGAGTTGGAAAAATTCAGTTAGACTAAATACCCCCCAAACTAGCCGTTATATTGCTGTTGGGGGGGTAAAAGTGGAATTTTGGGGGAATATATCCGTTGGAGGAAAATGGGGGAGAGGGGGGAAAAACAAAAAATTCAAACAGGTGGGGCCGGAACCGGGCCGGATAACCGGGCCAGGACCGGGCCAGGGCCGGGCCAGAACCGGGCCTGGCCCGGACTTTCCCCCCAGATTTTTCGGCCTGGTCCAAGCCCAGGCCCTAAGCCCAATTCCTCTGGGCCAGTCCTGTTCATGAACGGGCCGGGCCGGCTCGGGCTTTTTTTGGGTTGGGTCGGGCCGGGCCGCGGGCCGCCCGGCCCGTTTGACATCTCTATTTTTAGAGCCCCGAATTTTGAAGACGAAAGTGATGAAGATCAATTGGCCCAAACTTTGGCTATCTCCACTAGAAACAACCCGGCTACTGGCCTAACACAAGATGAACCAGATGAAAGGATTATGCAGCACATGGGCAACATAAAAAGGGGGACTGAGACCCAAGAAGGGCATCGAAACCCTGGCAACAAGAAACGACAACACTCTTTATCATGGCAGCTGACTTCTCTGCTTGAAGAACGGGGTGCACTGCGTCATTGGGCTCGAGAATCTTGGGTTTGTTGACTTGCTGGGTGATGCCATCAGCAGCCAAGTTTTGGTGGTGGCTATGTTGGCCCATATGTTATAAGTGACTTCAATTAAGATATATGGCAAGAGAGTTTCTTAGATAATATACGTTAACTTGTCAATTGCCTATATCATATTATCTTACATCTAGAATATTCTGTAGCTCTCTTAAGTCATGAAGGACTCTTTGTTATGTTTTTTGTAGGATATTAAGTTCATGTCTGTATAAAGGCTCAATTGTACTCAATTTTATATAGTTATCTAAGATAATTATCTTTCTCTTCACGTTTTTTTTTATCATGGTACCAGAGCCATACCAACCACCATTTTGAGAGTTACATAATCGTTTTTTACAAACTCCGGTGGAAGGCCTTCTGCTGTTCGCCAGACCAACTCGTGTTCTTTTGTTTCTTTTTGTAATTTTTCTTTTTACTTCTTGAGTTCAGAATTTGGTTTTTATTTTCTGCCCTTTCTATGATCTTTGCTTACGCTATAACCCTAGTGATTTTTTGGCATCACAATGTGCTTTTTGACCTTACTAATTGTCTTTTCCCTTCTTGTTTCTGTAATATTATATTCTTATCGCCGGACCTCAAATCCTGGTTAGTTCTTAGTCACCGGACCTCATCTTGAGACCTCTAAGATTTTTGGGCTGTGTCCATGGAGACCTGCTCTGTTCTTAGTCGTCGGACCTTGACTTGAGACCTTGATGATTGTTGAACTTTGCCTTGGTACTCCTGTCTGTTCTTGTTCCACCGGACCTTATTTCTAGAGTTCCAAGATTGTCGGACTTTGACCCGGGACTCCTACTCTATTCTTAGTCGCTGGACCTCACCCAAGACCTTTATGGTCGTTGGACTTTGCCCTTTGGACTCCTGCTTTATTTTTATTCACCAGACCTCACCCTGAGACCTTGATGGTTGTCAAACTTTGCCCCAAGACTCATGTTCTTGTGTTGCCGGACACTACACATGGAATTCATCTCAACTTGGATCTCACTTAATGCAGCTAGTATCGTGAAACCGCTCTGGGCTTAACCTCCAAACTCAAGCTTGTTCTTCTCTACTAAGTTGAGTTTTGGGGGGGTGGGGGTGTTAAATAAAATACATTAATATGTCAATTGCCTATTCTGTATTATCCTGCGTCTAGAATATTCTAAAGCTCTCTTATGTCATGTAGGACACTCTATTTTATTTGTTTCTTTTAGGATAGTCTTTTCATGCTTAGATAAAGGTTTCATTATACTCAATTTTATATAGTTCTCTAATGTAATTATATTTTGCTTCACTTTTTCTATCAGAGTTGATTGTGGTGTGGCCTGAACTGTGAACTCTAGGTATTTCTTGTTATGGGTGAGTGTTTATTGGATGGATGAGATTGAGAAAATTTCCATTATTGGTGGGAACACGGGTGTCCTAGATTTATATTCTCTCTTTAAACATGGGTGTCGTGGCTGTCGTTAATGGTGTTGGGGAGATGCTGTGATGGGTAGTTGATGTGAAGTGGCCGTATGTGGGTTGTGAGGTGGTGGAAAGAGGTAGTGGTTGTGGGCTGTGCATGCCAGAGGTGGCATGGACTCGCGGTGGTGGTAAGGCAATGATCAGAGAAGGGAGAAACCAACAAATAAAGAATGAAAGGGAAGGGCTGAGGGCAAAAACTTTTTTTCATAAGAATCTTTGACACCATTAGCATTTTGTTTACTCGTTTAGTTTAATTATGTTTCATTGTCAAGTCCATGGCACATGCTAATTTTTTAGTTTAGAGATAAAATAAGTCAAGGCTTGTGCTTTTGACAAAATGGACACTCTTATTCAAAATGTGAAAAAATAGTGCTCCCACCTCCCTAATTAATTTATCCTATTTCCTTTTTGGTGCTGTCCCAAAAAAAAAAGTAATCACTTTTCCAAATTAAGAAAGACTCTAGGAAAAATTAGAATAAGATGGGTTTTTGACTAAAATATATGTAGATGAGTGGTTTTTTTTTTTCAGGAAATTGTGAGAGGGGGGGGGGGGGATTTTAAAATCCCTGAAAAGTGGGGTGGCTTGGAAAAAATGGGTTTTGTTTAGAAGCCATATTTTTCCATCCCCAAATTACCCCTCCCCACATTGACCCGCATCAGATCCCTTTCCCAATTCTCCCCCAATCCCTTCCCTTCAAAATTTTGCCTACCCCACTCCATCCCCCACCCACAGGATACCCACCCCACCTACCCCCCACCCTGCTGCGACCCCACCCCCTTTCCCTCTAATCGGCACTTCTCCCCAAACCGAGACACTTCCTCCATGAACACGCACATGCACATAGCTCTGTCTCCTGCTTCCACGCACGGCTGTCTCCTCCCCGCACACAGCACTGGCACCACCCGCACAGTCCTCCATCCCATTCGTCCAACCCTTCACCCCCCCAACCACCGTTACGTGGTCAGACTTCCCCTAATCCCGTTTCCGTAATGACTGCCGTAACTACAAAATTACAGAGCGTTTCATGCATGTCACTGTAGAGGCACTGAAGATCGCATTTCGAAGCTCGACGTTTGTGCGCGCCAGTGTAAAGGTACCCCTTTCTTACATTTTGCAATCAGTAGGTTGATCGAACTTAATATAAGCGACCTTGTTTGTTTTCTATTTTTATGATCAAGAGTTTTTTTGACAAAATCATGACATTCCGTACTTTGGCATGCATGCAAATGGTTCGGTGAGAAACAAAACGGGCTCGCATGCAGTTGTAACTGCTGAAATTTTGAACATCCGTTTGTTGGTTTCTCTTGTCTTTTTGTCAAATTTTAGCCTTATGCAGTGTTACCTCATGTCATTTAATGTTCGAACAACATATTAAGCAACAAATATCTTTTCAGATGGTCTGGGATTAATGATTTTAGCCAAGATAATTTTTTGATTTAGATTTCGATTTAATGGGATTTATTACGATAAAGTGATGTTGTTTATATTTGGTACCGTATATGGAAATTTTGGTGAAAATCTTTGCTTTCGACCGCTCGCAGTTTTTGATGATTATGGTGGTTTACGATTCTGCTGGGTCATGCCTATCATGTGGATATAGCATCTAGGTACTATATTAGCTTGTGAAGTATGTACGTGTATTTACGATTGCCATTTTTTTTCAGCAATGAGCTCAAACATGGAGCGAGGAGAGGCATCTTGTACAAGGAAGAGACCCGTCAATCCGTTCATGAGATTTTTGAAGTTCTTGATAAAGTTTATAAGGTAGTGTAGATGCAAGACATGTAATTATGTTGAGTGTTTGACCTTGGTTTGGATTAAAGTCTTCAGCACCGAAAAAAAGCAAGGACTGCAGCAGTCCCATGCTAGTCGATACATGACGATGAGAGAGGTAATTGAAACTGTTTTAGCATTTCCCAGCTCACTTATTTGGTAACCGCTCTATGGACAAGCTAAAATGGATGTCTTTATTTTAGGTTTCACAGCTTGCCTCACAAATGTGGAAAGACCTAAGCGAGGAAGAGAAATTACCGTATGTTCTCCAAGCCAAAAAAGACATGGAGGAGTACAATGCAACTCTGAAGAAAGGCAAAGAGAAATGCAAAACATATAAGACAAGTATTCATTTTATACCATTTTATTGTTATGCATGAATAGTTTCGTGGTAAAGACATCGAACTAGTAATCCCAAGTTTGGCTCTTAATATAGGATATTTTTTTTTGGTTAAATAGGCTTAGCCTGTGATTTAATGATAAACAAACTCATAAAGTACGGGGGGTTGGACATTTAGGCCGTACCCCTGAGAAAAGAAAATCGCAACCTCAAAGGGGTTTGAAAAACTCTAAAAAATATCAGCCAAAAAGTGTCTGAATTTTCATGCATCGTAATACTATCTAAAATCCTAGGGGTACTAGAAATCTCCCTGATACCATCAAGCAAAGTATCCAATTTGACCAATAGAATACCCCCTGCTTCATAAAAGATTTTCCTAAAGCTGGACTGACAACAAATTATGTATCACCCATAGGCAAGTAAACTTTTCTCTTGTTAGAACCAATTCTCTCGGTTTGCCACGATGATCTACGCCTAACAGGACCGTCAATGCTTTATAAACACAAAAGTCTCCACTGCTGTTGTTCTAATTAGAAAAGAAACCAAAACTTGAAACTGAACATTAACTGAGGTATCTGTGTGGAATTGCTAGCCCCATAGACTTCAAAAATCAGATCCCTCACCATCACATTGCCATGACTCATGCATCAATTCAGGTTATGCCTATAGTGGAAATTCAAAAACTAAATTGGTGTTGACATAGAGCACGATGGCATTCAATCAAAAAGGGGCCAGACTGCTCTGGGCTTTCAATAGCAAAATCAAACAGGACTCTATACTGCTATAATATTCCCTCTTTTAGCATGTAATCAAACATTTGATGGGATACCAGAAGCAAGAATCTCTGTAAATGTGACATTATAAAATCATAGAATCTTATATTGAACTATTAAAAGAACATTTCAAACCTCCTCCCTACTGACAAGCAAGAACCGAAAGATGCTTGGATCTGCTTCATTCACAAATCCTCCTCGTTGATCTTTTCACCCTCAGTTTCCACAATTTCTCTGTACTTCGTAGTGAGTTCTTCAACGGTTGTTCTGATCACTGTAATAGCTTGTTCAACTTTTATTTGCCTTGGGATAATTGTAAATAATGCTTTAATTTACAAAAAAGGATCATAATCTTTATTATCAAAGAAACTAAATAAGATTTATAACAACGAAAAATGAATACAGAACCTGCCTTCCAATATGGCAGCAGGTCAGTTGAACGGGCCTCTGCTTCTTTCAATGCAGTGTAAAGTGCATCAATAACAGAACTATCAGTTTTAAACAATAGACCCATTGACTGCGTTACTTTTGAGCTTCTCTCCCAATCTCTTAGCACATTAGCAGAACACCCGATCAACTATTACCGACATGTACTTCTTGTGAAGAGATGGAACCACAGCCCTGCACCTTGCCTATCATAAATTAGACCTTCTGCTAAATTGTTGGAATTTAAATTTATAAGCTTCAAATATTGACCGTTGCAGATTGGAAGCTTTTTAGGCAAGACAAAGGCATGAGGCATTACAACGCGGGGTTGCAAAGTACCAAACTGAACAGAAATTCACCAAAAGAATTCATAAGACATGTAAAACTAGGTCTTGAAATCGAAACACACTAGCATCAACAAGGCTATTTTTGTGCATAACATGACTCGTGACAGTCTAACTTCACAATGCTTGCTTTTTTTTACTGTTGTAAGTTTGTACTGCCTTTAAGAAAAGACAGTACAAAGCACTAAATTCAGTGCAAATTGGGCTTACAGGTTCCCTTACGCAGAATCCCCGATATGCATGCAATAACATTCTTTTTCTTAATGAGCTCTGATAAATACCACTCAGGCCCAAAATCTTAGTAAAAAAGACATATCGACATGGGAAATGCTAAAAATACGAGCATATCTTCAACATCGTTGAATGAATACAAAATATAAAAGTTGATACCCAATAGAACAATTTTGCAACACTTATCAGGCACCAAAATGCATTTATTTCTTCATATTTAATGTAGTTGATTAGCCTTCCTACATAATAGTGATTCTAATTAGTCATAATCCAGAGGACTTGATAGTTAGAACTTAGAAGTGTATCACAAAAATCCAAAGTTTTAACATGAGGGTAGTTTCGTGCCATCTAGAAGAACCTTCTATTTAAGTTCAACATGGAATTATTATGTCTACAATTGCATACAATTCTCGATTAGCGCTCTTCTGAACAAGAGAAGTCTTGTGTGGAAAACTCTAACACGTTATCAGTGCCATCAAAGACATACGACAATGATCACCACCACGAATCGAGCATGCTACCCCTCTGTCCACGCACAAATGGTGGGTATTGTCAGCATGTGGACAATTTTTTTATTGGTTCTTACCACATTGATGAGGTGGCAATGACTCCCTGTCTAAGAATTACTATAGAGTTGCTTGGGCAAAAAAAATAGTGCTTAAATTATAAAATGACCTGGTACCGCGGTTCCCCAACATTGTTTGTGATTGCTCGAAAGGGATGTATATTTGGTTATTTTGCGTGTTAAGCTTACATAAACAAATGAACGTTATATCTGAGCTTTACCTTTCACCATTTGAACGCCAGTTCTAAAACTACTTGTCTTAGAAGTGTTGCATATAGAAACTTTAATTAAAAGTAAATCTCAAACAAGAAAAATAATGTTTGAGCTATGTTTTTTGCATAGACCAACATCTTGTGCTGACCTTTAAGACTTTGACATATGCTGGATCAAAGACATACATGAATAGTGTTAGTGTAAGATGGTGAGAGATGATAGACTCTGTCTCAAATTGGACTAACTCGGTCCTAGCTGACAATGTTTATCTGATACAGAATGGGTTTTATGGTGTGTATTGGTTTCATTTTGAAGTGTAATAATTTAATTCCTGAAATTCTACAGTCTCCCTGTATTTAATTGAGGCAACACGTAAAATGTCACTAAAGTAGTACAGAGCTAGTATACCCTGCAACACTAGGATAGATTTATTGGCTAAATGGCATTCAATGCCCTATGATTTATCATTTTTGGTATATTAGCTCCTAGATTTCAAATCAAGCACATTACTCGTTAGATAGCGTAAATTACAATAACCAAACCCAAAATCTGTTAGCCGTTATAATTTGATGGATGAACGTGAATTCAAGTCATTCACGTGTCTTTTCAGAGTGCATCTAAGTCAAATAGTTAAGATAAACAAACTTAATTTCAATTGACCTATGTAGCAAGAGGTTTGTATTTCTCACTCATTTCTCTCTCCTAGTCTCCTCGGTTCCCACCGCCATCATCACTGACATTAATGCTAAAGGAGATGTAGCCAGCGCCATGACCCACCTCCATCATCATTGGTGACCAGCACCACAACCCGACTCTGACGCCTCCCATGGTCAACAATGCCTCCACCATTATCATTGTTCTTTCAAGAAACAATGATAGCTCGCATACATTGGCATTAACAGAGTAATTATTCAGAATGAAAATTTATTATCTGTGATGTGTACTTAATTAAGTGATCTATCAATATTACGTTAGCAAATGATCCATTAAAGTTTACGTATAATAGTTCTATCCATTGTCTAGCAAATGATCCATTATAGTTTATGTATAATAGGTTTATTCATTGTTTAGGGAGTAAGGGGCTGTGATTTGGAGTAACGTGTGTAGTGTGTCAATATAAGTCTCTGAGTGTCAGGAATGAGGTTTTGCAATTCAACAACTAAGATAGCGATGTTGAAACTCTATTGGCCAATGGTGTCACAATGCCTATGGTGCAGGTTTCTTCTGTTGGCCATTCTTTCCTGTACATGTGTAAGGACAAGGAAAGAAAGAGAGCAGTACAATGAACACATGAGGGATGTGTGTGAGAGTTTCTACATGTATAATTGGACTACTGAGAATGTGGGCTGCAGTGCAGCCATGGTACGAAGGAGGGGCTGCTTTAGTCTTTGTGCAATGTGGGTATGGTGTGTTTTGGTTGTGGAATTATGTTTGTGTTGTGCATGAAGTGAGAGCAGCCATGGTGGCTGCCCTAGTGTGCGTATGTATCTACGTCTAAGAGAAAAAAAGAGGGTTATGGTTGCATGGGCATCCATGGCTGCCGTGTTTAGGCGAGACCGGTGTGTGCATGTGCTTGATGGTGTGTAAGTGGGTGGGTGTATGGTGGTGTTACGAGGCAGTGTAGTGAATGTATTATGATGGGTTTCAGAGGTAAAAAAGGCGTGAGATGTTGTAGTGTTTTTGTGAGTATAAAGGTAGAATGAGCTAGGGCTGGCGTCATCGACGACATCTTCGCTGGCAAGTTCCTCACTAGAGACGGTGAGTGACATCGCAACGTGCCTGATTGTATTTTTCCTTGATGCATGATTAGTCTCCTATGTACTTCATGAACTCCATAACATCAGTACACTTGAATTAGCACATAAGCTTGAATTAAAATATATTTTTCATTATGGGGGTAAATGTCCTATGTACTTCATGAACTCCAGAACATCAGTATGCTGTTAAGCTGTACATGCACTCCACAAACAGTCAAGCAGAGAACAGCATAGGCACAATGACTTCTCTATGCATTCAGCAATCACACATTGGAACCTACATTATCGTGCATTGTAATTGGACAGTGTTATTTTACAAGATTTTATATGGAAATGTACTGCACATGCCCTTATTGATAGCAAGACTAACTTACTGCAGGCAATCTTCGAGAGCCGATGCAGCCCAAGGATGGTTGCTGCTTTGATGGAGGGGCTAAAAGAAAATGCCGCCAAATCCTCCATAATTGAGGCAATGGGTTTTCATTCTTTTTTCAACATGAACTGTTCATCATTGCCAAGGATTTTCTTACTTGGCCTTGTTCATAGATTTGATCCGTACACGCGCAAGATGCGCATAGGCAAGATCGAAACCGTACGGATAAATGTCAGTGATGTTGGACACATATTACGCATTTAATACAAGGGCAAACGAGTTCCAACATCCATTGACGATGATGTCTTGCATCCCATTAAAGATCATTTTTCTCGGATGAGTTTAAAGGCCTTGGCCTCATACCTCACGAGTGTACAAGTGGTCAACGAGGAATTTTGCCAGGCTTTCTTGCTGTTTTTGTTGAGTACATTTCTTTGTCCTATAAGGGGCAAGCCATCAGTCGACTTGTTTCCTGCCCTATCTGTCACATCAATATCTGCACAGTATAATTGGTCGTAACTTGTCCTTGATAAGTTGGTTCGAGGTGTGACCAATTTCAAGCAAGGCAGGACCAAAATTGGTATCGCCGGCTGTGTTGCGTTGATGATGGAATGCAAAAATTACTATATGTACATTATAATATCGAGCTATGTCTATCATTGACCTGATCCCTGATGACATTTCCCATACAGTTCTTTTACTTCCACAAAGCTCCATGCGGCGTCCTCGACATCGAAGAGATTGAACGTCCCTATATGGCATCTTGGACACCACACCATATAACTAGCCCTATTGAATTAGAGAATCGTGGATAAAATGACACGGATGTCTCCCCCACCCCTGCTAGCACCTCCTTCACTATTTCGGTACGTAGCTTAGCAACTCAACGTACCAAAGTTATTTACTTTTGTTTGGGTTTCTTTTTTTCACCCTCAAATCAATATGTTTTTGAATCAACTATATTTGAGTCATTTGTTGTGGATACGCAAGCTTGCGGAGATTGTGCCTCACTTGCCAGAACTTGAGAAGTTCTTCCTTGCAAAGAAGGCCAATGCAGCTTCTACAGAGCCACCATCACTTGAAGTTGGGCCGACACCTCGAGCTCGGCTACTATCATCACCATCCCAACATGCGATTCAGACTACTTGAGGTCGTGCCACTACTGGAAGGAACAAGAGGGGAAAAAGGCCGACCGTTCTGAAGAATGACGGCGCCCAATAAGAACCCGTATCTAAGCGCCTATGATCCTTCTCCTCCCCTCCTGTAACCAAAATATATCCTGTAGCTACTCACTCCGAATGTGCCAGCCCTCACCGTTCACCACCGACTCTGAATGGCGACAACATGGTGGATTCTCCTCTGGCCGCCGACCTTCTCGTACCCTTATCAAAGTTGTCCTTTAAAATGAGGAGGACAAGTAGCAGTATTATAGCAGAAGGGGCTGTGGCCGATGGGTCAAACATCCGTCCCCGTCCAAAGATGAGGTCTGCTCCAATTAGAAGGGTGAAGTGCTCTAGCACGACAAGGAGCCCCTTTCTTCGTATTGCCGGTGAACAAAAGGTGACGCTCTTAAGGCTTAAAAAGGAAGCTGTGAAGAATGTCTTCCTGTCCGAAGTTCGTACGAGGTAAGGAATCTGCTTAAGCCTTTTGGGGTATTTGGGCCATTTTATTTATAGAAGATCTTATTACTTATCCTATTATTTTCATTTGTTATCGACGGTTCGGTTGTCATTAAGATGCCTCAAACCTTCTTGACTAAGGACCAAATTCTCACGCTACATGGGAAGCAGTAGGTCTCATCCAAGGTATGACATCTTTACATACATCTTCCAGCAACTTACTTAGATATTTAGAATGCGACTAACCAACTGGCATGATAATAAAAAACCAATCAGATCCCGAGTATGATAGATCTAGTGAACTTATAGTTATTGAGCTATTCTATAACTATGAAATGTCATAATTTGAGTGGTCTCTAGACTAAATTAGGCATTAATTAGAGACTGGTTCAGATATGCTATAGCTGAAGGTGTTAAAATCATCTATTCAAAGGAAAAATGTATAGAAGGGGTTGTGTTCGGCACTTCCCCTATGGACGGGAGCAGCAGTGGCTTGGGACCATCAGATGAATCATTGGCTTCAGCACTTACCCTAGGCATGGGGTCAGCAGAATCTTCAGTTGTCCTATCACTTCTGGATACCTCATTCAAGAGGCAGTCTCCACAATATTGGACCTGTAAGAGAAAAATCCTTAAAACAAATTATGAGTATATAACCTGAATTTGATATGTAGAGTATGCTCTCTACTCGTTATAACAGATTAATGCAAGATCAGGATCTCAATAAGATAATTCATACAAGACTGATACTTTTTAACATGCAAATTAAATTATTGACCATGTGATATTAGTATATCATAATTTTCCACCTTATTTCAAGAATATTAGGTATGCAGACAAACCAGACGCTGCTCCTCTTTCAATTCTACACTACTTAAATCTTGGTGATAGTTTTTACTTCTATCAGTGAGATAGTTGCTTGTTCTCAGATTCCAGGTCGTTGTATTTTAATATATATTTGTGGTATAACTATACGGTATAATATTATATGTGAAACTATTTAGTTGCTTGTTACACAGATTGTATAATGAAATGTTAATATCCATAAGCAATTTAACTATACTTTTTTCGCTTTTCCGAATGGCAGTTATCATGCACATCTATTGAAATTTCCCTATGAATGTTATGCCATCTACTTTTTACATGAAACAGGGAGATGGTAGGAATTTTAGAATTTTTTCTGACTTATAAATAATAATCTTAAACTTCTACCCTTGTGACACTTTATATACATGTGACCTGTGTCCCATCTGTCTGAAGAAAATGAGGAAAGAAATATCAACTTCATGTCAGTATTCAAGAAGTTACAATTGGAATGAATAGATCAGTAGTTGATCTAAGGAACCTAACATACAAAATTTATCCAGAATGGGAATTGCAATCATAATCCATTTTGAAGCTAATGCAAGTGATTGACAAACATTTTTTGAAATGTACGAGAAACATAAGTGGTTGAAATCTTCTATTGATGGAACACGTGATGGAGTTAACGTATACATGTACGTGGAAAGATATTTTCTTCACTAAAGGCAGGTAAAACCACAGTATCCATTTTAGAACATTATCGCTTTGACAACACTACATTGCTACAAGATCTATATTTCAAAAAATTGACAAAATCAGTAAATTGCACAGTACTATATGTTTATGGTCAGGTCTTTCCAATGCCGGGAAAAAGAATCCCTGCTCGTCTTACACACTCCTATTAGAATTTCATCTATCGGGGACCACTCGGCCCTCCGTACTATCTCCACTACCAGTGCTCCAAAGCTGACCATACTGATACAATTGACAGCTATCAGTGTTATACCAACACGGGTATGAAGAACAAACAATAACTAGTCAAAGGCAGACTTCTTAATTCTACCATCATCCTACCCCACTCTCGTTAATCGAAATTTCATTCTACAAAAACTTGTTACCTATACTCTGTGGTTCCGTGGCTACAGAATCATATACTTAAGCACTAAATACCACAAGACCGAACTGCTGTGATACCAACTGTAACGACCTCGAAATCCAGAGCTTCGTCGGCCCGAACTCCCGGGTCGTTAACCTACCGGATCACATCAAACCTGTCAGACCTGTTCACTAACACATATTCCAAATCATCTAATTCAACATCAACTCAGATTTCTCAAGATACTGGATCATAATTGCTTAGCTTAAACTATTACAGTTTAGGTTATTCGCAATTCAAATTTCCTAAGAACAAATTATTCGTACCGACCCGCGCAGGGGTCTTACTATCCAGTGGTGATGGGCTCATCGGAATCTCAGACTCTAAACCCCATTCCCGAGCAATCTACTGATGATCAAAACCTGCAGAAAGGAATCAAACAAAGGGTGAGCTTTTGAGAGCTCAGTAAGGTCGCACAAGGACTACCAACAGGATTATAAACGATTCCAAAGAATCCAACCGACAAAAATTTCCAGAATACTTCAGATGGTCAAAACTCAATGACTTCCAAAAGGATCAAAAACTCATCAGAAATAGGTACCAAAATAAACCAGAACAAACATGACCGATTCCAAAAAGAACAATCGATAATAGATCATTCCTAGAGTCATCATTTTCCAAAAATACTATGAAGATTTTCCAAAGGATTTCAACAGAAGCACAAATCATTTCAGATAATACTTTTCAGACATTTTCGTAACAGTCACGGCAGTATACAGAGCATATAAAATCAAAAATCAACGTTGATCCTGGGTGGTCGCGATGCCATTCCGGCAAAGAACAGAAGTGTACACATGCATGATGTACTAAAATACTAGTCCACTTGGGTACTAACCTGCTTTTTCCTCCAGGATTCAGACCAGCCGTATTACACCTTCCCACAGAACAGAAACCCAGGTCAACATAGAAAATCAACAATATCACTGAGCCTTAACAAAAGCTCAATCACCGAAATCAATTCGGATTCCAATAACAATAATCATACTGGCATAAGTCAGCATTCAGAATGTTTAGAAGAAACCAGAATTTTCAGAAGAAAATCACAGATAAACAACAAAGACGATTGCGAATAGATATCAGATTTGGACATAACAATTCAGAAGAATGGATACAGACAATGATCAACTTTGCTCAGCATGCAATACATGCGAATATTACAAGAATTCTAAATAATTGAGTTAGGTTCAATATTAGGGTTTTCTGGGCAATAACATGCTGATAGCCATCCAGAATTCAGAGTTTGGCATTATCCATAAATAAATCAAATGAGTACTTACGAGTATGAGCAATAGAATAAGGGTTCGGACAAAGTCCTTACCCAAGGTTCAGATAGAATCCCTTACCTGGATCTGCAGCTAAATTATCCTAACCTGAAGTCTTTAGCTTTAACCTGAACAGAACAATCAAACCATTAGAAACAGCCTACAGAACAAAAGTATAACTTAATACGAACTCACACATGCTCCTAAAATGAACCTCCCCTCACCGGGTATGTAAAATTACTAAAATGCCCCTAGGGTGTAAAATTACTCCTACACCAGAGATCTCATCATTTGCACAATTCATTTATGATTATAAGCTCAACTTTATGATCAATGCATATTAAAATACAAAATGATAGCCAGATATGACCTGCGGTTTACCAAGGCTAACTTGGGTAGGGTAATCAATTCATGTAAGTACTTACACCTCACAACAGACAACAAAACTATAGCCACTAGGCTTTCACTGCACACTCTAATACCTCAAAACAACGAGTCCAAATTACTGCCAAGTTCATTATCGAGAGACGTGTTATCTTAACATAGCTATGTATTACATACTTACGATTCTACGTGCACGTCACAGAATGACAGAAACTATAGGTACTATGAGTTCGTTGCACACTCTGGTGCCTTAAATCAAATAGGTCCAAACTGTTACCAGAGTCATTATAGAGAAATGTGTTCTCTTAACACAATGTCTTGCAATTTCACTAAAGTTTAAAGCTCTAAATCATCACATCACTTCTTATTCACAATCACATTAATTACAAAAATCTTGTAGCCTTATCCTTCAATCATCTGTTCTAATTAATCTAATAAAAATCTTCCGGTTCTAAAAGCAAATAACCAGCAGTTTGTTATCTCAGATTCAGACAAATTTCCATCTTATACCAGATCATCGAATAACTTATCCAAACCTAATCAACATTCCCAGAGTCTATTCTCGCTCACAGATTATCTGAGGTTTAGGAATCTACCTAACCTCATATCCAGGTAAGGGAAACTACGCAAATATTGATAGTAATAATCTCAATCAGGCAATCAAAATACAAAAATCTTTAACAAAGTCATGCATACTAGCTTTTGGGGTTCACAACAGAATTCTGTGACATTCCAGAAGAAATGACGAACACAAAAACAATGATATCGGTCTGACAAAAGCAAAGTCAACCCAACGACTCAGAGCAATCAGAATCAGAAGGAGTTATTGGTCCTTAATAAGATTCATAACTTCCCCATGGCCAGTGGGTCAGATACTACCTCATCAAATCCAAATAGATTCAAAAGGACAGATAAATATCTTGGAAAGGAATAAGACGAACCAGCATGAATGACATCTTCTCTGACGTCTCAGCGTAACCTGACATTTAATTAAGTTGTCCTTGAATTCAATATGCAAAGGATGATTCAGATGACAGAGCAAAATTCCAAATCCCTTCTTGTACCCTTAAACCAAAATTTTTGGTCTTAACTCCAGTCGTTTTCCAAAACACTATTTCTACTCATAAATCAAATCACAAACTTAACTTCAATAGATACATGATTATAGTGTAATCAATTCATGTCTCGCATGATATCAAACCTCGAACAATAAATATCATGAGATCCACAGAAAAATCTTTATCCCTTAGGTGTATAGTAAAGTTACAGAGAACCGTAGAAGCAGTCAAAGGATTCTCCGATGGAGTACCTATCACAATATCAGTTCCTAACAGATAAGTTTCACCTTCAATCACTATGCAAAGGTAAAGGATACAAAGGTACTTGACACTCCATAATCAAACGATATATGGAAATATAATGGATTACCATGCAGTGTACCTGGTATTACGTCATCAGATGTAACAACATCCTAAGCAGACATTACACAAATTCTAACTAATATTCTGGGCCTTAGCCCCTATTGACCATGTTCTCTTCCTGCCAAGGAATACCGCTATTACACTAGCAACAGGTACCCCAACTGATTACTTCTCACAAACAGACAATTTCAAACTTACTGCTCTGTACTACTATGCTTAACGCATCATCCGGTCACTTTATTGCATACTCACCACTCTGATTTCTATTCGCACAACCACATGGGGTGGATAGAAATTGACCTGTCACCCTGACCAATACTCTGTATAGGTCAAACTCCAAAATTATACAATGATTTAGCTCTAATACCTTGAATTGATCGAGCATCTTCACCCTGCGCTCCCTTAACTTCCACATCATGCCTTGATCAAATTTCAGAACTCTATCCAGATCTCAATACCACTGAACCGAAGTGGGCCTGAATCTCTGATTTCACCCCAACCTTTAACCTAGGGCACTGTACTGTGTCGACTGTAAAAACTTTTGCTGACGACCGTCAGCTCATACAAATCTATTCGGAGGAAATTCTCACTTATCTCTCTTCTATCCGTCCTGTGTTTACTTATGTCTTCCTCCATTTTCAGACTTAGACTGTTCCAAAACATCTGCCAAATAAATACATTTCATATCGCTCGTCAACCCAGCTGGGAGCATTCTATCTCTCAGTCCAGGCCTAAGCCCCCACTCGGACTTCTGGCAGCTATCTGTCTGCATCTGTCAGCATCAATAACATCCTTACTGCAAATATAGTGAAACCAAAATTTCATCTCAACCCTGTCTATCAACTCTAAATCTAACAGCCCCCTCATATCTGTTCACGAAATCTCGCAAATACTAGTCAAAATAATTCTCTAAAAGGTTCCCAAATGACATAAATCAATTTTTCAATAAGTCAGATCCTTCGATACTCTTTCCACCCCTTATCAACCTCGTCTCTTAGTTTGTATCCAACAAATTAAATCTTTCATCACTTCACTCACAGTTGCTCAAAATTTATACGATTAGTTGCTCAAAATTTTCTCCATTTTGCTTATCCAATTCATTGTCTCTATAGGGTTTAATAACTCCTCGTAGCTAGTCATTTCATCTATTAAGTTCACCCAAGATACTCTCATGATGAGGTTGTGGTTGTAGTTGGATCGGATACGGTACTTCTGGCTACTGGTTAGCCAGATCCTGCAACATCAAGTCAGAATCGGGTTCATAATGTTCAAAACTACATCCATCGGTACGGGGTTTTATTGTTTCCCCCTATTAGATAGAGATGCCCCTCTACAATCGTAGAATCTTCACACCGTACAATACCAAATCTAACGATTATTTGGTCAGGTCTTTCCAATGCCGGGAAAAAGAATCCCTGCTCGTCTTACACACTCCTATTAGAATTTCATCTATCGGGGACCACTCGGCCCTCCGTACTATCTCCACTACCAGTGCTCCAAAGCTGACCATACTGATACAATTGACAGCTATCAGTGTTATACCAACACGGGTATGAAGAACAAACAATAACTAGTCAAAGGCAGACTTCTTAATTCTACCATCATCCTACCCCACTCTCGTTAATCAAAATTCCATTCTACAAAAATGTGTTACCTATACTCTGTGGTTCCATGGCTACAGAATCATATACTTAAGCGCTAAATACCACAAGACCAAACTGCTCTGATACCAACTGTAACGACCTCGAAATCCAGAGCTTCGCCACCCCGAACTCCCGGGTCGTTAACCTACCGGATCACATCAAACCTGTCAGACCTGTTCACTAACACATATTCCAAATCATCTAATTCAACATCAACTCAGATTTCTCAAGATACTGGATCATAATTTCTTAGCTTAAACTATTACAGCTTAGGTTATTCGCAATTCAAATTTTTTAAGAACAAATTATCCGTACCGACCCGCGCAGGGGTCTTATTATCCAGTGGTGATGGGCTCATCGGAATCTCAGACTCTAAACCCCATTCCCGAGCAATCTACTGATGATCAAAACCTGCAGAAAGGAATCAAACAAAGGGTGAGCTTTTGAGAGCTCAGTAAGGTCGCACAAGGACTACCAACAGGATTACAAAACGATTCCAAAGAATCCAACCGACAAAAATTTCCAGAATACTTCAGATGGTCAAAACTCAATGACTTCCAAAAGGATCAAAAACTCATCAGAAATAGGTACCAAAATAAACCAGAACAAACATGACCGATTCCAAAAAGAACAATCGATAATAGATCATTCCTAGAGTCATCATTTTCCAAAAATACAATGAAGATTTTTCAAAGGATTTTAACAGAAGCACAAATCATTTCAGATAATACTTTTCAGACATTTTCGTAACAGTCACGGCAGTATACAGAGCAGATAAAATCAAAAATCAACGTTAATCCTGGGCGGTCGCGATGCCATTCCGACAAAGAACAGAAGTGTACACATGCATGATGTACTAAAATACTAGTCCACTTGGGTACTAACCTGTTTTTTCCTGTAGGATTCAGACCAGCCTTATTACACCCTCCCACAGAACAGAAACCCAGGTCAACACAGAAAATCAACAATATCAGTGAGCCTTAACATAAGCTCAATCACCGAAATCAATTCGAATTCCAATAACAATAATCATACTGGCATAAGTCAGTATTCAGAATTTTCAGAAGAAACCAGAATTTTCAGAAGAAAATCATAGATAAACAACAAAGACGATTGCGAATAGATATCAGATTTGGACATAACAATTCAGAAGAATGGATACAGACAATGATCAACTTTGCTCAGCATGCAATACATGCGAACATCACAAGAATTCCAAATAATTGAGTTAGGTTCAATATTAGGGTTTTCTGGGCAATAACATGCTGATAACCATCCAGAATTCAGAGTTCGGCATTAGCCATAAATAAATCAAATGAGTACTTACGAGTATGAGCAATAGAATAATGGTTCGGACAAAGTCCTTACCCAAGGTTCAGATAGAATCCCTTACTTGGATCTGCAGCTAAATTATCCTAACTGGAAGTCTTTAGCTTTAAACTAAACGGAACAATCGAACCATTAGAAACAACCTACAGAATAAAAGTATAACTTAATACAAACTCACACATGCTCCCAAAATGAACCTCCCCTCACCGGGTATGTAAAATTATTGAAACGCCCCTAGGGTGTAAAATTACCAAAATGCCCCTCTCGGACTTAAATTACCCAAATGGTCTTCCCATAAGTAGAATCACTGAAATAAGCTTCCCATATGTAAATTTATGTAAAAATACCCTTCTTAGGTCAAATTACCAAAATACCCCTTCGGGGTGGTAAATTACGAAAACACCCCTGGGGGTTTCCGGCACCGGAAAAATCTCAAAAATATCTTAAACCGCTATTTTAAGCATCCCAAATCATTTCTGTACTAAAAACTCTTTTAAAAAATTTTTGCCAGAAAATCCTGAACCAGTGTCCGAACCGAGCGCTAAAAGGCCAGTTCCGCGAAAAATACGGATCGGCTTTAGAATGGCACAAAATTTTAGAATATGAATCATATCAGTAAAATAATATTTTTCTAAAATTTTCAAATCAAAACAGCTTGGTTTGCTACGCTAAATAATCTGATAAAGTTCTTTAATTGGTGCTCCAATTTAGCGCTCTTTGCAAACTCCGAAAATTCCCAACATTTTCCAGAGCGTAGTTCTCGTAAAAATACTAGGGGTTACTGTTTTGAATTTTGTCTAATTTTGGCTCTAGCTATTTATGAAAATTCAATTAAAAACTGCCTAAATGAATTTCACCTTTAGCGACAATAACACACACTATTCAAATCAAACACACACTATTGCACCTTGAAACACACACTTTCTTCCACCTTCAGCTGAGACACGTTCATCGTGCAACACTTCACAACTCACACTACTTCACTTCTAATCCACTCCAAATCATTAAAATCTCATTCTACCCCCTTAATCACATTCCAACACATACTTAAACATACAATTCACACACAATCACTCACATACTAACTCACTGAACTTTGTCAAACTCACTGCCCAGCCGTGGTTTCTCTTCCCTAGCTTCCCACTAGCCCACAACTGGATTACCCATTGGTCACGTGATATCATTTACACAATTACATAGTTAAAACCCATCACCCGCAACATTAAATCCCATAAAATTTCCCCCAGTAACATGGCTCGACAGCCATGTTCATGGCTCCAACACATGCTCCACGGTAACCGAAAACACACAAACTTCAGAAACACACACTAGAACATGCCAACAAGGAGTTTGGAGGGTTTGCCCTTTAAAAATGTTTGGAAATCCTCTCTGTTCTTCCCTATTTTTCCTCTTCCACGACTGCCCTGATTCCCTTCTTCCTCTCTGTTTTTTTTTGTTGGAGTTACTGTTCTTCTCCTTTCTTTCTGTTTCTTGTCTTCCTTTCCCGAAAGGGAAAGGTTTCCTTTTTGGGGTTTTTTTTACTTATCCACCCAATTGGTTTATAATATAATGACATTAGTCATCACATGACCAAGCAGGAGGTGGCCTTGCCTTATACTCCATCTTCCGAAATTTGACACAATGCATACTTTCAAGAATTGCAAATTAACCCCTCAAGTTTGCAAAATTACAAAAATACCCCCAAAATTTCAAAAATTACATTTTTGTCCCAAAATTCTTTTAAGCTTCCACAAGCTTCTAATACCCGAGTATTGCTCAAAATTAGCGCCCGTTTATTTTTTGGGTCACAGATGACTATTTTAATCGGCTCCCAAAGTTCAGGATATTACACAGGTCCTCTATCTTTATCTACATAAACGTAACGACCAATTATATTACGCTAACGACGTTGGCTTACAATCGATTTTAGCAGCTTCAAATAGTGTAAAAGGAAGCCTCATTCGATTTTAGTAATTGGTTGCTCGGCTCTGCTGCATATTGTTCCCTTTATATAAGCTGTCCAAGTAAAATGAATTGCTAGGCTGGAGCACCGGTGACCCTGAGCAGCCTCATAGACTAAATGTGGTTTTCTCAATCACATTACATATTTGATAATGGCAGGTTGTGCTCTTAGCCTTTGTACTTGTTTCAAACACGCTGTGCATACTTGTGTTCCATTCTTTTAGAGCCATGCACTCACCGTCGAAGTCAGTTGCAGAGTCCATTCATTCATTGATTGCATAATGCAAGAAATAAGATGTTTTCATGGATGGTAACAAAACTCTTTAAATAATTCCAAGTTCGTTATTTAAATTTCAGCTGTCAACATTCGTTACTTACGGTGGTGCGATGAGAATAATATTGCATATCCCATGGTTCAGTTGATATCAATGGTCAAACGTTGTTTGCATACCATGAATACACATCAACGACGTTTGAAGAAAGTAATCCGTGCCTTATGTTTCCAGGTTGTTGATGTGTGTTCGGAGGTCGTCAATGCCGATCGTTCAGGCTCTGTGCTACGTTACACAATTGCTTCTGATTTTGCGGTGATTTACGTTGTTTCAATTTGAGTATTGCTCATATCTTTGTTGTAATTATTTTGAAACTGAGCCATGTATACCTATACAAACTGCAGTCCTCGATTATCAAATTTATGGATGATATCAGGTCTGATGATGAGATCTCCGATTTCTTCTCCCGTTTCTTTGAACATGTTTACCCGCTGATTAAATGGAGGACGTCCAGTTGGTATACTCTTCGGTCATTGAGTTCTTCCATAGCAGTATTCTATCTGTAAATTGGCTTTGTGCAATTGCAAGGTTCAAATGAATACATGTTTAGATGGCACTAATTAGGATATTCTCATTTTTGACATTGCCTTTATATCAACCATTTTAGGTGTATGGTTAACGACACACCTTAGGTACTGAATTTTTCTTACCTTTTCAGTTCTCCGTGCCAATCTGCTGGGACTATCATTGGTTTATGCTCTGCATCAACATCAACGGGGGGTGCATCGACTACCTCAACTCTGGTCGACGCAGTGTTTTGGTTGAGATTGAGATTTTCCATAGGCACCTGGTATATACTCAGCCATGGCATTTATTACAACTATCAAATGGATATAAGATAAAGTAGAGCCATCATAATATGTTTAACCTATACTGTGGTTAGGCCCACGTCCTTACACATATGTTGAGGCATAAAGCTGGTAGAGACATTGACTGACAACTTTATGCTTTCCAGAGTCATCCATGTCCAAAACAAACAAACGAGTACGATCTTCTCTTAGTGTAACCATAGCTTCTCTCAACTCCGTTCCTAACTTCATCCTTTTAATGACATTACTGAATAAGGTGTGTTATGAACTATTTCAGTGATGATTGCGGAGTGTATACATTAATGTTTATGGAGCATTGGTGGGCAAGTTCAGTGTAGCGATCTTCACGGTGAGGGTGTAAACCTTGTTTGCATTTAAGTTTTTGCAATGTTTTAGTATACACGATTGCAAGTAAATTCATAAGTAGTTTCATGCTCCATTAACATAATGCTTATGTTGTTAGTCCAAGGTCAAGCACTACAGAGTCCAGATTGCTGCCAGGTTGATTCTCCATCGACTGAATGGTATTCAACTCCCAGTGGTGCACGCAAAAATAACTGGTGCTATCGGTCATCTGCCAACCACTCAAGAGGCATATAGCTTAGCCAAAAAGCCATATTTGCTAGGCTATGCCTTTTTATCCTCCCGTGATATGAGGTATGAGCCATTTCACAGTATTCGCAACGTTATTCTATTCTTATCTTCTTTGACCACCAATTTTCAGTGCTTTTAATCCCGTTGTCCTAACTCACAATGTTTCCACACAGAAGATGAACATTGTTCAACTTTCACATAGTAAAAAAAGGCATTCCCTTTTTCCATGAATTCAATTTAAGGGCTTCCTTTCATCGGTTTCCCACGTATATGTTTGTGCCTTTTGCAGTGAGGTCCTGAAAAATATGTACGACTACCACTTAACGAGGTTTGATATCTCGACCATGGAAGGCAATAACTAGGTTGGCGCAGCCGTGAGTACCATTTAAATGCAATGACAATTTGTCAAGGTGGGTTTATTTGTCCTGTGTTATAATTTATGGCTATCAATGCAGGTTGTCGACATGGTTGTCAGGGTGATAAACACTGAGAGCAATGGCCCACTAGACCGATACATCTTTCCCACTTTCTTTGTTGTACACACCTCTACATTTGGCACTCTTTTATTCTCACCAGTGTCATTAATGCTTACCTAAGGAAGATAGGACTATGACCTGAATAGTTGCTCTAATGTCTGGTTACGTTTTGTATGAACACGATGCTATGCACATTGTAGCCTAGCGTTATATCTTACCTCTCAACATCACGGACGGATGACGAAATTAAAAAAAAATTCAGAACTATTATCTGTCGAACTGGATTAAGAGGAACCTCAACTCCTGCCATATGGTAAATATGCCCAATTTCTTACAACCTCTCTTGTTTAAATGATCTTGGGGAAGACTTAGGAGGCTTATTTTCTGTGCACGCTCATGGTATATTCACATGGATTTAATTGTTCTTCATATGGATGTTTTAGCTCATAGTGCCTATGTTGCGGAAAAGTAATCACTGGGTGGCATTTTCCTTCAATCTCCTCACGTGGAGCATGGAGTACTTGGATCCATCCCGGAATGAGACATGCCGTTAACCTAATGGTAACCCTCATTGGTTTGCTGCTAGTGCCATTTGCACACCGATCCGTTCCCTCATCAATAGCTAACGGTTGTTATTTCGATCTTACTCTACAGGGTAGGGTAGTATCCCTTATCATGGTAGATGTAAGCAGAGGGACCTCTTTCATGTCGGCGTCATTTTCTTTCATCCCTATTAGTGTTCCACGGGATACCACTGCGTAAGAGTTATTTACTTAGTCCTGCCCATATATGTTTTTTATTTTTTGTATAAGGTCCTTTATTGCCAGTGAATAAACCCAAAAATCAACATGCAACCTTATCAATTTACAACTACGCCTTGAAAATAATGCCTATCGTGTATCATGGGCCTCATATGTGCACCACTGCTATAGGTAATTCCCAGTGATATTAGATACATGTTAATATTGGATTACACTGCCTTTTGCCACCTCAATACTCTATAGAGTTTATACTTTTGACACACTTGCTATGGTCTTGTGCCTCCCTTGTTGATTTTCATTGACTATCCTCTGCTTTCTCTCTTCCCATCCACTGTATATTGTAATAGCCACAGCTAGTTTATGTAGTTTGGCTCTGGAACTTTTCTCCCTAAACTTGTTGAAAGCATATCGTGGGATTTGTGTGCGTGTGCTAAAATTCACGGTGATGAGAAGTTTGTAAAGTGTATCCACTTGATTCCAGATTTCTTTACTAAGCTTGCACTCCATGAACTGGAAAGATGCTCAATTGTCTCCTACTGCTTAGAACATAGGCTGCTTAGATCATCATCTACTATACTCCAAGTTTGTTTTTATCTCTGGTCCTTATTTTAATTTTTGACAGCAGCCATAATATGAAGCCACATGTTGGGATGTGCTTAAAACCATTTTATCTTTCACCGTGCCACAACGGGTCAGTGAACCCAGTCAACAGTTAGGCATAAAAAATAGCCGACATGCCATCTGTGATGGGGCAAGGCTGACGTTTTCATCCTCATTGCCATCGCTCGTAGGAATTTTTGATGCCTATACCGTTGACATCCTTAACCCTGGAGATCTTGTAGTTGTATTCCATGTACCATGCACCAGATTCTTTGACACCTTCAGGGTCAATACACCAGCAGCATCATATACCGCCCTCGTTCCATATTGAGTTACCACCAGGACCATTAGAGTGCCAACTTATTGGCCGAAACCATAAGCCTTTTTTGCCTACGGTCAAACCCTTTGTGTTTCTAATTGAGTGGTTGTATTTTACCTCTAGACTGCGTAATTTGTGAATGAGGTCCAACGTTCTTTGACAGTTTGGCGTAGATAGTTTATTTCTTGGTGGAGAGGTCCAAAATGTTTTTATCTACGGAAGCTGACTTTTCCAATCGTGGAGGTTTCTTAAGCCTAGCTCCCTTTCTTTTTTTTGCCGCACACACATCCTTCCAACCTACTTTATGTAAGGCTGATGTCACTACCATGCCAACAACGAGTGTATGTTATTATACAATACGATCCATCAAACTTTTCCAAGTTTGGCTTCTATACAACGTGTCATCCTGAAATTGTATATTACGTCATACAATCCATAATGGAGTAGAACTGTCACGTGGAAAGTTTTTTCTCATAAGCATTTTGCTAGCATCGAGGTTTAGTTGACACCGTGTATCTATGTCGTTACTAATAACGTCACGTCTTTTACCCGTTTTTTTTGTAGGTGTCACTGTGATATTTACTTGATAAAATATTTGGAGCATTGGTATGGTAAAATGGATTTAGTTATGGATCCAGTGATTATAATTCTAGCGGGTATAGACCCAGTAAGTAAAATTGTATAGTCAATTTTAGCCTAATGCTCGGCACACTTTATAATTCTTTATTGTGATTTTCTTTCAGTGTGTGGTTGAGATGCTTCGTAACGGGACAATCGTGGGCTTATTACTTAATGAGCGTAACACTGAGAGGTTGCGACTTCTCACCCAAACCGAGCAGATTAGCAAACCGTAAAGGCAGGTTACTTGATAAAGGGGTGTACATGGTGTATATTATCTTTTCCCACTCATTGTTGTAATTTTGGTGATAAAATATGCTAGTTTGCATTTGCAAAACCTCGTGTCATTTTTCTGCATCATTTTGTGTGGTGCAGACTGATATACGGTTTATGCTGGAGATGGTGAATCGGTTTGGCAATTCGTTTTGATTGGCCACGACAATGCTTAAGGTTTTTTTTCACCCAATGAAATTCCTCCATGCGTTGGTCGCACAACTCTGAAGTATGTAATTTATTGAGAGGTGAAAATTGGTTAGGACATTTTGGAAATGCTGAGCAGAGGCAAAGTATAGCTTCTATTTTCTGGGGGAGAATCTTCGCCTATATGCTCTCTATCTTCCTCCCTCCTCTTCCACCCTATCTAGATATCTACGTGGTTAGTTGGAAATAAGGTCTATATGGATTTTTGTACAATTATGGTTTATAGTTCCGCCCAAAGAGAATGACTTGTATTCAGGATGGTGTGGTTGTCAGTCAGATGGAGAGCCAGCTTGGCTTCGATTCTGCCCAAAGAGATTTCTTTTTGTTAGTGGAGTGGTTGTCAGTCCATGAGAATTGAGAGTTATAGATAGGCAGAGTGGCTGGTATTGTCTACCAGTGTAGAGTGGATATATTGTATGGCACTTGACCTTAGCTGCCGCCTTCTACATGTGTCCGCTCAAATTTCTCATCACCATATTTAGCCCATAATCTTTAACTTGGAATGCTCATTAAGCATGTGTTGAAGTGCTATGACATGTGTTGAAGTGCTATGGGTTCTCCACACCCCTCTTACTTGGGTTGCAGGGAAATCAAATTTACTACCCTGCTAGGGTAATATGGACTGGTATTTCTTCGAATTCGGTGGTAGATCTGATCTGTTTGGCTATCTATTTAGAAGAAGACTACATGGCTGCAATTGTTGAATGAACTTATAAATGTGGATCTGTGTGTTTATGTATATGTGTGCATGCATTTGTCTTTGCACATATATGTGTGTTTGTGTTTGTGTTTGCACTTGTTTTGTTTGTTGACTTCATGATTTACCATTCTCTGTTGAAATGATTTAGAATATTAATCAACTGTGTAGGAAGTAGGTGTGCAAGTTAGGAGTTGACGAGGGTAATGAATGCACGTATGCAAATGGTTATATGAAGAGGCAGGTAATTATCTCATAATTAACTTGCACCCCTGATGTGAAGTGCTGGAGTTTGCACCGCATGTAGCTTGTGTTGCCATGATGGCCATGAGGTATACTCTTTCCTTAATGACTTTATTCCAATTGTATTTGATATCTGAGCTTGGACAATGAGAAAAGCAACTTTAGACCTTGTGTTAACCATGCCTAGATCCGTCCTTTTAAGACTAGTGTGCTCTGTTTTCCTGCTTAATGAACTTATTTAGAGAAGAAATGCTCTGTTATCTATAACTGGGTAATTTTAGCATAATAAATGTCCATTTTTTTTCCTTGAGTTTCTAAAGAGTCTGTGATTATAATGTCTAGATTTTTTATTCTAAATAATAAGTCGAGAGAATCAAGTTAATGACAGAAAAATGGTTAGGGAAGATATTAACAAAAATAAGGTGGTGGTACTTTTCTTAGCATTCTAAAAATATGCTCATGGATTGAGCCAGGGACCTTCATGGGAACTTCTTCGAATTTTAAAGAGGAATAACGAGTTCAGTAAACCAAATAGAATTGGGTCGTATTCATATATCAGTTTTATATATAGAATTGATATCTACATCTATTCAAGGCACAGGTGGGTTGATGAACAATGAATGGCCGAGTGAAGAAATCCTCGTTAGGAGTATGACTCTGGTGAGGACATTTTGGCAATACTGTGCAGAGGCAAAGTATATCTTCCATTTGTTGGGGGAGAATATTTCTTACTTTTTGGGCACAGTTAACTTAGGAGATGTTGGTAGCTATTTATTATGTTGTTTCAATACGGTCACTCTCTTTTGCTTCTCTGCCCGTGTGTCACACAGTGTTTCCCGTGTAATAATAACTCATGTTTTTTGTTGCATGAACAAGCAGTTATGCATTTTCATAATAACGTTGAGATTGGAAGTTGTTACACCTTTCAATCGAACTTTTAGAGCTTATGAGAAGGCATAGCTAGGCAAATCTTGTATTTTTTCGCAGTAGTTACGAAGATTACTTCACTAAACACACTGGGATGTCGCCCTAATTATAACGCAATTGAATTGACATAAATGATTGTATTCTACTATATATTCTCTAGGTCTTCCCCCCCCCCCCCAAAACAAAATAAAAATTCTTCAAGCTTAAGTTGGAGGAATAAATCTCGGTATTGTGTTGTGAGATTCTTAATCTACAGGAAAGTGTACTCTACAATCATTCAGAAACAAGTGGGAAAAATTGCAATTACCTTAATGGGTATATGCTAACAACTTTTTCCATACATGCCAGTCATTCATTTCTGTGCTATAATTTTCTTGTCATAATCTTTATGCAAAAGGTCTTTTGGTCCCTTGTTATGGAATAATTTGGACCCATAATGGAATCGTTGTTATCATTCATAACACAAGTAGTTTAGCAATAAATATAGCATTTCCCACAGCAGCAAATGACTCTTCAAACTCTTAACAAAATGTATTGAGATGACTTATACACGAGTCGCATCTCCAACTTTCCAAACTACATAGAACCGTGAGGTTTGTCGCTTTAAGAAAGTACATTGGAATACCGGATTTTTTTAATATTGGGTTCCGTTATTTTGTTCGAGCTACTACTTTGTTACCTGAGTGTTGCAAATGACCGTGACGACTGCTGCCATCTTTCTAGCCCAATTTATCATGCCCATCATCTGTATACTTTTGCTATCGAAATTGCCCATCCCGAGTCCTCTACGTGCTTGACATTCCACCGTTGTCTCAATAGGGTATTTCAGTGGTATGTTTCAGTCCTCTTTCCCATTACTTACAAAAATTGGTCCACCAATCCCGGTAGAAATGACCACTACATGTACGCATGTACAACTAGACATACAACCCATAATTGCAATGACCCAAATGCAAGAGCGGAGCTCTACCAACTGAGTTATACACCCCCCAATCCAAGTGGAACAGATAGGCATGAAGACATCAAACACTTCTTCTATTCATTCGCTGTCGCAGCCAGCGCATCCTAGAATTGAACCAAACCCCTCGCCCGTGATGTAAATCATCACACCGACATGGTCCCACAGATTGAAAGAGAATCATTATATTCCTTTTTGGGAGCATTTTATCTGTCCCAAACGCATCGTACAACTCTCTGTTGTACTGCGCCCTCCATGTGCGCGTGTTCCTCCCTTTCCTCCTCAGCACACATGCATTTATGAAATAGCTCGGATGTTAATAAAATATGAAGAAGACATGAAACCTTCCTGGCACACCCGTAAACATTCTATGATCTATTTTTAAGCGTGCTCCCATTTCGGAACATTTATCATATAGATAAACAAACACTTGTTATTGGAGAAGACAAAGGCATTTGTGTAGACACTAAAAAAAAATTATTTTTACGTTGCATTGCAGCTTATTTTTTACATGTCAAATATTCTAAGGCTGCGAGCAATGTGGACCTCGAACGGGCTCGAAATCAAAAACAAGTTGGAAGGACTACTCCAAATATTTTTTTTTGTCCGGTCCATGTTCTTGCTACCGGAAAGTTTAATTTAGTCAAGTTTTACCAATAGAAATTAAGGGGAAATGAGTCCATCTACGTAATTAGTTTTAAAAAATTTGTGCGGGACTACATCCCTTTATTTTAAAAGTCAAATGCCAAATTCACGGGTTCTCTAGACGTAGCCCTGCCAGCCTATAAGTTGAGGGCTTCGGGTAGGAACGAACGACACACTGAGCCTCTGCTTGCTAGGCCAACGCTCTGCCAGAACTCTGTTTTAAGCGTGTCGAAACATGGGAATTATGCACAAAACTATAGTACTAGAGACAGTAGGCAGCCAACCTGTACTTTGGGGTTTTACATTTTTTGGACAATAGAATTTCATTAATTTCATAAAATGCGGCGTAATTGATAGGTGACAAAACACGGTGCTTTTCATTGCAAATGGGTAAACCGCATCCGTCTCTTCAATCCCAACCCCCTAGAAAGGAAAATTGTATTTGCATGTAAAGTTCCTCTTTTTTTTACGAGTCCCACCGAAGCAAAAGTAGCACTTGTGTCCCCCCGTAATTCCTGCATAAAAAGGCGAAGGCTTCAACAGAATCAGACATGCACTTTTCCATAAAAGGACTTATGTTTTCGCCGAAAGAGACTAGTTTCACCAAGACCGCGCTTCAAACCGTTCTTCTATAATAGAATGAGAGTAAACACACTACGGAGCGGATCATTTTGTCCTTAACACCTACGTGTATATATTGACCGGAAAAATGCGACCTAATTAAGAAGTGACAAGTTCAGACGTTGCTCTTCGTTACAAAACGGCTAACCCGCATCAGTTTCTTCACTCCCAACACCCTTAGCAAGGGAAAGTGTGTTTGCAACTAAAGTTCTAAGGTTTTGTAAGAGTCCCTCCGAAGCAATTTCAGCTCTTGTCCCCCCTCCCCCCGCATGATTTTTGCATAAAAACACTGGGGCATCGGCAGAGTTTGAAATGCACTTTTGCATAAAACAACTTGCTTTTTTGCAGAAAGAGACTAGTTTTTACGTGAACCGTGCATCTACGTCGTCCTTTAATAGACAACTAAACACACTCCGAAGCGGATCATATTCTCCTTAACACCTTCGTGGGTATTTTGACCTGAAAAATATGGCCTAATTGAGACGTGACAAGTCGAGACTTTGCTATTCGTTACAAAATGGCTAATCTGCATCCGTTTCTTCACTCCCAACCCCCTTAGCAAGGGAAAGTGTATTTGCAACTAAAGTTCTGAAGTTTTGTAGGAGTCCCACTGAAGCAATTTCAGCGCTTGTGCCCCCCCGTAATTTCTGCATAAAAGCACTGGGGCATCGACATAGTTCGAGATTCACTTTTGCATAAAAACGACTCGCGCTTCCACAGAAAAGGACTAGTTTCATTATTCTGTCAAAGATGACTAGATTTATAATGCGTGGTATTCGACATTACTAGGTTCATCTGATGTGAATTTGGGTTGTTGAAAATTTTATCTACATATTAAAATAATCTAAATTTTTATTTTTATTTTTGGTCTTCTTTGTTCAGCCATCATGTACGTCAAAGGAGTCAACCTTGCGAAAGGGTCCCTTGTGTTGTGTCATATAGAACTCCTCCTCTGGTCACCGACTGCATGTTTGTGTGGGTCGTGCACTGCATGCATGCATGACGGTCGTCACTACTCACTCTTGTCAGTCACCACCCCATCACGTCAGTTTTCATTGTGTATTGGACCACAACCACAACTCTACACTTTCCACTGTCGAGTTTTCTCTATCTACGTCCGACCAAGCATACTAGTCACTTGAATTTTACACTCCCCCCTGTAGAACACCCCCTCTCTCTCACTCGCTCTCATTTCCATCGGACCCTTCTACCCAAGAAAATGTCTAACCGTGGCCATGGACGTGGACGTGAAACTATGGGACTCTGAAGGCGGATGAGGCGATGAAAGGGGTAGAGCTGTCGGCTTGACTGGGGCAGGAGGAACGCCTTCTCCACATTATTTTCCACCATAATTTATGAATCTTGTTGCTGAGAGAAGGCATAGAATGAGGAGACGATGTGGCCATAGCCTAATGCCTTGGCTGTGGTGGTGAAGCTCGTTGAGAAAACGCTCATCTTGCTCTGCAATGGCCTCCTCTACCCCTTCCATCACCTCGTCCGCCTTCGGGGTCCCATAGTTGCACGTCCATGGCCACGGTTAGACATAATCTTGGGTAGAAGGGTCCGACAAAATGAGAGTAAGTTAGAGAGAGGGGGTGTTCTTGTAATATCCCAAACTTCGGGAGTCAGTTAAAATAGCCATCGATGACCCAGAAAATAAACGAGCACTAATTTTGAGCAATGCTCGGGTATTAGTACAGTATTGAGGCTTAAAAATATTTTGGGGCAAAAATATAATTTTCAAAATTTTGGGGGCATTTTCGTAATTTTGGAAAACTTTGGGGGTATTTGTGCAATTTTATAAAAGTAATTTAGGAACTTTTTCTTTTTGTGTGCCACCTCCTACTAGCTTAATGACTAAGCTAGGAAAAAAAGAAGATAATTGAGAAGGGAAGGATAAGTTTAAAGAAGAAAAACAAAACAAAAACAAAACAAAAAGGGAAACCTTTCCCTTTCGGGAAAGGAAGACAAAAAAAACAGAGCAAAGAAAGAAGGAAACAGAGGGAAAACCGGGATTTTGGGCAGCAAATTCAAGAAAGAGAAAGAGAGAGATTGAAGAGAAGTTCAAGGTTAATCTTCTCCTTCCTTCCTAATATGCAAATTCAATTTTTGTGAGTGTGTTTGAGCTTGGTGCAAGGTGCGGGAGTGCCATGAACATGGCTGGGCAGCCATGGTGTTGGTTCATATGCTTGAGTGTTGCGGGTGAAGAATTGGGGTGAAACCTTGTTGGAATCATGGACATGAGACCTAAAACAACAAAGAAAAATGAAACTAATTATGGTTTCGTAATTGGTGGAAGTTTAGTGTGCGTGGGTGTGTGTTTCAACGTGTTTTAGTGTGTGTTCTTCAATTTGATTTATGGGTTTGAATTCAATTGGTGTAATTGTGTAAATTGAAAGAGTTTAGGGCATTAATGTATAGTTTGTAATGAAATTTAGTGGTTAAAGTGCATAAAAGTGAGGAATTTAGGGGTGATTGAAGGAGGAATGTGCCCAGGTGTGCTTCGGCTAGAGGTTGAAGATGAAATGTGTGTGTTTGAAGGTGTAGTAGTGTGTGTAATCTGAATAGTGACCGTAATCATCACTAAAGGTGGAAAAATATTTAGGCTGTTTTTCCTCGAAATTCTATAAATAGTTAGGGCCCAAATTGGACAAAACACAAAACTGTAACCCCCATTAGTTTTACAAAACCTATGCTCTGGAATTGTTTGAGAATTTTTAGAGTCCGTAAAGAGTGCTAAATTGGAGTACCGATTAAAGAACTTTATCAGATTATTTAGCATAGCAAACCAAGCTGTTTTGATTTGAAAATTTTAGGAAAATATTATTTTACTGATATGATTCATATTATAAAATTTTGTACCATTCTGAGGCCGATAGATATTTTTTTGGTAAAACTGGCCTTTTAGCGCTCGGCCTGGACACTGGTTCAGAATTTTCGGACGAAAATTTTCTAAAATACTTTTTAGTCCAGAAATGACATCAGGATACTTAAAATAGCGGTTTAAGATATTTTTGAGATTTTTTTGGTGCCGGAAACCCCCAGGGGTGTTTTGGTAATTTACCACCCCGAAGGGGTATTTTGGTAATTTTACCTATAAGAGGTATTTTGAAGTAAATTTACATACAGTAAGATTATTTTAGTGACTTTGCTTATGAAAAAGTCATTTTGAGAATTAAAGTGTAACGGGGGTGCTTTGGTAATTTGCCACCCCGAATGGGTATTTTGGTAATTTGACCTAAGAAAGGTATTTTTGCATAAATTTACATATGGGAAGCTTATTTCGGTGATTCTACTTATGGGAAGACCATTTTGGTAATTTAAGCCCGAGAGGGGCATTTTGGTAATTTTACACCCTAGGGGCGTTTCAGTAATTTTACATACTCGGTGAGGGGAGGTTCATTTTGGGAGCATGTGTGAGTTTGTATTAAGTTATACTTTTGTTTGTAGGCTGTGTTCTAATGATTCGATTATTTCGTTTAGGTTAAAGCTAAAGACTTCCGGTTAGGATAATTTAGATGCGGATCCAGGTAAGGGATTCTATCTGAACCTTGGGTAAGGACTTTTGTCCAAACCCTTATTTGATTACTTGTACTCGTAAGTACTCCTTTGATATATTTATGGCTAATGCCGAACTCTGAGTTATGTATTGATATCAGCATGTTCTTGCCCAGAAAACCCTAATGTTGAACCTGAATCGGTTATTTGGAAATCTTGTGATGCTCGCGTGTTATTGCGTGCTGAGAAAATTTGATAATTGTCTGTATCCATTCTTTTGAATTGTTATGATTATATTCAATAATTATTCGCAGTCGTTTTTGTTGTTTATCTGTGATTTTTCTTCTGAAATTCTGATTTCTTCTGAAAATCTCGAATGCTGACTTATGTCAGTATGATTATTGTTATGAGAACCCGAATTGATTTTGGGGATATGAGCTTATGTTAATGCTCATTGATATTGTTAATTTCTGTGTTGGCCTGGGTACCTGTTTAGTGGGGAGGCGGTATAAGGCTGGTTGAATCCTGCATGAAACGCAGGCTAGTACCCAAGTGGACTAGTAATTATTTTAGTACATCATGCATGTGTACACTATATGAGCTTGCCATAATGGCATTGCAATCGCCCAGGATCAACATTGATTTTTTATTTTTTTTAGCTAGAATGATTTGTGCTTGGGTTGAAAGCCCTTGACAAACATTCATTGTACTTAGTTAGAAGGATTTGTACTTGGGTTGAAATCCCTTGACAAGACTTTATCGTATTATTTGATTTGATTTCTGCTTGGGTTAAAATCCCTCGGGAAATCTTGCTGTATTTTTGAAATGAATTTCTGCTCGGATTGAAATCCCTTGGGTAAGGGAAATTTTCGTGGTACTTGGAAATGCTGACTTGAAAATGATCTTTTATTGATCGGTTTGGATTTTGTTCTAATTGATAATATTTATTTTGGCATCTATTTCTGGTGAACTTTGATCATTTTGGGTAATCATTGAGTTTTGATCGTTCGAAGTGTTTTGATAATCATCATCGGTTGGATTTTTTTGGAGTCGTGTTATAATCTCTTTTGTAGTCCTTGTATGACCTTACTGGGCTCTCAAAAGCTCACCCTTCGTTTGGCTCCCTTCTGCAGGTGATGATAAGCTGTAGTAGGTTCGGGAATGGGTTAGAGTCTGAGTGAGATTTTGATGAGTCCATCACCACGGTATAGTAAGACCCCTGCGTGGGTCTGTACTGTTGATTCATCCTTTAGGGATTCAAGTTTGAAAAGAACCTAGGTTTTAATGGTTTGAGTTCAAGCAGGTTTTATTGTAATCTTGTATTTTGGAGAATTCGAGTCGGTATCGGATCAGATGCTTTGAAGTATGTGGTTGTGTATAGGATTTGACAGGTTTGATATGATCTGGTAGGTTAACGACCCGGGAGTTCGGGGCTGCGGTGCTTCGGATTTCCGGGGGCGTTACAGTTCTACAAGGGGGACATAGATAGAGAAGTCAAGTGCCTAGTGTGCTTGGTCGGACATAGATAGAGAAGTCTCGGCAGTGGAAAGTGTAGAGTTGTGGCTGTGGTCCAATACACAATGGAAACTGAAGTGAGGGGGTGGTGACTGGCAAGATTGAGTAGTGACGACCATCATGCATGCAGGCGGCGCATGACCCACACAAGCATGTAGTTGGTGATCAGAGGAGGAGTTCTATATGACACAACACAAGGAGCCCTTCCGCAAGAGTTGACTACATTGACGTACGTGATGGTTGAACAAAGAAGACCAAAAATAAAAATAAAAATAAAAATTAGATTATTTTAATATGTATATAAATGTTTCAACAACCCAACTTCACATCAGATGAACCTAGTAATGTCCAATACCCACGCATTATAAATCGAGTCATCTTTGATAGAACAATGAAACTAGTCCTTTTCTGCGGAACCACAAGTCGTTTTATGCAAAAGTGCGTGTCGAACTCTGCCGATGCCCTAGTGTACATCTGGTAAGTAGGTCCTATACGTATTTCACCACTGAAGGGGAATTTCTTATCATGGAGTGTTCTTAAGCCTAGCCCTTTTATTTTTTTGCCACCCACATAACCTTCTAACCAAATTTCGTACCAAAGGTCACTACCATGTGTTATCTTAGAGTGGAAACGTGTTCCCCCTTCATCCAAACGCACAAAGTAACATTGTGAAATTGATTGGATGATAATACAACAAAAAGCCGACACGAAACCCTCAAGGCCGATCCACACACACCCTAAGATCCTTTTTCAAGTGTGCTCCCATTTCAAGTCGCGATATACATTAATAGACCCAAGTCACTATTGAAAAGGGGGGCATTCATGTAGGCACGACCAGCCACAAATTTTTACTGTGCATGTCAGCTTATTTTTAATGCCAGTCAAATATTCCAACGCTGCAAGAAGCGTGAGCCTGAAACAGGCTTGAAGTCAAGTACTAGCCGGAAGGACTGCTGCAAGTAAAGGTAATTGCTAATGCAGGCCATGGTCTTGCTACCGGGAAGTTTAATACAAAGGGACCAAAAGAAATTAGATGGAATTGAATCCATCTAACTAATTGAATCTGGCCTAATTAAGGGCGCATAAAGTTGATTTAAGTAAATAGGTCAGAGACCTAAATCAATGGTTTTCTTCCCTTAAGTGGACCATTTTGCCTATAAATTAGAGGGTTTTGAGTAGAGAAGAAGGACACACTAGGTCTCTGCTAACAACGTCAGCGCTTTGCCAAAACTATGTTACTAGCACACCACAGCACGAGAATATTCTCAATGTTGTGACAACAGTTAACGATGATGGATAAGAAGACTTAGACCCTCTTTGAGATGAAAGGTCTGCTGCAATGTGGCTTGTTATTAGTCTCGATCCCCACATGTAGTTTTTGGTTGTGTCCATTGAAGCAAGGCACCGCGGTGTAATGGAGCATGAAACTGGTCTTCGTTTGCAAATGGGCTTCGTTCACGTCACTTTTTGGGACTTACCCATGGTTTCTTGGCATCGATGGATCTCGCAATCTATGTGGTACTGGGCCCAACCATCTGCATACAAAAAGTTACCTTGGGGTGCTCGGACATAGGCTAGTCCCCTATCAAAAACATATTTAGTATTGCTTATGCACAGAAATGACTTGGGCAGTGGCACGTATCGACAGGCACCTTTGCATAAAGTACTTGCGTTTCTACAAAAACCGACTTGTGTTGCCCAAAGCAAACTCCTCGATATTTTGCAGAAAACTATATGTGTCTCCTAAACCGTGTACAACCTTGATTAAATGGATGCACAAATGACCTATCGATCCTGCAAACAACCTACGGTATTAGTAAACGCAACAATGATGTGATGAATATGATTACATGCAAATAACGTTGTTCTAGCAACTGTCTTACAAACGTAGGAGTGTTTACTGTCAACCCGTTAAATATAATTTTTAACGGGTTCTTAAAAACTCCAAGCGTGATTACATAGACGAATAGTAACACATGATGACAAGAATGCTCACGTAAGGTGAACATATGTTGGAAAATAGGGAGCACAGTAAATGATCCCAACCCCCTTGGCAAGAATGCTCATCAAAATGGAGGATGTTGACAACCATCAATGATCCCAACCCCCTTGGCAGTGTTCCTCTAAGCCTGTAGTTCCCGCAAGGTCATCCCACGTATCCAGTGGTAGAATTGCAAAAAAATGGCGATTAAATTGTGCCCTCCGTAATTTTTGCATAAAACGACTTAGGCATCAGCCTTATCAAACATGCACTTTTGCACAAACCGACTTGTGTTTCTGCAAAAAGCGACTAGTGTCACCACAAACTGCTATGCTTGGTCAGTAAACACATCAACCACTCTACATCGGAATCCTTACGACCTTAACTACCACGCATAACTGGGCCGATAAAATGCGCCCTAACGGAGAGGTGACAAAACACTATGCTTTGAGTTCCCATTGAAACGGAGGATATTGAAAACCATCAATGATCCCAACCCACTCAGGGCAATGTGTATGTAGTTCCCGCAAGGTCATCCCATGTATGTAGTGGTCCCACCGAGAAAAAAAGCATGCGCCCATGCGCCCCGTAATTTCTGCATAAAATGACTTGGGCATCAGCACAATTGGACACGCACTTTAGCAAAAACTGATTTGTGTTTCTGTAGAAAATGACTGGTGTCACCACAAACCGTTTGCACATCGCCGCTGCTGTTGTTCATGGGACCCCATTATTCCTACAAGGTCATCTAGTTCTCACAATATTTTCGTGTCTTAGAGCTTGCCCAATTGCACAGAGGGAAAGCGTGTCATTTTTTTTCCTGATCCTTCATCGTTGTATGTGGTCAGGTTGGACTCCATGTTTACACTAGGCAAAACTAAGCGGTGCTCGGACATAAGCTCGTCCTATAAGGTGCCACAAACACGACTTTAGCATCAGTGCAAACTGACAAGCACTTCCCATAAACGTACTTAAAATCACCTTAGAATGCTGCATGGGTCACCTAAAAGCATGTGGCTGCACAAACGATCTGACTATCCTGCAAGGTCACCCACTTATGCAATATTAGCGTGTCTTGAAGCACCGCTTTGTTTGCACATAGTGAAAGCAGGTCATTTCTTTGGATTCTTCGTTTTTTCATATTGTGGTTGGATCATGAACAATATATGCGGTATTATACGGGGCCATGCGTACAGGAGGCAAATCTATGTGGTGCTCGAAAAAGTATGCGAAACCTCCAATCACCTTATAATCACCAATATTTACCTGTTACCAATACCCTCAACCTTGTCATCATTAGTATTGCGATCATTGCTACGATTACCACCAAAACAACCATCTCGAGAAATGAAAGACAGCCAAGAACATTGTATCCACCGCTTGTCGGAACTACTAGGGTATCTCAATCTCAATAACAGTGCTACCCCCAACATCAAGGCAACTACCACCATCACGTTCACAATCATTGTCATCTTGTGTCAATGCCCACCACCGTCGTACTGTGACATCGACCACCGAAGTCTCCCTAATGGCATTAAGGAGACAGTTATAATTTGTTTACTGATGTTATAGATTAATGGGGAAAAAGCTATTTAGCTCATTTATCCTTACATCTATGACATCTTCCACCTAAATTGTAGCCTGCCACAAGTTAATCTTCAATTGAATACAACCCTATAAATAGTTAAAAATCCGTGTGTGTAACATGTTAGACTTTGACAGCATAACTTATAACAAATTAGGGCACTTTGAAAGGTACCTTTAGCTACCTCAAAGAAAGAACGTCGGGAGCGTCTAATTCTCTTCCAATTTCTAAGTCTTCTTTCGTATGTTGGTCGTTAATTGATCAATCGTACCGAACAAACATCCTTGAAATATGGCAAGGTATTTAGGACTCCTTATGGTTGTTTCTATCAAAAGATGTATAACGTCTGTCGCTCCAAAATTAAAACTAATGTACACTTCTCAAAGTGTGTGCAAATATACAATATAAGCCTTGCCCAATTAGGTAGGGGACTACGACGTGCAAAGTTGAAGCTTACGTGGCAGATGCAGATGTTCATCAAAGAATCCTATGTGGCACAATGATAGAGTTTGCACGAATTATGGATGGATTTCACAATGTAGAGAGGTATTGTGCCTCGCCATGTGTAATGCGGAAAACTCAAAAAATTACATCGGCAGCCTTGGACAAGAATAGTCGCATAGATCTACTTGCACTTCACCACGAGGCAAATCTTGTGTCACTGAAGCAAGATTTGTGTGACTTGAAGCTTGTCCTCGTTCGCACACAATGAAAGCGTGTATCATATTTTTGGATCCTTCTTCTTAACTTTTTGGCATGGATGTTCACAAGCTATGTGGTATTGTGCCCTGCGATGTGTTCACGAGGCAAAACTAAATGGTGCCTTAAGCTCTTCCCATAGGCGAAGTTAGTATTGCATCTTTAGAAAATGACTTGAGCATCGGCAGATTCCACCAAGCACAATCTCATAAAATACTTGTGTTTCTATAGAAACCAACTTGTGTCATCAAAACCGTGTAGAACCTTTCTTCTATGGTTGATCGATAAACACATCATGAGTGTCACTTAATGTACTTCTTCTATGATTGAACAATTGCATAAATGTACTTGTATTTTTGCAGAAAGGAGTTGTGTCACTTATGCAAGATTTGCGCGTCCTAAACCTTGTTTTCGTTCTCATACAGAGAAAGTGTGATATTTTTTTGGATCCTTCTTCACTTCTTGGCGGGGAAGGAATTGACAACCTATGTGGTATTGTGCGCTGCCAGCGGTACACGAGGCAAAACTAAATGGTGCTTTAATCTTTTCCCACAGGCGAAGGAAGTATTGCCAACATGCAGTTTGCATAAACGGACTTGTATTTCTAAGGAAAATGACTTGTGTCACCCAAACCATGTAAAACCATTCTTCTATGACTGATCAGTAAACACCACAACAATTATGAAGTGGATCATTTTCTCCTCAACAACTACGTGTAATCGGGCCGATAAAATCCTGCCTAATGAAGGGGTGACAAAAAGTTCTGCTTTTCCTTACAAAACGGATAAACCAGAACCATTAAGTAGCCCAACCCCCTTAGAAAGGGAAATGATATTTTTCGCAAGGTACTCCATTTTTTAGGAATCCCACTAAAGCAAAGGCAGTACTTGTACCCCCTCCCCCTACCCCACCCCTCGACGGATGTACTACATAAAATGACTGGTGCATTGGCAGAATCCGACATGCACTTTTGCACAAAAGACTTGTGTTTCTACAGAAAATGACTTGCGTCACGCAAACCGTGCAGAACCGTTGGCACTGCGACTGATCGATAAACACAACAACAACTCTGAAGCGAATCATTTTCTCCTCAACAAACTACGTGTAATCGGGCCGATAAAATCTCGCTTAATGGAGGGCTGACAAAAAGCTATGTTTTTCATTACAAAGTGAATAAACCCGAACCATCAAGTAGCCCAACCCCCTTAGAAAGGGAAAGGATAGTTCCCGCAAGGTCCTCATCTTTTAGGAGTCCCACGGAAGCAAAAGCAGCACTTGGGCCCCCACCCTCGGTGTACTGCATAAAACGACTGGGGCATCGGCAGAATTCAACATGCACTTTTGCAGAAACAGACTTGCATTTCTATGAAAAACAAGTTGTGGCACCCAAAAAGTGCAGAACCGTTCTTCTACGATTGATTGATAAACACACTCCAGAGTGAATAATTTTCTCCTCAACAACTACATGTAACCGGGCCGATAAAATGTGGCCTAATTGATAGGTGATAAAACCCGGTGCATTTTGTTTATAGAATGGATAAGCCGCAGAAAGTGTAGCTCCTGCAAGGTCCTCTTTCGTTGGGAGTCTCACTGAAGCAAGATTTAGTGCTTGTGCCATCCCCATAATTTCTGCATAAAACGACTAGGGCATCGACGAAATTCGACGTGCACCTTTGCATAAAACGACTGGTGTTTCTACAGAAAACGACTAGTGTCACACAAAGGGGGCTTGTGCCTTCCTCGCAAACACCGTTCTTCTACGTTTTATCAGTAAACACACTCCAGAGCGGATCATTTTCTCCTTAGAGCCACATGTAACCAGGCCGATAAAATTTGCCCTAATGGAGAGGTGACAAATCGCTATGCGTTTCATTACAAACCGCATAAGCGTGGCATCCATCGATGATGCCAACCCCCTTTTGCAAGGTAAAGCCTAGTTCCTGCAGGGGAAGCTTTCATTGGGAGTCCCACCGACGCAAGATTTAGCGCTTGTGCCCTCCCCATAATTTCTGAATGAGACAACTGGGGCATCGTAAGAATTCGTGTGTACCTTTGCATAACAAGTCGTGTTTCAGCATAAATGACTAGTTTCACCCAGACCGTGCTTCTACACCTTTCCTCTATGATTGATCAGTAAACACACTCCGATCAATAACATTCTCTCCTCAACACGTATGTGTTTATTTTTACCAAAACAGTGCAGCCTAATGGAGACGTGACAAATTGGGACGTTGCTTTTCGTTACAAAACGGCTAAACCGCATCCATCTCATCAGTCGCAACCCCATTAGCAAGGGGAGGTGTATTTTCATGTAAGGTTTTGAAGTTTTTTAGGAGTCCCAACAAAACAATTTCAGCGCTTGTGCCCCCCCCCCCCCCCGGCCCGTAATTTTTACATACAGACACTGGGCCATCGGCAGAATTCGACATGCACTTTTGCATAAAAGGACTTGCATTTTAGCAGAAAGGGATTAATTTCCTTGTTCTGTCAAAGATGACTCGATTTATAATGCGTGGGTATTGAACATAACTAGGTTCATCTGATGTGAATTTGGGTTGTTGAAAAATTTATATGCATATTAAAATAAAATTAAAATAATCCCTCTTTTTTTGGGTGTTCTTGTTTCAGCCTTCATGTATGTCACGTAATCAGCCCTTACTCTTAACCTCTTGTGTTGTGTCGTATAGAACTCCTCCTCGGGTCACCGACTACATGCTTGTGTTGGACGTGTGCCGCCTGCATGCATGACGGTCATCACTACTCAGACTTGTCAGACACCACCTCGTCACTTCAGTTTCCATAGTTTATTGGACTACAAACCACAACTCTCCACTGTCTTGTTTCTCTATTTACGTCCGACCAAGCACACTAGTCACTTGACTTTTATAGTCCCCCCTGTAGAACACCCCATCTCTCTCACTCGCTCTCAGTTCTATCAGACCCTTCTACCAAAGAAGATGTCTAACCGTGGCCGTGGACGTGCAACTATCGGACCATCAGGCAGACGAGGCAATGGAAGGGGTAGAGGCGGCCACCACAGAGTAGGATGAGCGCCTTCTTAAAAAGTTTTGCCACCACAGCCAAGGCATCAGGCTGTGGCCACGCCGTCTCCTCATTTGTACCTAGAAACGGCACCGAGGTCCAGCAGAAGCTGACATTACAGGTTTTCAGGCACAACTCAAAATAAGGAGACGGCGTGGCCACAGCGTGACCCCTTGGCTATGGTGGCGAAGCTTGTTGAGAAGGTGCACCTCCTACTTTACGGTGGCCGCCTCCACCCCTTCCATTGTCTTGTCTGCCTGACGGTTCAATAGTTGCACGTCCACGACCATGGGTAGACATCTTCTTTGGTAGAAAGGTTTGATGGAACTAAGAGCGAGTGAGAGAGATGGGGTGTTCTATAGGGGGGACTGTAAAAGTCAATTGACTAGTGTGCTTGGTCGGACGTATATAGAAAAACAAGACAGTGGAAAGTGTAGAGTTGTGGTTTGTAGTCCAATAAACAGTGGAAACTGAAGTGACGAGGTGTTGTGTGACAAGTCTGAGTAGTGATGACCGTCATGCATGCAGGCGGTGCACGTCCCACACAAGCATGCAGTCGGTGACCCGAGGAGGAGTTCTATACGACACAACACAAGAGGTTAAGAGTAAGGGCTGACTACGTGACGTACATGAAGGCTGAAACAAGAACACCCAAAAAAAAGAGGGATTATTTTAATTTTATTTTAATATGCGTATAAGTGTTTCAACAACCCAAATTCACATCAGATGAACCTAGTTATGTCCAACACCCACACATTATAAATCGAGTCATCTTTGACAGAATAAGGAAACTAGTCCCTTTCTGCGGAAATGCAAGTCCTTTTATGCAAAAGTGCATGTCGGATTCTACCGATGCCCCAGTGTCTGTACGTAGAAATTGGGGGGGGGGGGGGCACAAGGGCTGTAATTGGTTCGTTGGGACTCCTAAAAAACTTCAGAACTTTACATGAAAATACACCTTCTTTTGCTAAGGGGGTTGCGACTAAAGAGACGGATGCGGTTTAGCTGTTTGTAACGAAAAGCAACGTCCCAATTTGTCACATCTCGATTAGGCCATTTTTTTTCCGGTCAAAATAAACAAATACGTGTTGAGGAGAAAATGTTATTGATCGGAGTGGGACCAGCTCTCACCTCCCTCCAAGTCCTATATTGCGCTCCAAACTTGACTGCCAAATGACACCATCCTTGTTCAGAAGGCAGGCCTAGGTGCCATATTGACTGTAGCTAAATTCCAAGGACGGGTAAATATTTAGAGTTGTAATACAATTATTGTACTAGTAAAGGAGCAACATAAAAAAAATTCATATCTTAAGATGCTGTGATTCGAGGACTAGACATACAAGTGCTCGAGTAAGTTATTCTCAAATTATTATAGAAATAAAAGTCTCTGTTAAACCACCTTACCTCATTTATGCTAGGAAATTTAAGGCCCCGATTCAGCAGCTTGCTTGGGAGTATTGGCCTTGTAAATAGAAGCCCAGTGCTCACCGGCAAATGATTGAACCCTCCGCAGAAGAAGAAACCATTTTCTCATAAGAGCACCAATCCACGTGGGAGTTTTCTATTACAGCTGTACTGCACTCATCAATAGCAAATCCATTACCATAAAAATCACTGGCTCCTTCCTCTAAAACTTTACTGTGCCACTAGAACCACAAAATGAATTACTAACTTCAAAACTAGTGTTTTCCCTAAAGAAAGCCTTGCATCAAATGGGCAGAAGCGCATACCTTCTCACTGGCCTATGGATTTGGAGATACTTTTTAGCATCTGCAGCTGATTCAGTAAGGTCGTTGGTGACCTGAGATCCAACCCAATGGGTGCTCTTTTTCCATGCCTCTGTGCAGCAACCAATGGCTCCCACGTCTAATATTGCACAGAGGCATGGAAAAAGAGAACCCATTGGGTTGGATCTCGGGTCACCAGCAACCTTACTAAATCAGTTGCAGATGCTAAAAAGTAGCTCGAAATCCATAGGCCAGTGTGAAGGTATGCTCTTATGCCCATTTGCTATTAGGCTTTCTTGAGGGGAAACACTAGTTTTGAAGTTAGTAATTCATTTTGTGGTTCTAGCGGCACTCTAAAGTTTTAGAGGAGGGAGCCAGCAATTTTCTTGATATCTGGATTTGCTATTAATGAGTGCAGTACAGCTGTAATAGAAAACTCGCACGTGGATCGGTGCTCTTTGGAAAAAATGGTTTCTTCTTCAGCGGAGAGTCTTTCATTTGGCAGTGAGCACTGAATGTTATATGATTGGAAAAAATAAGGATGGATACGCATTAAAACTAGACGCAGGCTGTGTGTCCTAAAATAAAAAATGGAGGGAACACTTTCACAGTGTAGATGGTAAAGTCTCCCCTCCTTAAATAGCCGACTTGCCAAAGTTGTATGCTGTGCTAAAATGAATTGGAAATCGAGCTAGAAAAAACCCTTGTGTCTGTGTAATGAAAGACAATCAATTTTAAATGGTAATTGATCCCTATCACTTACATGGTCAATAATTAACTCCACATTTTGGTATTCTCTGCATGATGTAAGGTGGTGGTACTGTGCTCCCCAACAAAGGACGTACGAATGCATGCAACTTGTGTCAATATGGCATGTGAATTAATAGTAGCACAAACCAACAAGAACAACCCATCTCCATTGTATTGCTTTTTTTTTTTGTGCAGTAGTGGAATTGTACCACTTAAACTATTCAGGCCCATTTTGGTATTCCCCACATCTGAAGGTGATGGTACTCTCCTCCCCAACAAAGGACATACGAATGTGTTGGACTTGTGTCAATATGGCATGTGAATGAATAGTAGCATAAACCAACAAGAACTGTAACATCCATTGTCTTGCTTTTTTGCAGTAGTGGAATTGTACCACTTAAACTATCGAGGTCCATTTAAGCCATGACCATATTTAAAGTGCATAATATTATCAGTTGTTGAAAGTTCCATACATGCCCATAAACTTGAACCTAGCAGTCTACTACTAATATATGTGAAAAGAATATTCCCTTTGTCCAGGAAACACGATTTGTCTTGCAAAAGTGTTTAAGAACCACGAATTGAACAAGCAAGCAAAAATAATTCCACTTTGATAAGTAGGAAACGGTTGCAACCATCAACAATCTCTATTGAAAATGGTTATCGAAAGCCATTGATATTATTCGACTTTGGCTTTGACTTCTATTGAAGTCGTGGTCAAAGACCATGACTTCAATAGAAGTATTACTTATAAGAACAACGATTTCCATGGAAAATGTGATCCTCAAAGGTGAGTGATATTATTCAACCTTTGTAGAAGTTGTTACAAACCACAATTTTGTAAGAAGGCGTGGTTTCCATTTGCAGTCTCTATTTCCCAACTATACACAGTTGTCTCTGTCCAGATGTTCTTGCAATTGTATTTAAATTAGACAAATAAAATGAAATATAATGTTATCATGCCCGTTTATTCCATGAAGTCGTGGTTCTTAACCGTGACATCCAAAAGTGCAGTGAATAAATAAATAAGAATCAAAATGGAGACAATAGGTAACACAATATTATGTAAGGAAAAAAAAATCCACAAACATAGCCAACATCATCATGTAATATAGCCGAATCTAGGTGAGTGTTGTTTGACCCCAAAAGATGCTGTTCAATAATACTCAATCTCTAGAAGAGGGAGTCCCAAAAATTAACAACACATGTGTGAACAGTCACACGTCCTGACAAGATTCGTAGCATCCGATCACTTGCATTATTCATATCTGGACTTGTTCGATTGAAACTAGTTAGGCCACCAAGAAGCTAGAAACAAAACAATATTTTTGTGCAATCTAAAAGAACATTGATTGTGTATTATCTGCCCTTCATGCTCCAATCGACAATATGACAAACATGCAACATTGAAGGATTTATGGAAATGACTTGTGGCGGGCATCGTAGACCATCCTTATTCCATATTTAGTAGCAAAAAGGACCATTAGGTAGCCGATTATGTAGCCAAAACCATGTTTTTATTGCCTATGGTCGAACCCTTTTTGTTTATACTAAGTGGTTGTATTATACCTCTGAGCTGCCTGATATGCAAAACAGATCCGACATTCGTTAACGGTTTAATGTAGATAGAATATTTTTTGGCAGTTAGTTCCTATATGTATTTAACCACAGATGGGGAATTTCCCATCGTGGAGTGTTCTTAAGCCTAGCCTTCTTGTTTTTTTGCTAAATCCCACACATCCTTCAAACCAACTTTAGTATCAGAGGTCACTGCCATGCCAGCAACGAGTGTATGTTAGTATACCATATGATTTGTGAACTTTGCCAAGTTTGGCTTGGATAAAACGTGTCATCTGAAATTGCAACTGTGCCTCATACAATCCATAATGGAGTAAAACTGTTATGTCGCCTGTTTCTTCGAATAAGCACTTTGCTAGCATTGAGGTTTAGTTGGCTCAAAAATATCGATGCCGTTACTAATAATGTCAAGTCTTTACCCGTTTTTTTTCTATAGGTGTCACTGTGGTATACACTTGATAAGATATTTGGACCATTGGTAAGGTAAAATGGATTTCGTTATGGAGCCGGTGACTATAATTCCAACGGGCATAGACCCAACAAGTAAAATTGTATACTCAATTTTAGCCTAACCCTCCGGACACTTTTTAGTTCTTTATTGTGATTGTGTTTCGGGGTGAGGTCGAGAGGAAACTAGTTCCAACAGTTAAAAGCTATTTTGCATCTTGAGCGTAACACTGAGAGGTCGCGACTGCTTGTCGAAATTGAGACTATTAACTAACTCTGGCATATTACTTGATAAAGGGGCGTATGACTTGTATATCATCTTCTCCTACTCATTCGTTATTTTTTAGCTATAGTATGCTAGTTTGCAATTGCAAAACCTCTATGCCATATTTTTGCATCATTTTATGTGGTGAAAATTGATAAACGGTTGATGCTGATGATGGCGAATCGGTTGGGCTATCTGTTTGATCGGCCCTGTCAATATTTAAGGTTTTCTTCATTTGCACCCAATAAAATTCCTCCAAACGTTGGTCGCACAGCTCTGAAGTAAGTAATTTGTTTACATGTGACTTTTAGTCACAGACATTTTGGAAATGCTGAGCAGAAGCAAATACCTTGGAAATGTTTACGTTACACAAGTCATTTTCTGCAAACACGCAAGTATTTTGCACAAAGTTGGCTGTCGGTGTGTATTAATGCCCAAGTTGTTTCTGTGTAGATGCAAGACTGAATTTTTTTTTTTGATAGGGGAGAGCTTATGTATGAGTTGCCCAAGGTTGCTTTCCCCGTATGCACACGTCGGGGCACAATGCAACATAGATTGCGAGATCTGTCCACGGGTGTAAACTTGTGCACCACCATGGGCATAAGTTTGCGAGTCTTGAAGATTGTCTTCGTTGCACACGGGGAAAGGGAGGCACTTTTTGGCAATCTTCATGCCTTCTTCGCGTGGGTGGAATTCACAACCTATATGGTATTGTGCCCAGCCATGTGTACACGAGCCAACACTAAATGGCTCTTCCCATAGGCAAAGTTAGTATTGCATCTGCAGAAAAAAAAACTTGAGCATCGGGAAAATCCAACAAGCATCTTTGCATAAATGACTTGTTTTTCTGCAGAAAACGACTCGTATATCCTAAAGCATTTACCCATCTGCGCTGCTGTTGTACATGGGACCCCACCGAAATGACCCCCCCCCCCAAATTCTTCTCGGTTGTATTCTAGCAAGATCATCCACCTATGGACATGTATTATCTCTAGTGCCAAATCCTATTTTCCACAAGCACATTTTCCAGTAATTTGGCTCAGAAAAATTCAGCCCTTGAAGTGCATGTCCTTTTAAGCCATGACCATGTTTAAAGTGCATAATATTATCGGTTGTTGAAAGTCCCATAAATGTACTTTTATAAAATTTTGCTAGCAATCTAGTACTAATATATGTGAAAATAATATTTCCTTTCAGGAAACACGATTTGTCTTGCATACACGTTTAAGAACCACGACTTGAACACGCAAATTGAAAAGATTCCAACATAAATTGAGGACTGTAACGATGGCTTTTGGTAAGTAGAAAATGGTTGCAAGTACAACGATCTCTATTGAAAACATGGTTATCGAAAGCAATTGATATTATTCGACTTTGGCCATGACTTCTATTGAAGTCGTGGTCAGAAACCATTGGTGCTAAACAGAAAACTACTCTAAGAACAATGATTCCTATTGAAAATGTGCACCAAGAAATCGAGTGATATTATCTAACCTTTATAGAAGTTGTTACAAACCACAGTTTTGTAAGACGACGTGCTTTCTGCTTGCGATATCTATTTCCCAACCTCGCTCTCTTTTTCTTTCCAAATGTTCCTGGTTAATCAGTTTTAAATTAGACAAATAAAATGAGATATAACCTTGGAATCAAGTTTTATTCTGTAAAGTCGTGGTTCTTAATCGCTTGGAATAAAGATAGAGTTGTCCTGCAACTAGAAGCTTTTGTTTTGAATCGCCCAATTAAATCTGCAATTTTGCGGTAACATCATACGCTTGGCAACTTAGCAATGAAAATACTAAACCTGTACTTCCAAATTAGCACGTGATATCAATCCGATGAAATCAAATACACCACGCATTTTTCCATAGCTATAGATTTTTTACGCTCAAATATCCTTCAATATGGAACTACGTTTCAAGGAATGATGAAGCTCATAATGAGCTATTATTTTATCAGCATCTAACAAATCTGCAAAGGCTACTCATCAATTACTTTAAAGAAACTTACAGCGACTTGTCACATCTCATAAAATTGAGCCTGCAACATTTATTAAAGTGGGCCGTTATCCACCCTTATATAAGTATCTGTAGTGGATGAAGGGCAAAGGGCACAGAGCGGGTGCTGTGTGTTGCCTTACAATCTTGGAGATGTCCTATACTCCACGAGACATATTTGAAGCACTGGGTCGAAACTGGGCGGGCGAAGATGAATTTCACTATTCTTTACGTCCAATTTTGCGATACTTAAGACCCTATGTTAGTACATTACATGCAGATTGGTCTTATCGGTTGAATGCATGTGAGGTCCTCATAGCTGATTCACGACGTATGGATATGCCCGTCATTCGACAAAAGGCAATCAACATGCCTCGGAATACACTTATGGAGCTTGAATGGGCTCTGCATTGCACACGTGAAGAAAATAATACAATGAGAGTTCGTCAAAGTAGGCATAACTTGCGTCGTATGGCGGGCGGGTGAAAGCTATACAGATGGCAACAACAATGAAGCCCTAGTATACTGGAACATGAGCTCTGAACTTGGATCTGTTTCTGATGCTCCAATGTCTGATGAAGATGACTGAAAATGGTTAGTGTCAAGACTAACGTGTTTATCACTGTGGTCATGTTGACATGCTGCTTCTATGAAATTTACTTTTAAAATCTCAGTGGTGTAGACACACTTTATGTTCTGGTGAAGATGACTAACATAATGATCAGTGGTCAACGCACATGATTAATACAAAGGAACAAAAAAAGAAGTGTGTCTACGTATTATACCATCTAAACGAGTACATACAACAATGGACCTGTATTATCTAGTGACAAGTCCTATTTTTCCTCACCACCTTTGCCACTACATTGGCTCTGACATAATCAAACCTTGCAGTGCATGTCCATTTAAGACATGACCATCTTTAAAGAGCATAATATTATCGGTTGTTGAAAGTTCCGTTCATGCCTCCTAAAATCTTGCTAGCAATCTACTACTAATATATGTGAAAAGAATATTCCCTTTTTCCAGGAAACCCAATTTGTCTTGCAAACGTGTTTCAGAATCACAAATTGAACACGCAATCAAAAATAATTCCACTTTGGTAAGTACATAACGGTTGCAACCATCAACGATCTTATATGAAAAATGGTTTTCGAAAGCGATTGATATTATTCGACTTTGGCTTTGACTTCTATTGAAGTTGTGATCAGAGACCACGACTTCAATAGAAGTATTACTTATAAGAACAACGATTTCTATTTCTATAGAAAACGTGATCCTCGAAGGCGAGTGATATTATTCAACCTTTGTAGAACCACGATTTTGCAAGAAGACGTGGTTTCCGTTTGCGATATCTATTTCCCAACTATGCACAGTTGTCTCTGTCCAAATGTTCTTGCAATTTTGTTTAAATTAGACAAATAAAATGAGATATAATCTTATCATGCCCGTTTATTCCATGAAGTCATGGTTCTTAACCGCAATGTCCAAAAGTGCGGTGCATAAATAAATAAGATTCAAAATGCAGAGAATAGGTGACATAATACTATGTAAGGAAAAAAAAAACCACAAACACAACCTAATATCTTCGTGTAATGTAGTGAATCTAGGTGAGTGTTGTTTGACCCCAAAAGATGCTGTTCAACAATACACAATCTCTAGAGGAGGGGAGTCCCAAAAATTAATAACACATGGGTGAACAGTACACACATCCTGACAAGATTCCTAGCATCTGGTCACTTGCATTATTGCATACCAGGACTTGTACCATTGAAACTAGTCAGGCCAAGGAGCTAGAAACAAAGCAATATCTTTGTGCAATCTAAAAGGACATTGATTGTGTGTTTTCTGGCCTTCATGCTCCAACCGACAACTGCAAGCAACTCATACTTTATGAAAATGGCTTGTTTCTGCACCCAGCTTACTTATTGACATTGACACATCACTTCTCAGCCTCATGCTCCCACTTTACAAGCTGGCAGACAAAACATTTCATGTGGGAATCGCAATTGAGAACCCATTTAGAGTCATAAGAAAAAAAACAAGTAACAGGTACCTCTCACAGGCTGTAATGGACGTTGAGCAGTCTCAAGGAACTAATGCCATCTAAATTTAAACACAACATAAAACCGGCCTAACAAAACTTCGTCCTTCATCGAAGCTCTTTTAAGAATGGAGATATATTTGCAACATATATAATGCATGTTAAAACTGTAATGCGTAATCTTTGCCATCAAGATTAACTTATGCTGATAATATGATATATACACATCACTTGTTAGTATCATACAACAATTTGTTACCAAAAATAGCTCTGAAACAGGTCCAAATTGTTACCCCGTGTAGTAGAGGATTGCAACTCATAACAAAGACGGGGACTTGGTCACTGAATGCACAGCTTAATGGCAATCAGCATAGTAACACAGCCATATTGAATAAGTTTGAAAGTAGCAAAAGAGGTGCAATATGTACACCATAGCCAGTTTGCAAAAAGTCGGATCAAGATCCAGGGCAACAACAGCTACTATACCGTGAAATAGAGTTCCATCTACTGGAGCCTATTGCAGAATCAGCTTGCTATTGTTGCCATGCTTCTAGTCCGGTTGAAGAGCTCCTTTGTACCCCTTCAGTGTGCAGCTACAAAATTAGGTCAGTTTCAAAAAGTGGTCCAGATTTACATCGATATTTACAATCCACACCCGCAACTTGTGAAGAGTGGAAGCTTGAATCTGGAAAAGTGATCACATGGGTGATTCATCATGACAGCACATGCACAAGCAATGAACACTAAAAATAGCCAATGAGTAACAAAGTCGCATACGACGAAAATTAAAAGGACTTGAAAAACAAAGCAAAACTAGAGAAAGACACATACTAGTGCCAGGCATAGAACAACTAAGACATGCAAACTTTAGAGCTAACAAGTTGTGCGGACAGATCCCATAAGGTAGACCCTTTAATGTATTCCAAGTTGCTGCTTGTGCTCACAATCTGTGCTTATGTGGCAAGCCCCTGCCACCCTATAAGCGGAAGAAACTAGGGAAGAAGGGCTAATAGTAAGCTAACCTAATTGACAAAGGACAGAAGGATTATCACATGAAAAGAAGAGGGATAAATTATGCCTTCGATAGTCAGGAATACGTTTTTCCTATTTAATTTGGTGCAAGTACACTTGTTGCTATTGTATCTCTTTCATCTTGATCATGAAAATGAACATTTTCAAATTACTCTATGACCCATCTGGATGAAGTTACAATCAACAATCAAAGATAATAAGGAAATTACAGTCTAATGGAGTATGTTTTCATTAACTAATAAATATAGTTAGAAGGCAAACAAAGAAAACCATTACATTGGTGCAGAACTAAGGAGCAAGATAGATCACATTTGGATTAAAAATAGAAAGGGTGGCAATGCATTGCCAATATTCCAAGAAAGTGTACTGACTAAACTAGATTCAGATTCATCTAAAAACACTGTGTTGCACGGGATACTCTTCTCACTGTGAAATCAATAATAGCAAAATGGAAAATTTGTCCTACCGGGATAAAATTAAGGGTATTTTGTTAGATTCAAATCCTAGAGCAGGACTTAAGGGAGAAACTTCACAATGCAGCATCTTGACATCATATGAACACCCCCAATTCATCTCTAATATAATGTAAGGCTGGTACAATATAGGACCTTATCTTGGTGTACCAAGTAGGACATATACCCAAACCCCTTGCAATTATGCTACACGTAACCAAATAAATTTCAAAAGGTGGATTAAAAGCAGCTGATAAATCATTATATCCATTTAACGGGAGTAATTACTTGTGGAGATTTCATCGGAACAGCATGGGTTGATTGGGTTAAAGGCCTAACTGGGTTAAAGGGCTTATAGTCAGCTCTTACTGTGTGATATACCAATTTTGCATTTTTTTTACAGACACACAAATATTGGACACCAAAATTTAGGAAAATGTGTATTGGGTTTGAAAGGATCGTAGTAAGAGTAATTCTAGCCATGCTATAACCAACTTAGACTTGACCATTGCATTGTTCGAGTACCAAAAACCTTATCATTGCTTTTTAAAGCTGCATAAGCTAAAATGATCAAGCTGTAACCTATTTCATTATTGGAAGGGTATCCATGAACAATTTAGACTTTAACGTGAATACAATCTGAGCACACACATTCGTGTAGTTTTAAGAAGCATGCCATACATAAAATCGTACATCAGAGCACCTCTTTGTTTAACATGGCGATGGTGGTTGCAATTCAGTTCACTCCAAAATGCAGCAATGACTATATCACGATTGTAGCACTCCAAGTGTAGATGTAGGTCTAGTATCTAAGGTATTAGATATAATATTTATTTGGACATAAAATCTAAGCCTGAATGAGGTATACATTACAGCTAACACAAGAATTCTTACGAAAGGAGTTCTCTGACGCCATTTCTTAGGTGCATTCCCGATACCACGTTACACAATGTTTGTTAGATTGTCACTAATTTTCAAATTCTCATCCTGAACAAAGATATGTAGGATATCGTTAAGCATATGAATAAAGACACAAAAAAAATCTATCTTAATCTTATTTGGTAGCATCACCCTAACAATAGTGCGTCTATTTGCCCATCGCACAACATTGTTGAAACAACCAACTAATTTAAACTATATGTATAAAACAAATTCAGTCAATTTCATTTATGCTAAGATATTATATCCTAGCTGTGCGTGAAGCATAGCTCTCCATCAAACGTAAAATTGTGACAAGTTTGATGGTTAGAGCTAAGACAATAATAATGGGAAAGAAACAATAAGGGAAATTCCAAACTTACTGACGATCAACAGATACTCATTTACGATTTTTTGCAGTAACCTTGCCGCATAGTTAGTATGACCAAAATTAGTGCCGAATTCCTCCTGAAATTTAAAGCACGATCACATATAAGAATCTTTGGCAAGGAGAATACAAACTTTTTTGTCCCAAAATGTTACACCATTTATATTTACATAATCGTGTTAAGCATTTACTGGATACATAAATGATTCCTTCTTGTAACTCCTTGTGGGAATTTTTTAAAACTGAGTCAAACTGATAACAATGGAACTCAAAGCTGTAGAGACCCTTTTAGCTCAAAAGTTGAGGCATCTTCGTTCTTATTGTTCACAATTACACCAATGGAGAATAGTGTTAGACTTTTCAGAAACCGTTGTTGATTCTTAGTTAGAATTCCCCCCTTTCCATTGAAGCAGGGAAAGGGGGGTGAAAGCTCTATGCCCGCATCTTCAGCTTCTTATGTCCAGGGCAGTGTATCCAATCCATTCAAAGAGGGAATAGAGTTGGATTGCACTGAAGCAATGCCCTTCGGAGTGCATTGCTAGGGCTAAGTCAACGTTGCTGATCTCTTTTTCTTGTATTCTCTTCTTTGGGAAACACACCTCCCACACCACATCATCTGATGTCTCGCATCCATTGGGATAAGTGTTGCGTCTGTCTTATCTTCCCCTAAGGTATATTTTATTGAAAGGCCCTCTCTCGAATCCGAGCAACAAAACGAGGAAGTTGGTGAACCATATAGAGATTCAGTAATGATTACGATGTCCATCCGTTCTAAGGCCCCTCATTAAAAATCTCAAGGCATTATTTTTTGTCAACATAAATCTGTCAATCGGAGGAGTGCAACCAAGTTTCAAACCTCAAATCCATTTCCTTCCTTCTTTGGTTTGCATTCTAGGTTGGTTCCAAAGAAAGGGTTGGAAAATGGAATCAAACAATGGTCAGATAGGCCTCCCATACCATTTCCTAACACAAGATCCGTTGTGGTTCGGAGTCTCGTACTAGCCTCGCCTATCTAAAAGGCAGGTGGAAGACAGCCTGGCACTATAGCTTGCTTTGCTCTCGCTCTGCTTGCTCCCACATGTCTTCTCCCCACTGTAGTGAAAGATCTTTCACTTCACCATAGCAGGGACCTCGCTAACCTTCTTGAAAAGTGAGTGACTCTCACTGTTGGGATCCCCTCCAGCTTTCCGACCCTTCTATCTATAGATAAGCACTTTGAACCTTGTCAATGACCAAACTCAAAGATATGAACCGAGTGCCATTTGATGAGTAACTGAGGACAAGGGAGAGGGATATGGAAAGGATGAAGTAATGAAAGAGGAAGTCATTGCTAGTAGTAATGACTTGTCATGATCCAGGAACTTCCATAACGTTGGTGTGATTCAGTTTGAGCAACGGATCCTGATGCGATACATCTGAATATTAGAAAATGGAGTGGTAACATGAGTTGGCTGCAGCTTATAAATAGGAAGATGCAGAGATAATGGGCGAAGGATATTCATGAGATTCTTAATTAGATTATCATTTCTAGTCTTTATATAGACTGGAAAGGGTTTGAGGATTTATTTGAATATGCTCAAGAAATCCGGTAAGGTCAGAATCCTCTAAATTTAGATACTTTCAAATACCTTTAGCAACGGTGTCCAAAACCCCTAGCATTTTGGGATCGTTCGGATTGGTGCGTTGTCATTTGGGTTTCCTGCGGTTACAAAAATAGTGAAACTATTCACGTATAATGCGTTCTACATTTTCCCGAATCAATGTGGTTTTATCTGCTTCTAGAGTCCCTTCCATAGGAATGGAATTAGCTTCATCGCCAGGTTCAGGTGACCCTTCTAGACAGCGTACAAGTGATCTACAATCCGAGGAGTTGAGATCGTTGATTTTTAATCTTCTAACCTCATTTTTTTTTTGTGCATTACTATTTAACAACGAATGTTTGCATGTTAAAATGATCGGTTGCACTCTTGAGTGTTTTTCCTTTTTTATGTTGAAATGCAAAAGCCCGCTAATAGGAGTACTCTCCATGTGCTTTCTGACGCTCATTTTAATATGCAAAGTACGGTATTAGTCTCTGTGTTAAATCAAGGAATTCACGCTAACATGACCTGATAACGTGTCATTAAGAAATCATTCAAACCATGATAGACTAGGGTTATGACTTTGATAAACCCCAAAGATGGGTAGTTGTCAAAAAAAATGTCGATTTGAACCAATTATAAACACATGCAGACATAAAAGCAACAAATAAAGGTATAAAATTGTGTCATTTTAATCAGGATCAAACAAAGACAGTTTGAAACTAAAGTACTGACGAGTGAACGTTATACAGTAGCTCATATTGAACTTCAAATATAAGTGAACAAATAATTACAATGGTGGTTCTACGCACAAGGTTCTCCAGTCCCCACATTGTGGAGTATGCATAGTTTTCAGCCGAGCTAACTTATAACTTAGGAAAACTCGCACCATTTCTCTTTCCTGTAAACTTGATTTCTTCTCTAAGTGATTTATGTACCAGATTGTATGTGTTAGCCACCTATCAACAATATTTAAATTTCCACCAAGTGAATCATTATGTGCCAATTAACGTCTCTGCAATGTGATGCACTGAGGTATATTATAGATAACTATGCACATTTCTCCCCTTTTCCCACTGTTTGGCATCATCGTTGGCTTTGAAGTCTGAAATAATGGTGAAAGAACTTAAGAAGAGCTTACATTCAGTCAAACAGTAGCTAAAAATCACTCTTAGCATTCATGCCAAAAAGCAAACAAATCCATCCGTGGGTAAAAGTTATAACACATTTGTTTTTGGTTAGGGTACAATAAGGGTGAAGACGCATTCTTGTTAAAGATTTAAGAAAAAATTCGTTTCATCCATAGTGTCCTGTCAAAACTTATAATAGTAGGACATCTACCAGCTTTTGTTTCTAAGACATATTCTAAGGCTCTTGCTTGGATCTTACTACATCAGAAAAACAAGGCTATAATGCACAATGATCATCTCTCATCGGTTTCTAGTAAAAAGCCCTCACTTTTTGTCATACACTAATCAGTTAATAATGGTTCAAACTCCTAGGATGTAGGAATCACACGACCTATTTAGAGAGATTGACCCCTGAGAGCTTAAAGGCAACACTTCGAGCTGTCTCATTTCAAATAGAGCGATTGACCCCTCAGAGCTTAAAGGCAATACTTCGAACCATGATTGACCCTGAGAGCTTAAAGGTAATACTTTTGGGTTCTTGTGCATCATACAAAAAACATACTACCAGAGCTAAGTTCTACCACTTTACTACTACCACTACCACTCATACAACCACCATTGTTGTCAAGACAACCATCATTAATACCACCAATACCATCATTGCTATCACAATCACTACTTTATGGATATTATTGTCATTACGCCCACCACAGCAGGCAAATTCGTTCCCTGCCACCGCTTATCACACTTATCATTACCCCACTATCAACCACCATTACCACTGTTGTAATTACCATAGCCATATGCAGCGTCGCTGCACCAACCCCACGGTGCTTTACATGCACCATAACCTTCTTGTTAGTGATTTTATCAACACTACAGCCACCACAACAATCCTAGGTTATACATAATTTGTTACCACTATTACACTACTTATATGGACCACCTTAATACGTCGTTAGAACATTCATCCAACGAGGTAATACTGCATAAAGGTCGTAGTTTGACAGAAATCGAAGAGAAAAAAACAAACGTATGTCTAAGATTTCAGCAGTTACAACTGCATGCAAGCCCATTTTGTTTCTCACCGAACCAATTGCATGCTTGCCAAAGTACAGAATGTCATGATTTTGTTAAAAAACTCTCGATCACAAAAACAGAAAACAAACAAGGTCGCTCATATTAAGCTCGATCAACCTACTGATTGCAAAACGTAAGAAGGGGGTACCTTTACACTTGCACGCACAAACGTCGAGCTTTGGAATGCGATCTTCAGTGCCTCTATAGCGACATGCATGAAACACTTTGTAATGTTGTTGTTACAGCAGTCGTTACGGCAGCGGGGTTGGGGAAGTCTGACCACGTAGTGTTGGTTGGGGGTGAGGGGTTAGGCGAAGGGGATGGAGGACCGTGTGGGTGCGGGTGGTGCCGGTGCTGTGTATAGGGAGGAGACAGCCGTGCGTGGAAGACGAGAGAGAGAGAGAGAGTTGTGTGCGTGTGCGTGTTCGTGTTATGTTCGTGTTCGTGGAGGTAGTGTGTTGTTTGGGGAAAAGTGCCGATTTGGAGGGAAATAGAAGGGGTGGGGTGGGGTGGGGTGGGTTATCCGCAGCAAGGTGGGGGTGGAGTGGGGTGGGTATCCTCCGCAGGGGGGGGTGGAGTGGGGTTGGCAGAATTTTGGAGGGAATGGGTCTGTCGGGATTGGGGGAGAACTAGGAAGGGGAATCTAATGTGGGTCAATGTGGGGAGGGGTAATTTGGGGATGGGAAAATATGGCTTTTAAACAAAACTCATTTTTTTCCAACCCACCCCACTTTTCAGAGATTTTAAAGTTTGGCCCCTTTTTCACGTTTTCCGAAAAAACCCACTCATCTATGGATATTTAAGTCCAAAACCCATCTTTTCCTAATTTTTCGAAGACTTTACAGGTGTTTTTTCATATTTATTTTCCTTACAATTTTTTTATTTCTCTCTCCACATTTAATCCACCACCAACCCATTTTTCCCTCTCCTGACCAACTTTTTTTCCTCCCTCTCTCTTTCTCTCTCTTGGGATAAAGTGTAAAACGCATATAATAGTACTTATATTCTAGATAAGCGTGTAGTCAAACACGATCAATTAATTAGACGGAGGGAGTATCGTATTCTCCATCATAGTGTTCTGTAAAACTAAACAACGATTTTGACTGACATGATAATTTTGTGTTATTGTCTAAATATTTTAATGTCAATTTCATTTTGAATGAAATTGTGACCTTCAACTTCAGTGACCTAGATTCCCAAAAAGAATGGTCAAGGGTGTACTTGTCAAAAGTTGTAAAATTGTTTAAAGGGGTTCTTTGCAATTTAGACTCTTTTTTTTTAAAACATTCTCGAATAACTAAAGAAATACATATGCTGACCAAAGCTCTAGTTCTACTTTTATTTAACATGTTTGAACAATTTTTCTCCAACTTATGCTCACTTCAATGGAAAAAATTAGCATCTCCCTTTTTTGGGGACCGAGAGAATAATTGCATAGCTATACCTTAAGGTTTATTAAGTTTGGGAACGTGTAGGACCATGCAAGAAAAGAATAAACACAAACATTGCACTCCGCTAGCTTTACGTCGTGGGAGGGAATGAAAACCAGATTTGATTTGCATGCAGGCGGCACTCAACAAAAAGAATTCTTTTCTTGCTTTCACTTCTTCTCTTCCTCCAGCAACCTTATTCCCTTCCCTCAAACTTTCTCTTCGTCCCACCTCTGTACACTCTCTCATAAGCTCCTCCATATAAATACTGCAACGACTTGGGTAAGCAATGGAACCGACAAAAAACAAATCACGTTATTCAATGGATTCAGCGATGGCTGATAGCATGCCCGACGCCTTGAAGCAGAGCAGGTACCATATGAAGAGATGCTTCGCCAGGTACACGTACTTGTTATTCCTCTCGTCCTTGAAAATATGACCTCTTTCTTTTGTCTTGGCTGTTGAAACATCATGCATTTTCCTGAAAACAATATCCAGTAAAAAGGAGAACTTTTAGTACGTTTGGGAATACCTTATTACAATATATATTTGGGTAATGGCACACAATTGTAGACTTGTAGAGTAAGTTTAATTTTTTTTCCCCTCAAAACTTGGAGTGAACTTTCATAGAGTAGTCTACATATTCTATATTTCAGGAGACCTGGCTTGATATCTTGGCTCTGCATTGCTTCTTTCGGTCTCTTAAAAAAGGTTTACTGCATCGGGAAGAAGATTAATGAACCCCCACCACATAAATGGGGAAATAGAAGCATCCATAGAAGACAAGCTCGAAAGAAGCAAAGTCTTGGAGGGTTCGCTGGGCCAAATTCTAGGTACAACACAGGTGCTGAAATTACTAGTATTATTAACTTCTCTGTTTCGTGGGATTTCACTGAGTTAATGTTTTACGTAACAAACTTGCAGGAGGCAGCAGTTATTCCACCTTATGTCGCGTTTGCGGTAAGAGCCAGACCTGGTTGCTGGGAATTTGTTAAGGTGAGTGCTGATGATCTAGCTATGCACGGCTTTACTGCAAGGGAGTACCTCAAGTTCAAAGAAATGGTCTACGACGAGAAATGGTGAGACCCCTGTTTCTCCGTTTACATATGGTTACGAAGCACATAAGGGCCAAGACAACAACAGTAAACACGTGCTCTATAATACCAAGATAACTGAGAACCATTTGTAGCAGTGCTATAGAGTCCAATTCTTGTATGTTAACACTGAGGATCAACCTTCTTTGGTAACCCACGACTTGCGTTGTTTTCCAATTTGACCCTTTGACCTTTACAACAGTAGAATCTAGATCTTCACGTGTTATTTTGGTGTCCACGCCCCCCCCCCCCCCCCCACCCCAACCCCAACGCAGGCACACACGCACCCCAAGTCAATCATTAAATTTGACTTGTGGTGGTCCTTATTTATAGTATTGTTCATTCATTGTGAATGAAGATGCTTGAAGCCTTAAATTAGTGAGGCCAGTTAGCTTAGCGTCAATTCCAGGGAACAGATTTGGAGCCTCGATTCAATTGCGAGAGTAGCATTACCATGTAGAGCTCTCTTCCAGAGACTAATGTGCAGTAATAGCTTACAGTGGTTCATTTCAAGGAAAATATCTTTTGTAATGTCTGGTATTGCTCTCTTCATGTGATTAATGAAGTCATAGTTAAGTTAACATAATTCGAGTTGCAGGGCAAGCTTCAAGAAACATTAATTGTTGCCGAAGTTTTCATCTCCGGGCTCCCAAAAGACACGCCTTATCAGAACTTTGAGCAGAAGTAATCTTTTCTTTCACTTCCTACTTTTGCGTTTTTCCTTTTGATATGAATATTTTTTGGTGGGATTTTGAGGGGTTTTGGTGGGGAGGTGTTTGTTGGGGAGTTGGGGATGAGATTTAAGTGTGTAATTTCTTCTATACAAACTTCTGAAGTACATATTCAGCAGGAAGGAGACAAAGTATGAACCCTAGACTTGGGGACGTTGACCTTTTTTCAACACCAATCAGAACAATTTCACACACCCAAACATGGACTAAATTAATTTTGCATTCTTCACGCCCTGGACTAGCCCTTTTACCCAAGTTTCTATCAGTTTTCCCAAAGAAGACAGAAGTGGAGCACCAAAGAGCAAAACATTCAAGATAGATTCTTATTGTGCCTGTAAGCACATTATTTAATTTGGTGTTAACACTATACAAAAGTATGTAGAAAAGATTTGCAAATTACTGGTGAGAGCATGGCCTCATTTATTGTAGCAACTTGAGGTCCGCCTCCTACCTACATACAAGGGATCGAGAGTGTGTTACTCGTGTTTAACCAGTCCCATGTATATATACACACACACAGAAGCTGTACTTAGAGGGAAATGGCATATGGATTGTTATAATTGACTAATTTTTTGATCTCTGTCTTATGATAATGACTTTCAGGCTCAAAGAATGGGGCTTTGAGAAAGGGTGGGGTGACAATGCTGATAGAGTTGGAGAAACAATGAGGTTGCTTTCTGAAGTACTTCAAGCGCCAGATCTAGTTGTCATGGAATCTCTTTTCAGTAGACTTCCTACCATGTTCAACATCGTAATCTTCTCGATTCACGGCTACTTTGGCCAGTCAGATGTCCTTGGGTTGCCTGACACCGGAGGCCAGGTCAGTACGTGTATACCCTGAAATGCAGAGTTTTCATGACTATCCTAACAATTTGAGTCCCTGAAATGCAGAGTTTTCACATCTAACGTTTAACTGTCTTTGAGTATAATGTCTTCCCAAAAATCCATACATCACCCCGAAACAACTTTAAAAAGAATCAAAGATCACTCCAGTTCTGAGACAAAGGGAGCAACGGGACTGAATATCTTCAACGTGACAGATTGTTTACATCCTAGATCAAGTAAGGGCTCTAGAAGAAGAGTTGCTACTCAGGATTAAGCAGCAAGGCTTGCATGTGAAACCTCAAATCCTTGTGGTGAGCCATATCCACTGAAAAGGAAAGAGAAATGAAACTCAGGGGATTCGATATTTTTTCTTTCCCTTTTTACTCTGTAGTCTGTACTTAAAATCTTTGCTGGTATATGCATGCAGGTGACTCGTCTCATACCGGATGCTAAAGGTACAAAGTGCAATCAGGAGATAGAGCCTATCCTTGACTCCTTGCACTCCCACATCCTCAGGGTTCCATTTAGGACCGAGAAAGAGGTTCTCCAACAATGGGTTTCCCGATTTGATGTTTACCCTTACCTAGAAAGATTTGCAGAGGCAAGTGCTTTCTCATTAATTTTATTACGTCCTTGTATTGGAATTGCCTTGGCTTTGCTCATGCCATCTTAGTTTTGCTTGAAGGTTAAGCTGTTATGACCATGTGTGTCCTATTTAACGTTTCTCACTTGCTCGTTCTTTTTACCAGGATGCTACTTCAAAGATTCTCCAGCTGCTGGAATGTAAGCCAGACCTTGTAATTGGGAACTACACTGATGGAAACATTGTGGCATCTATGATGGCTAGCAAGCTTGGAGTAACTCAGGTTTAACCCTCACTAATTATGAAGCAGCGTTAACAAGAAGTTCACTTGAATATATACCTGAAAGGAAAATGGATTTTGCGTCGCTGTAAACCTAGGGAACCATTGCTCATGCTTTGGAGAAGACCAAGTACGAAGATTCTGATGTCAAGTGGAAGGAGTTAGACGCAAAGTACCACTTCTCATGCCAATTCACCGCTGACATAATCTCAATGAACGCGGCTGATTTCATCATTACCAGCACCTTTCAAGAAATTGCAGGAAGGTTTGTCTGATATATTAGCTTCATCCTTGCAACGCACAATCCCAGTCAATAGGATGTATAAGGTTAAATAAGAATAAAAATATCATCTCCGGAAGGTTTATTTCATCAGCTGTTGCACTTGAGATAGTGTGGAAATATGTTGCACATATTACTCTAGCACAAATGAGAGGTATGAGTAATGTTGATACACAACGTTTGGCTACCACATAACCTATCTACAATGCCGTAGATAAAATAAATAAATAGCCGTATTCTTTGTCCTCAAGCGTACAAGTTTTGGTGTTTGGTAAGTGCTAGGGATTAATTATGGTTGTTTCCTTTTGGCTTCAGCAAGAAAAGGGCTGGACAATATGAAAGCCATGCAGCATTTACCATGCCTGGCCTTTGTAGAGTAGTTTCGGGGATAAATGTGTTTGATCCAAAGTTCAATATAGCCGCCCCAGGGGCTGACCAGTCTGTCTACTTTCCTTTCACTGACTCGGAGAAGAGGTTAACCTCATTTCATCCAGCCATTGAAGAACTTCTCTATAGTAAGGAGGATAACGATGAACACATGTAAGTTTTCCTTCTCTATTCCGGTTAGGGATTGTGGTCTTTCCTTGATATGTGCGAAAGGGTTATATGAATCCTCAATTACTTTGGCACAGTGGATACTTGAAAGACAGGACGAAGCCAATAATTTTTTCCATGGCAAGACTAGATACAGTGAAGAACATCACGGGGTTGACCGAATGGTATGGGAAGAACAAAAGACTAAGAAACGCGGTAAACCTTGTGGTCGTGGCGGGATTCTTTGATCCATCAAAATCCAAAGACAGAGAAGAAATTGCGGAAATTAAAAAAATGCACGAATTGGTAGAGAGATACCAACTCAATGGTCAGATCAGATGGATAGCAGCTCAAAATGATAGGTATCGCAACAGCGAATTGTATCGCTGCATTGCCGATACAGAAGGGGCTTTTGTGCAGCCTGCCTTATATGAAGCTTTCGGTCTGACGGTGATTGAAGCAATGAACTGTGGATTGCCCACTTTTGCAACCAACCAAGGAGGACCAGCAGAGATTATTGTTGATGGGGTTTCAGGCTTCCATATCGATCCTACCAATGGCGATGAATCAAGCGACAAGATTGCTGATTTCTTTGAGCAGTGCAAGGTTGACAGTGAATGTTGGAACCGGATTTCTCAACAGGGTCTCAAGCGCATATATGAAGGGTATGCAGTACGTGATTTCCTTTGCATTCTAGTGTGATGCCATAAAATGGCTTAGCAGAAGTGTTGCCAAAATAACACTTTTGGTAGTACCTTTAGCGACAATTATCGCTTTCTGTTATCGCATGCGTATAGGAAAAGATGCAAGCGAACTTTGCTTTTATCATTTTCGCCTCTGATTGCGTGCAGTTACACGTGGAAGATCTATGCAAAGAAACTCTTGAACATGGGGACTATCTATGGCTTTTGGAAGCGATTGAACAAAGATCAGAAGCAAGCCAAACAAAGATACCTTGACTTGTTTTACAACCTCGAATTCAGGAAATTGGTGGGTTAGCTGGAACACGATTTGTTTCTTCGAGTAATTTTAGACAGAGTATATATATATATATATATATATATATATATATATATAGGGTTATTCGGAAGGTTGGTTAATATAAGCTAAGCTGTGCATATGTTGTTGATTAACATTGTTACAGGCGAAGAACATATCCATCCCAAGTGTTGAACGACAGCAACCGGCACAAACAGTATCTCCAAGGTACATTTGTGAACTGCTATAGGGACTAGTCCCACAAATGACAGATTAACCAACATTTCAGTCGGTCACACCTTCACTGTACAGAGAAATCAATTGAAACTCGTAGGCCAAGAACTGGAATGTAGTCTAATGATTCTACGTTTGTCTTAACTTGTAAACTGGAATTGCTTGCAGGAAAGAAGGGCCAGAGCAGAAGCAGCTCGAAGCCACAAAACAAGCTCTTGCATCCGCTACGACGCAGCAACCAACACAAAGACCGCATGTTGAACCGCCAAAACCTGCTGTGTCTGTGGCTACAACCGTAACTCCGCCTTCGCCTAGGTATATTTGCCAACTCTTGGTACGGATATGGGTAGCACTTTCCAAGTCCTACCAAAGATTAACCGAACGCTTACTAGGTATGCACATAATATGCCAAAGTTATTGTATGTTAAATCATCAAACTCAAAATCAATAGATACGGGGAGCACAAGTGTTTATGTACCAAAATATTAGACAACAAAGCATAAATACACCCCTTCTAGAGCGTGTGTGCCGACCGTTTCGCGTTTCCTTTTTGTCATAAGTACACGAGCCATTGTTAGTTGTTGGAGCATAGAATTCAAGCTAACTGGTTGTGAATAGAGAGACCAGGTTTATATCACATGTTCCGACGCGGGATGTCTCTTCCCAAGTGATCAATACTATTGATGAACTAAATCGGACTTCCAAAATTAATGTTGCCCAAACGGTAACAAACTGTATTTTCTTTATCACTAATAATGGATATTTCTTATTGGTAATTTAAATTAAAGAATGGGGCAAGAAATGGACATGAAATTCCAAATAATTGTTTTTTCAATGCATCCTAACAATATTTTGGACAAAATTTGAGCCCCTTAAAAGTCTTAAGCAGTTTGTTGCATCAACTCAGAGAAATGAATTGGAATTGCTTGCAGGGAACAGGACATAAAGCAAAAGGATCGTGAGAATTGTCCCCGTTGCTGCTGGTGCATCTTGTGTATCTCTTCTTTTGTCATTGTTTATGCGTTGGTAAAACGTTATGGCATGTTCACTCGACCACAGTGAAATGTGTTGGTTCAGGTTATATATGTACAAAGAAACATGAAAAATAAAACAAAGCTTGTGCCGCGTATATTATTTCTTTCCTAATAAAATGGTTCCGCTGTCATTTTTCAATGATTTATGTAATCCAAAGGATACGTAAGTCTCCTTCAAGTCAATGCATGAAATGAAAAAGGAGTAGGAATTTTGAGCAATAATAATGGGTTTCAAAAAAGAGAAAAGAAAATTTGGACGGAAAAACATTAAGATCAAAGTTACTAGCTATACATTAATTTTGCTAGATGATCAAAACATTATACCTACTATCACCTCATTCCATTGTTACACCGCCACCGGCATCAACTAAAATGCACCTTAGCAACAGAATTTCCTACCTGAATGCTCGTTCAAATCGCCTTGTCCCAACAGGAAGCGAAGAATTTGCAAAAAGTAGCGGATCAATTTCACCCACACCTCCATCATTGGCTTTATTCGCACTTTGCACCTCAATGTTTTAACCTTGGCACCTAGTACCTCAGACTTCTTAACTCGTGATCAAACTGGCCTGCAAACACACTGACACCGAGACGAGATCAAAACTGTTACGAAATCGCCTCATTCCATTGTACCACCGCCACTGGCATCAACTAAGATGCACCTTAGCAACAAAATTTCCTACCGGAATGCTCGTTTAGCCTTTGAGTTCTTGTTTCAAATCGCCTTGTCCCTACAGGAAGCGAAGAATTTGCAAAAAGTAGTGGATCGATTTCACCCACACCTCCATCATTGGCGTGATTCGCACTTTGCACCTCAATGTTTTAACCTTGGTACCCAGCACCTCAGACTTTGCACCTCAATATTTTAACCTTGGTACCTAGTACCTCAGACTTTTTAACTCGCGATCAAACTGGTTCAGACTTTTTAACTCGCGATCAAACTGGTTTGCAAACACACTGACACCGAGACGACATTAAAACTGTTACGAAATTACTCTCGATAAATATATATGGAACACGATAACCGAAATAGAGAACACAAGAGATATAAGAGAACTCAAATCCAGTTTGCACAAGTCAGATTTACAATGTTGTATATCTCTCAATTATTTTCTTACTCAAAGAAGGACTCTTTTCTCTTGACCTTTGATGCCAAGGAAAGTGGGTTCGCAGTCAACGTGGAGGTGCCACAAGGAATGCAGTCCGAGTCAGATGCCAAGTGTGATGATGTAGGACACAGCAAGGGCGGAGCAAGGGCAGAGACCAAGGGCTTCCCAGACAGAGCCTGAGGGTGGCAGTGCTGCGAGGGCGATGGCGCAGGGTGAATACACGACGACAGTCACCGTCCGATGCTTAGGTCCAAAGTCAGGGTCGTCTATGTTTCTCTCTAGGAAAATGATGCCAAGGAAAGTGGGTTCGCAGTCGACGTGGAGGTGCCACAAGGAATGCAGTCCGAGTCAGATGCCAAGTGTGATGATGTAGGACACAGCAAGGGCGGAGCAAGGGCAGAGACCAAGGGCTTCCCAGACAGAGCCTGAGGGTGGCAGTGCTGCGAGGGCGATGGCGCGGGGTGAATACACTACGACAGTCACTGTCCGATGCTTAGGTCCAAAACAGGGTCCTGTATGTTTCTCTCTCTAGGATTCTAGAGTGAGAAAGTGAGAGTGTTCTGAAAATATCCAACCGTCAAAATGAATTCTCAAGACCTCTATTTATAGAGATTGAGATGATGATGTCATCACGCGACACGTGGTGCTCCCCGGGAGTGACACGTCACCGAGGGGTCCACAGCTGCCGGTGCTCCACGGACTGTCGAATCGCATATTCACCTGGCCTGCCCAGCACAGCGTCGCTCTGTCTGTCTGGAACCCCACAGCGTCGGTGTGGCCAGAGAACCCACTTGATCTAGCCTCCAATCCAAGCCCTTGTAGAGTCCCACTGGCCTGGCAGTGGTGGGGAAGACCCGACGCCCAACTGCCAGGCTGACTAGGCGCGATGCCCTCTGAAAACCTGCTCCCGTCTCGAAGTGACCCGGGGGTCATAGTGCATAGGGGTGCCGACGCAAGCCCCCAGTACCGAAGCACGTAGGCCAGTCACGAAGACACCCTGGCAGAGATAGTGTCCCGGAGGAGTCACCTATCCCGCAGGTGAGTTCTTGTGCCAGAGCACTCGGAGCGCGTCAAGATAGCATCCCGGAGGAGTCGTCTACCTGACGGGCCAGGTAGCATCCCGGAGGACCCGTCTACCTGGCGGAAGGGGAGTTGAAGAGCTCCTTGACGGAGATAGTGTCTCGGAGGAGTCGCCTATTCCATAGGCCAAGGTAGCATCCCGGAGGAGCCGTCTACCTGGCGGAAGGGGAGTTAAAGAGCTCCCTGGTGGATATAGTGTCCCGGAGGAGTCGCCTATCCCCGTGGTGAGTCCTTGTGCCGGAGCACTTGGAGCTAGTCAATGTAGCATCCCGGAGGAGCAGTCTACCTGGCAGAAGGGGAGTTGAAGAGCTCCCTGGAGGAGTCGCCTATCCCCAGGGTGAGTCCTTGTGCCGGAGCACTCGGAGCGAGTCAAGGTAGCATCTGGGAGGAGCCGTCTACCCGACTGGCCGAGGTAGCATCCCGGAGGAGCCGTCTACCTGGAGGAAGGGGAGTTGAAGAGCTCTCTGGCGAAGATAGTGTCCCGGAGGAGTCGCCTATCCCCGTGGTGAGTCCTTGTGCCGGAGCACTCGGAGCGCGTCAAGGTAGCATCCCGGAGGAGCCGTCTACCTGGCGGAAGGGGAGTTGAAGAGCTCCCTGGCAGAGAGAGTGTCCCGGAGGAGTCGCCTATCCCCGCATGATGTTGCACACTCCGGAGAGTGGGTCGAAGCATGTTCCACGACCAAGGCAAGGTGAGCATGGTGTGGTGAAAGGATGGACCGATGCAAGGAGCGTGGTAGTGTGACAGAAAGCCAAGGGGCATGACTGTGTTAGTGGCGCGGAGCATGGGCGCAGCTGAGTGAGTAAGGTGCCGAGGGCACGTCTGTGTTAGTGGCTCACGAACGCAGTGACGAGCGTCGCAGAGACAACACTTGGTGTCGGGGCACGTGTCATGGAAGTGGCGCATAGGCACGGCGACGAACGTCGCGGAGCATATACTTAGTGCCAGGGGCACGTATCATGAAGATGGCGCGCGGGCACGGCGACGAACGTTGCGGAGCATATACTTGGTGCCGAGGCACGTGTTATGAAGGTGGTGTGGCGACGAACGTCGCGGAGACAATACTTGGTGCCGGGGCACGTGTTATGAAGGTGGCACGACGACGAACATCGCGAAGCAATACTTGGTGCCAGGGGCATGTATCATGAAGATGGCGCGCGGGCACGGCGACGAACGTCGCAGAGCATATACTTGGTGTCGGGGCACGTGTTATGAAGGTGGCGCAGCGACGAACGTCGCGAAGCAATACTTGGTGCCGGGGGCACGTATCATGAAGATGGCGCGCGGGAGCGGCGATGAACGTCGCGAAGCAATACTTGGTGCCGGGGGCACGTATCATGAAGATGGCGCGTGGGCACTGTGACGAACGTTGCGGAGCATATACTTGGTGCCCGGGCACATGTTATGAAAGTGGCGTGGCGACGAAAGTTGCGAGGTTGATGTACGAACGTCCGTAAACATCGCTGAGGTGCAAAGTCTTGAGAAAACAAGTGCGTGCGGGAGGGGAGGCCATAGGCCAAAGATTAGGACAAGGTCAAGGCCACTACCCCTGGGGAGGCCAAGGCCGACCCCTTGGGAAGGCCGAGGCTGACCCTAGGGGGTGTCCAAGGCCAATGGCCAACTCCCATGAAGGGAGGCCAAGGCCACTCCCCCTTTAGGTGAACTTCGGGAGCATCGACGGAAGGTGTTTTGATGGGCAATGACAAATTTGAAAGTTGCATTGCGACGAGCGTGTCGACGTGAATCGTACCCATATGACGAACAAGGTGCGAAAGTCACATATAAAGTGTATAAAGCGAACAAAGCGCGAAAGGGACTTTGCGTGAAGAGTGAACAATCGGGGGGGAAGGCCAAGGCCAAGGCCAACACCCCATAGAGGCCGAGGGCGACCCCCCATGGAGGCCGAGGCTGATCCCATGGCCTTGGGGGAGGCCGAGGCCTACCCTATGGGGTTGGCCAAGGCCTATGCCCTTGACCCCGTAGTTCCGGTTGCTCCGTCGGTCGAAGCTTTTGATGAAAAGGTGTTCGGGTGGTCTCGGTGTGACAGTCGCGCTAGCGTCAGTGACGTTGACGTAAGATAATTGGTGACTAAGTCACGCGTGAGGCGTGTGAAGCGAAGAATGCACGTCATTGAGGGGTCCACAGCTGCCGGTGCTCCACGGACTGTCGAATCTCATATTCACCCAGCCTGCCCCGCACAGCGTCGCTCTGTCTGTCTGGAAAGACTGGCTCCTACAGTGTCGGTGTGGCCAGAGAACCCCTTGATCTAGCCTCCAATCCAAGCCCTTACAGAGTCCCACAAGCCTGGCAGTGGTGGGGAAGACCTGACGTCCAACTGCCAGGCGGACTAGGCGCGATGCCCCCAAGCAACCATGCCTCAGCAACGCAGGGCTACCAGGACTACCAGTCATAACCTCAACCCAGCCATCCAAGAGACCGTCATTATCCAGACTTAGAAAAATTTTCAAGCCACGGGGCTCTTGCACAGGCCTACTGACACCACTATTGATGCCATCATCCATTCCCTTGGGGGCTTCACCCCTTCCCAACCCCTTCAGCCTCACATCCCATGCCGACTTGGTGCGTGGTGCGCAGGGTGGCTCGAGCCACGTTACTAAGTCTCAACTCTGTCAGTTGGCACCCCCCAGGTCTCGCAACAGCCTCTGCCAGGTATGCATGCAACATGCCTCACCAACCCTCTCCTACCTCCGTCACTCAGTCGGTCATCTATGCCAACCCATCACCCTGTGTCCCCCATCCCACTCATCTCAACCTCTCGTGGTTGTGGTCGCATGACCACCCTTTATCAAAAAAAAATTGACACTTAGAAAAAAATTTTATTTTTTCGCAACCGGTCATCGATGATCACCCTCAGTGGTCTCCCTCGCCATCCTTGACTCAACCCAACACTTAGAAAAATTTTCATTTTTTTCACAACCGGTCATCGAAGATCACCCTCAGCGGTCTCCCTCGGCACTCTTGTCCGAGCTCAACACTTAGAAAAATTTTCACCCCTCCCTCTCCTTCTAACATTTTCCTCTCTTCACTCCCACCATCCCACTCCTCTATTTCTCTTCATGTAATTGTGAAGTTTCTCTTGGGGGCTCCCTCTTTAGGGTTGTAAAAAAACTAATCAAATCAAATCAGATTCAAAATTCAATCCAAAATCAAAGGGCAGAACCCACCACGTGCGACCCGGCCGCTTGCCCAACCCGCGCACCCATTCTCTCTCTCAGCCTCTCGTCCAACTCCCCTACCCAAACCCGTCCCACCCAACCGACCCGTGTCCCCCAAAACCCTAACCCTAATTTTTCTTCCCCTCATCTCTTCCTCTTCTCCCTCATGTGCCGCCCAGCCGCCGCCGACCTTCGGCCTCGCCCTTCACGACGTGCCCTTCTCCGACGTCGGCCCCCATCCCCTCGGCCTCGACCTCGGCCCAGCCCCTCTCCTCCCTCTCTTCTCCCCCGCCCACCCGCTGTGGCACCCCGCCGCCGCTGCTGCCCTCTTTCATTCCCCTTCCTTCTTCCCCCCCCCCCCGTCCGCCTCGGCCTCCTATCCTCCTCGGCCTCGGCCATCACCACCCTCTCCCCCTCCCCTGCCATCTCTTCCCTTCCCCCTCCCCCTTTCCCCCTCGCACATCACCCCGCCTGCACCGTGCGGCCACGACCTCACCCAAAGGGCCTTGGTCGGCCTCTCCCACTTGGTCGGACGGCCTGGCCCTCCATCTCCCCTCTCCCCTTCTTCCTCTCTTTCCATCCCCCTACCCCGGCCTCGGCCACCACGGCACGCCGCCGCCATCCCCGTTCCTCCCTACTCTTCACCTTCATCCACATATCCTCTCCCCTTTACTCCATGACCATCCTCCATGCATTTTGGCCTTCCCCAAGCCATGGCCACCACCTTCACCCACCTTCAACCTTCATCTTCTTTTCTTCACCCGCGGCCAACCTTTAACACTAACGCATGACCATCCTCCATGCCCACTTCGGCCTCCATCACCAAGGCCATTCCTCAGCTTCATACCACACCAAGGCTTACCCCCCAAACTTCGGCCTGCACACATTCACCCAACGGCCGACAACCATTACCAAACATCATCGCCACCATCCTCACAGGCATGAACAAAAAAAAATTGACAACCAACGCGCACCTCGCGCACCCTTATCTGTCTCGTACTCTCCTACACTTAGAATTTTTTTTCAATTTTGATCATGTCTCGTGTTGTGACGACCCCGACACCAATGTACTTGGTAGGTGGTACGCGAGGTAGCTCGAACCACTTACCCCGTCATCGTCGCCCGGGCGCCGCCTCCGCAACCCCCGTCGCCCGCTCCCCGGCGCCCGTCGTGGACTACCCCAGCATCACGACGCCTGATCGCGCCCTTGTCGCGCCCCTCATGACGATGTCCCCCAACATCAATGTACTTGGTAGGTGGTGCGCGAGGTAGCTCGAACCACTTACCCCGTCGCCGTCGCCCGGGCACTGCTTTCGCGACCCCCGTCGCCAGTTGTGGACTGCCCCAGCATCACGACGCTCGATCTCGCCCTTCTCGTGCCCCTCATGGAAATGTCCCCCGACATCAATGTACTTGGTAGGTGGTGCGCGAGGTAGCTCAAACCACTTACCCCGTCGCCGTCGCCCGGGCGCCGCCTTCGCGACCCCCGTCGCCAGCGCCCTGGCGACCATCGTGGACTGCCCCAACATCACGATGCTCGATGGTGCCCTTGTCACGCCCCTCATGACAATGTCCCCCAACATCAATGTGCTTGGTAGGTGGAGTGCGAGGTAGCTTGAACCACTTACCCCATCGCCAACCCCTATCGTCGGTACCCGGGCGCCATCTTCGCAACCCCCCGTCACCCGCGCCCCTGCGCTCTATCATCATGCCCTCGTGTCTACTCCTATCCATACTATAGCTTCTGTAGGTGGTGCAAGAGGTAGCTCAAGCCACCTACTCTTTACCTTCATCATGCAGTGACAACGTCAACAACTCTCGAACCAACAAACATCAGAAATTCTTCTAAGTGTGAACTTACGAATATGCATGCGGCATCCGCTCGGGTTGCCCCTCCACGCACACCACACGCAGGGGGCTTATGTTCCTAACCTATTTTGGTTGCACCTAAAGGCCCACCGGGGGTCCCATTTCGCATAACACGTCCGCACAAGCAACATGCAACATTCAACGCCTCCAACAGGTCAATATGTGCACGCTCAAGTCACGTGCACTTCTCACTCTTTCTACGGGACCACATCACCAAGAACTCATCCTTGCATGACCGCTCATCATGATCTGACCGTCGCACTTCATCCTTCGCCCATCAGCACACCTTAGCGTCTACCAAAGGAAGTTTGCCTTGGCCCCCCTTGGGATCAGCCTCGGCCTTGGCCCCCCCTTGGGGTCTGCCTCGTCCTTGGCTTCCCCCTTGGGGTCAGCCTCAGCCTCCCTCAATGGTTGGCCTTTGCCTTCCCCCAAAGGGTTGGCCTTTGGCTTCCATACTTAGCATCTTCACTACTCTTCAAGGGGTCGGACGTCACTCTGCAACTCCAGTCGCCCGGAACTCACTCCGCGACCCCCGTCGCTCGGACATCACTTCGAGACCCCCGTCACCCAAAACTCACTCCGCGACCCCCATTGCCCAGACGTCACTCCGCGACTCCAGTTGCCCGGACGTCACTCCGTCGGAACTCACTCCGCAACCCCCGTCGCCCGAATGTCACTCTGCGACCCCCGTCCCCCGAACTCACTCCCCGTCGCCAGGAACTCACTTCACACCCCTGTCGTCCAAACGTCACTCCGCGACCCCCATCGCCTAGAAGTCACTCCATGACCCCCGTCGCCCGGACGTCACATTGTGCCCCTGACACAATACTCATTTCGCCGTGCCCATGTGCCGCGCCACTAACACAGTCGTGCCCCCTGGCTCTCTGTCACATTACCATGCTCCTTGCATCGGTCCATCCTTTTGCCACACCATGCATACCTTGCCTTGGTGGTGGAACATGCTTCAACCCACTCTTCGAAGTGTGCAGCATCATGCGGGGATATGCAACTCCTCCGGGACACTATTTTCGCCAGGAAGCTCTACAACTCTCCTTCTACCAGGTAGACGGCTCCTCCGGGATACTACCTCGACCAGTCAGGTAGACGGCTCTTCCTGGATGCTACCTTGACTCGCTCCGAGTGCTCCGGTACAAGGACTCACCGCGGGATAGGCGACTCCTCCGGAACACTATCTTCGCCAGGGAGCTCTTCAACTCCCCTTCCGCCAGGTAGAAGGCTCCTCCGGGATGCTACCTCGGCCAGTCGGGTAGACAGCTCCTCCGGGATGCTACCTTGACTCGCTCCGAGTGCTCTAACACAAGGACTCAGCACAGGGATAGGCGACTCCTCCGGGACACTATCTTTGTTAGGGAGCTCTTCAACTCCCCTTCTGCCAGGTAGACGGCTCCTCTAGGATGCTACCTTGGCCAGTCGGGTAGATGGCTCCTCCGGGATTCTACCTTGATGCTCTCCGAGTGCTTCGGCACAAGGACTCACCACGGGGATAGGCGACTCCTCCGGGACACTATCTTCACCAGGGAGCTCTTCAACTCCCCTTCCGCCAGGTAGACGGCTCCTCCGGGATGCTACCTCGGCCAGCCAGGTAGACGGCTCCTCTCGGATGCTACCTTGACTCGCTCCGAGTGCTATGGCACAAGGACTCACCTCAGGGATAGGCGACTCCTCCGAGACACTATCTCCGCCAGGGAGCTCTTCAACTCCCCCTCTGCCAGGTAGACTGCTCCTCTGGGATGCTACCTCAGTCAGTCGGGTAGACGGATCCTCCAGGATGCTACCTTGACTCGCTCATAGTGCTCCGGCACAAGGACTTACCGCGGGGATAGGTGACTCTTCCGGGACACTATCCCCGCCAGGGAGCTCTTCAACTCCTCTTCCGCTAGGTAGACGGCTCCTCCGGGATGCTACCTCGGCCGGCCAGGTAACCGGCTCTTCCGAGATGCTACCTCGGCCTACGGAATAGGCTACTCGTCCGGGACACTATCTCCATCAGGGAGCTCTTCAACTCCCCTTCCGCCAGGTAGACGGCTCCTCCGGGATGCTACCTGGCCCGTCAGGTAGACGGCTCCTTCGGGATGCTACCTTGACGCGCTCTGAGTGCTCGGCACAAGGACTCACCCGCGGGATAGGCGACTCCTCCGGGACACTATCTCCACCAGGGTGTCTTCGTGACTGGCCTACGTGCTCCGACACTAGGGGCTTGCGTCGGCACCCCTATGGACTATGACCCCTGGGTCACTCCGAGATGGGAGCAGGTCTTCGGAGGGCATCGCACCTAGTCTGCCTGGCAGTTGGATGTCGGGTCTTCCCCACCACTGCCAGGCTTGTGGGACTCTGCAAGGGCTTGGATTGGAGGCTAGATCAAGGGGGTTCTCTGGCCACACCGACGCTGTGGGAGCCAGTCTTTCCAAACAGACAGAGCGACGCTGTGCAAGGCAGGTCGGGTAAATATGCGATTCAACAGTCCGTGGAGCACCGGCAACTGTGGACCCCTCGGTGACGTGTCACTCCCAGGGAGCGCCACGTGTCATGTGATGACATCATCATCTCAACCTCTATAAATAGAGGTCTTGAGAATTCATTAGACGGTTGGACATTTTCAGAACACTCTCACTTTCTCACTCTAGAATCCTAGAGAGAGAAACATACATGACCCTGACTTTGGACCTAAGCATCGGACGGTGACTGTCGTCGTGTATTCACCTTGCGCCATCGCCCTCGCAGCACTGCCACCCTCAGGCTCTGTCTGGGAAGCCCTTGGTCTCTGCCCTTGCTGTGTCCTACATCATCACACTCGGACTGCATTCCTTGTGCCACCTCCACGTCGACTGCGAACCCACTTTCCTTGGCATCAACCTTAAACACAATACACGACACCTTACTTGTACTTAGAGATAAGCAGTGAGCTTCTCTATTCAACCAATGTGAGACAAGATATCTTATATACTAAGAGTCAAGTTACAACCTTCTTCGAGTAACCTATGTGGGACATAAATACAAGACATATATCAACAAAAACTATCAAAGTGCAAATCATACCCAGAAAGATAATCTCATACCGAACAAAACTATAGAAGCTTAGTATTGATCACTAAGTTTAGTTCTAGTACATACATTCTAAGTAATTACCTTGTAGCACGTATTAACAAGAGCTTAAGCTCCCTGTGCAACACAGTCAAAAAATTAGTATCACAATATTTAAATAACGTGGCGTCCATGTTAGTTCCAAATTACACCAATTATGAACACCTAAACCGTCCATGTGATTTCCTCATCTTTTTCACCCCCACACCCCACCCCAACCCACCTCGCCCCCACCCCTTGATCTCTGGCGCTGCTACCACGCACCCCATGACCCACTACCCTACAATGACAAATAAGCCACATGCTCCGCCAACAAACCATGCAGCCATTATTCCATTACGGTGGCCCCCCTTACCTCCACACTATTGTCACCACATACCATAGTGAAACATATTATGATGACAAACAAATTATTGGGTCGTGGATCTGTGCACTTATTGAAAATTAGATTTGTTTTTTTTTTTTTGCAAATTGGCGGTTCATCAACATATTCATGAACTATTTGAAGTGTCGGTGCTCGACTCGTTTGATGAACGAGCTCGACAAAAAGTTGTTCGTGCTCTCTTCACTTGTTGCACAGACTAAACATGAACGAGTTTTCAGCAAACAAACGATGAGCTATTCACAAACATATACTTGGCTTTTTTACAACTCTAGTGGTGGTGGATGAGTTGTATCGTTTTGGTGGTTGGTTTATGAGCCGTGGTAGTTGTTTTACGTGTGGCATTACCGTTCTGTGGTTGTGATGGTGGTGGTGGTAGTTGGTTTGGTGGAGCCATAAGTGATGGGTGGGTTGTATTGTGGTGGTGGTGGAGTGGATGAGAGACTTTAGCAGATTAAGAAGGGTGTTAGGATGAGCAAAAAAATAAAAGGAGTGAGTTGGTGTTGGAGGTGGGTGACATGGATGCCACTTGTATGCAAAGTGGATGCCATGTGGACATAATAGAGGAAGTGAATATCTTGCGCCCTTAAAAACCTAGAGACATCCGATCAAATGGGGGTTAGACCGTCAATTGCGGTTGGACATCATGATTTAAAAAGTTCAAGGTTATGGGTGACAATTTTAAAACATCGAGATGCATAGTGCAAATTATTGTAATGATCAAGGTGCTGGGAGCAAACTTCCAAGAAGGAACGGTAGTCGTAGGCCCATAGCGACAGTATCCTTTAGCAATGGCGTTAAAAGTTATCCTCGTCACTAAAATAGTAGGTAAATTATGGCAGGTAGCATACTTTTTTTTTTGATAAAAATTCCATTTTTGTTCCTGTGAAAAAGCAACCTGAAATCATTTTAGTCATACATGGTAATACATCAAATAAAATTCATACCACATAGCATAGATGATTATAAGAACATAAAGCTAATTAGTTTTTTGTAGCCAAATCAAACTTTCATCCAACAAAAGTAACTGTGGGTGAAAGATCATCAGCAAACTTGGTTGTCAAATGAGGTCTCTCCGGAAGTGATAATGGAAATCTGAGAAAATAACGAGTGATCCAATTCCCGTCATCATCAAGGTCGTACTCTCAATTGTCATCCAGCACGTCGCCATCCCCATCGTCGCAATCCCCATCATGTGTAAGCCTGCAGAAACGCATAAGAGCAAGTTACAGATACGAAGACAAACATGATCGTTTACAAGAAATTATGTGTTTCAATCATTTTACTAACTCATACAACTTATAACTAAAGATTCTTCAACTTATGTTGCCCTACTTGCAATATAAACTACAAGCAGCTAGCATCAATCTACACACCTTTATGATTCTGTACATCTATCTTTATTTGCTAAGGAAATGCCATAGTGGAAAATTTTTACAAGCTAAGTTTATGAGCTCATGCATGATACTGACTCGGCTCTTTAAGAAAAAGATCCTAGTTCATATGTGATGGTAAGGAAAGTGAGTTCGTAGCTATATGGAGGTGCCACAAAGGATACAGTATGAGTCTGTTACCAGATGTACAAGAGTAGGACACAGTGAGGGTAGAGTAAGAAATCCCCCAAGGGGTGAGGAGAGGTGTCACCAAGGGGTGAGGGAAGAAGGTAGGCCGACCACCTTGGGGTGGTGGAGGCTGACCCTCTTAAGGTCGGGGAGGCCGACCCCCTTGACACTTAAAGCATGTTTGTGACTTTCGAGAGGAGAGAAAAGAAAAGAAAGGAAGAAAAGAAAAAGGAAGAAAAGTGAATACATTTTTCCTTTCTCTCACTTATGATTTAAAGAGAGAAAGGAAATCATCATTCATTTTTCTTATTTGTGAATTCAGACGAAAAGAAAAGAATAGATACAACAGTACATACATACCCTTATATAACAGTGCGCTAATTCAAACAATGACTTTAAAATATGATCCTAACTAAGAACATAACTTAGACGGGAAAAAATTAGTCATCAAGGACACCACATAAAGCTTATACCACAATAATATGATAAGTCTCACATCACCGCTTTATGTTAGAACAACAAAACACAAAAATTAGCCATGAGTTGACTAAAAATATTCGACCATCCAAATCTAATTAATGTCAAACCGAAAACATAACAGTCAGTCATGAGTCAACTCTAACACTCAAATATCCTATTAGCAATAATTGGAACCTCTCATCATTTTTTCTAACATGAGCTTTGCGCCTTTCGGGTGGATAGCCAAATAAAGCCCTTGGCTTTCCGGGATTCTTATCTGAGATTGCAGGAGATGAAGTTGGCCACCACTTCTTCAGTTTGTTTGTAATAACTGGTATGGTAGGTTCTTGTAGTAACCCTAGGACTTAAAAGTCATTAAAAACCAGTCATCATAATCTCAAGGGTAATATGGGCATTATTAAAATATTACTTATGAAAGTTTCATTTCTCTTCGTTTCTTCCCAATTTTAGGAGGAAAAATTTAGAGACAAAAGAGGCCCAAACTTTTCTATCCTTTCTCTTCTTTTTTTCTCCTTAAAAAAAAACTCACAAAATAGAAAAAAAAATGAGGAAACGAGCCACCTTCCTTTCCTTTTCTTTCTTTTTTCTTCTAAAAAAACTCTCAAACAAGCTATTAGAGATTTTCTGAAAAAGAGAGAGATGTACACGTGACTTGAGCGTGCGTGTTGGTTTGGCTGCTTAGGAGCTTTGAAAAGTTGACATGTCGTAGGAAAGGGACCCAAGAGCAGTACAAAATTGTGTAGCCAAGATTGGATAGCAACATAAGCCCCCTGCCTATGATATACGCAGAGGGGCAGCCCGAGCATGTAGCGAATACATATTCAAAAGTCCATACTTATAAGAATTTTTTATGTTTGTGGGTTGGAGAGTCGATGGCATCGTCACTAAATGACAAAGGCGAAGAGTAGGTGGCTCGAGCCACCTTGTGCACCACCGACTGAAGCCTAGGGATGCTTGGGCATCGACACAGGGGCACGACTAAAAATATAGGGACGCGGTCAGGCATTGCATTGTGAGGTGCTGTGATGGGCACAAGGGCAATGTAAATGTGGTCAAAGTTGCAAAAACATTCAAAGTGATGAAGAGTGATGTCATGCGTAAGGAAGTGGAGAAGTGCTATCTCAAAGCACTTGAAATTTTTAGTTGTAGTAAAATTGTTATGTTAATTCTTGGTTTTGGTTGGATAGAAAAAAATTGTTAAGTGTTGTGTGGTGAAAGAGGGTGAGTATAATGGAATGTGGGAAAAGAAAGAATGTTGAGTACGAGGGTGTGTTGTATGTATGAAAGTGAGTAAAGAAAAGAGGTAGTGTTTTGAGTGTGGAGGAAAAAAGGTAAGGAGGTTGATGAGAGACCAAGGGCATTCGCAATCGATGTGGAGGTACTACAAAAAATGCAGTCCGAATCAGATGCTAAGTATGTTGATGTGGGATGCAATAAGGATGGAACAAGGGTAGAGACCAAGGGCTTCCCAGACAAAGTCTGAGGATGGCAGTACTGCGAAGCCGATGGCACGGGGTGAATACACAACAATAATCACAGTCCGATGCTTAGGTCTAGAGTCAAGGTCTCGTATGTTTCCGTCTCTAGAATTCTAGAGTGAAAAAGTGATTGTGAGAATGAAAGTCTAAAAAATGTCTCCAAATGGATTCTCAAGCCCCCTATTTATAAAGGTTGAGATAATGATGTCATCAACTGACACGTGGTGCTGCTCGGGAGTGACACACTATCGAGGGGTCCATGAGTGCTGGTGCGCCACAAACTGTCGAATCATATATTCATCTGACTTACATTACATAGCATCACTTTTTCTTTTTGGAAAGACTAGCCCACACAGTGCTGATATGGCCATAGAGCCTTTTTGATCTAGCTACTAGTTGAAAACCTTTGTAGAGTCCCACGATGCGTCGATAGACATTCTGACAGTTGTAGGGGAAGACTCGACACCCAACTTCCAGACGAACTAGGCTCGATGCCCTCCAGAGACTTGCTCCTGTCTCGGAGTGACCCAGGAGCCATAGTCCTTAAGGGTGCCAAAGGAAGCTTCCAATACCAGAGCACGTAGGCTAGTCACGCAAACATCCTGGCAGAGATATCGGAGGAGTCACCTATCTTGTAGATGAGTCCTTGTGCTGGAGCATTCGAAGCGCACCACGGTAGTGTCCCGGAGGAGTCGCCTACCTGACGGTCAGAGGTAGCATCCCGGAAGATCTGTCTACCTATCGAAAGGGGAGTCTTCGTGTTGGAGCACTTGTGGAGATACTGTCTTAGAAAGCAAGCTTACCCCCACAGATGAGTCCTTGTGCCAAAACACTAGGAGCGCTCCAAGTTTAGTGAAGTAGAGGAGTCGCCTACCCGACGGGCCGAGGTAGCATCCTGGAGGAGCTGTCTACCTGGCAGAAGGGAAGTCTTCGTGCTAGAGCACTTGGAGCTCCTTGGCAAAGATAGTGTCCCAGAGGAGTTGTTTAGCCCCGTAAGATGCTACACACTCCGGTGAGTGGGTCAAAGTATGTTCCATGATCAAGACAAGGTGCGCATGGTGTGGTGAAAATATGGACCAATGCGGGGAGCGTGGAAATATGACAGAGAGTCGGGGGTCGCGACTGTATAAGTAGCATGGCGTGTGGATGCGACAGAGTGTGTTGTGCCGGCGGCATGATAATGTGACAGAGAGCCGGGGGGTGCGAATGTATCAGCAATAGGACGCATGGGCATGATGAAATGTGTGGGGTGCCAGAGGCATGGTTGCTTGGGTATGTCAGACAAAGGACAAATTGCACTGCGATGCTCACCTTGCTAGCGGAGTTGCCAAAATGATGCCAAGCAAAGTGGATTTATAGTTACATGGATGTGCCACAAATGATACTATCCGAGTCAACTGCCAAATGTACATTTGTGAGACACAGGGTGGAGTAAGGAAGCTCCCAAGGGGTGAGGAGGGGAGTCATCAATGGGTGAAGGAATAAGGTAGGCCGACCTCCTTGAGGTGGGCGAGGCTGACTTGACACTTAGAGATTTTATAAAAAGGAGGAGAGATGCGCACGTGACTTGAGCATGCATGTTGATTTGACCGGCTTGGAAGCGTTGAACATTGATTGTTGAAAAATTGACTTTTCGTGAGAGAGGAACCCAAAAGCGGTTCAAAAGTTAGCCAGGATTGGATAGCAACAATATGTACCTTCACAAACCTAATGCATGCACATTCATTTTAGCCTCCAATGCCTCTCAATCACAATGCATAGAAACCAAAAATGGAATGTCTCAAACATTATACTTATCCGACTTGCCTTTCTCCAGAATGTTAATCCACTTAGACCTCTCTTAGGCATAATCATATCCTAAAGGAAGAAAGAAAACTCCCCGGCCTAGTCTCAAACTTTTTGTTTATACCAGTATCTAGACTCGCTGGATGGTTTTGGAACTAAATCTATGGAAATGAAAATGTGTATTAGTGAATGTTCATCAGTCATTGCTAGAATTTCTAAACCGTAAGTTTTCAAATTTAGGAAGATAAGAGCCCGTATATTTACAAATTTACAAGTCGATCTAATATCACTTAGTTTGTTTGCAAGAAACATAATGCAGGTATAGACCTAACTAAACTAAGGAGCATCACAGATGGAAAAATTCCTGAATGAAGTGCATGATGTTGTATTATCTATATAAGGAACGTGATCTATTGCTCCCACTTGCAACTTAGCGCGATCTGATCGTCCATCCTTAACGGATGGACTGATCAGATCTAACTTTTTTATATATAAAAAAATCGTCGTTCGCTACATTATCTCTCGGACGGTAATTTTGACCAAAATTTCTCGACGGTATTTAATGAGTCAAATGGATTCGCAAGCAAATAGGGAAGCAATATTGTAAATTTCACCGTCCGCTACATTATATGGCGAACGACAAAGTTTACTTAAAAAAATAGATCTGGCCCTTGTCCAGATGTTGTCAGCGCGTGCAACGGATCAGCTCCCTCTATATAATGTGTATTCCAGGAGAGATGCCAGTCAAGGTTCTAACACTTATACGTCCCATAGCACCCTCCTCCCCTCCCCCCCCCCCCCTCCCCCCTCTACCTACCCTCCTCAAGCACACACTCACGCTTAAAAGAATGAAAGAAGTATTCACAAAAACCCTTAAAATGCAGTAAAATTCTCTAATAGAAATCATCGCAATCAAGGTCTATACCTTATCCACGTTAGAGAAGCACGTAATCATCAAAGTCAAGGTCTATTCCTTATCCACATTAGAGAAGCACGGTGGCATGTAGAGAATGGATCATTCAACTCTGCTCCAACAGCTTCTCATCATCTAGCTTGAAGGTTTTGGAGTCGTAGCAAAGTGTGTCCAACATGTTGGCCTTCTTAGTGAAATATTTCAGCAGGGCATTTGTGTCACCAACATTTTCAAAATTCTCAATTTCCACTTCTTTTAAGGCGTGCCGCCAAGACTCGATAGGTTGAGCTCCGCAGCTGTTTGGTTCATCAACTGTTGCCGCCTCCTTGCGATATTTGAACTGCAAATATTCGATAATAAGGTAGGAAATTTGTTGGTTTTCTGAAAATAGGCATAATAGCCGTTTTCTAGTTTTGAGATCACACAAATGCTACGCACAAACACAAACATATCCACACACATCTACACATGTACATACATACCTATATAAATTCGTAATTAATGTCTTGACTCTCAACTTTTCCTTAACAAACAGTATTCTGTAAAGAAAATATAATCAAGTAGGAGCTTACACAAAAATCAAGCGTAAGATGGGAACATGTTTCTGTTAATGTGCAGGATTTACCTTATATCAGGAGATTTCTTTTCCACATAAATGGCTTTGCCCTCTGGACCAACGCAATATTGGGTAACACGTTGAGGAACCGTGAACACACTCATCCAGACTCTCTCTACCTCTATCTCTCTCCCTCGCTCCTTTTCGCAATATTGGATTGGCGCTGTGTGACAATGCGCGCGCCCGGAGGTATATATGAACATACTTATATACCTTTATAGTTTTGTGCTTGGAGTTCGAAGTAATAGACAAGGTATTGAGAAGCGGAGAAAGCCAAAGCACGCTATCCACTAAATCAGTGCAGAGCCAACACAGGTTATCCGCCCCTTTTTCAGGAGCGTGACTTTCCCCAGGCAATGAAATTATCTCTATCTTCAGAAGCTTGAGATCACAGAGTGGGCGCATCAGACCTTCCCTTAGTTCTTGGGGAAAAATCAAAACCTGAAACATTTGAAGAAGAAAAACACTATAGTTAAGTAGTTGGTCTTCTAAAATAAATATAGGGAAAGTTGCTTCAATTACAACACATGAACATCCATGCACGATTCTAAGAGCAGGTACCTTGCTCGAGTTACAAACGAGTGTCAAAGTTTTGCAATGGCCAAAATATGAAAGCAATTCCCTCAAATTTATGAACCATTCAACACCCGGATTTGGATCTGAAGATCTAGATTTGAGCGACAAGGTAGCGTTTGAAATAAATGATGAATTCATTAAGCCAAAGGAAACTAGGTAACCGTCGTACATGAAAGAAACTAACTCTGGAGTGTCAACCTTCACGTCTACGAGTTCACTGCAATTAAGCAAGACGAAGTTCTCAAGTTTCTCATTCGATATCTCAATCCGTTTCAACCTAAAACATCTCTTCAACTCCAGGATCTCAAGCTGAAGAAAAGTTGAAACATTGTCCTCCACCCACTTATCTGTAATGATGGCGTTCTGTAACGACAAGTTCTTGAGAGATTCACAACCGATCAACTCAATTTCACCTGAGTCCCTCAACCCAGTATACGAGAAAGATTGAAGATTTGGAGCATTGATCTCCAATGTCTCTACATCACTGCACCGGTCCACTTCAACCATTTTAAGTTTGGCACCGGATCGGAGAGCTTGATGCATTTTGGACCATCACATCGACATAAACTCAAATTTTCGATCGAAGTGCAACCTAAAATCAAATTCTCGAAAGAAGTGCATCCTGAAATCAGATCATAAACGCCCAGCCTAACGCACTCCAACTTCAAAACAGTTAATGACTTGCCAGAGAGGAAAGTCTCGGGTAGACTATAGGGAACAACCGATCCATTCATGTCCCCTGAACCAATACTAAGATCCCACTCCTTGACACCATTTTCTAGCGCAAAGTTGATGGCGCTGTCAATGCGATCATCTGCTGGCAGTCTTTTGTAGTTTTGAGACGTTCTAAGACCACCGGTTCGGGGCCTTAGAAAACACCTCAGATTGACATGAAGCCTGAATTTATGTAAAGCACCACTAAGGCTGGGACACCGAATAGACTTAGGGTGTGTTTGATAAAACTGAAATTTAAGTACTGAAAACTTAAGTGCTGAATTTGTACAACTGAAAATTTTAAGCTACTGAATTTTAAGCACTGAAATTTTTTTGGTCTTGACTGCAATTTAAGTGCTGAAGTAATTTATTCTGTTTGATAAAAGAAACAACTGAAATCTAAAAACTGTTTAGGTTGACACTAATACCCTTTTGCTCTGCTTTATGAAACTTTATAAACCTCATTATATTATTGCACATCTCACGTATTATTATATCAATAATGGATATTTCAAATCCAATTTGCATGCGTAACATTAAAATATAAAAGAAAATTCAAATTAGTCACACGATAAAAAATAGCAATAATTAGATAGTTAAAAGTCATATTATTACATATATGAACTACAACCTCAAATTAAACAATTGAGTTGCAATCTGCTCCCGCAAGTTCACCATAAAGTTTTGATCAGCTTGTCGTGCTTCCGCTCCCATATCTACGGCATTTTCGTGTTGGTGAGCCGTATCTTCAAGAATATCTCCGTTGTCAAATTGCTCAAAAAGATAATCTGTGATAATCGTTTTTCGAAGGAAATTATGTACCGTTGAACATGCAATAACAATATTCCTTTGTACTTGAAAAGGATACGGTGGCATCCTCTTCAATATTGGGAAACGAGCCTTAAGGACTCCAAATGAACGCTCAATGACATTTCTCAGTCTAGCGTGTGCATGGTTAAATCGTTCCTCCTTTGTTCTTGCACGATGACCCTGTGCAAAGTCCGCCAACCAATAACGCACATTGCGATAAGGTGCCATAAATCTACGAGTATGTGTATATGCAGCGTCACATAAATAGTACTTATCTGTAATAAATTATATATTTCAACAATTTAGTACTTGTTTTCAAATGAATCTCAATACTATATAAGGCACCATATTTCAATACCTGGGGGCGGAAATGGAAAATGATTAGCAGGTTCCCGCATAGTTTCTGTTAACACCCTTGAGTCATGTGTCACTCCTTCCCAACCAGCCCATATAAAAGTGAAAACCATATTAAAGTCGCATATGGCTAGAACATTTTGGTAACATTCACCCCTTCCTCTTCCTCTATATCGTACTTGCTGATCAGGGGGTACGACAGCATGAATAAGCGTACCATCTAATGCACCCACTGCACCCTACAAAAAGAAAAGAAAAGAACACAACCACATAATTTACAATTGGATACTAAATTACGCCTATAAGCATTTTCGTGTAACAAAATCTAACTTTGTATTTATACCTGAAACACGTGTCTGAGCCGACGATGGTGCCGAATCTGATTGGCATTAGGATTATATGTGGTAAGAACAATCATTTCCTTTGAAAATTGTAGCATCGCCGATAACACCTCGTGAAAATATCTATGCACTGTATGTGTTGAATGGTTGAATCTTCTTTTGACAAAACGGGTTCTTGTGTTATGGCTCAAAATTACCAAGAACATTGCCATCTTCTCCCGTATGGAAACGTAACGACTGTCCTTTAGCCACCCTCGAGTGCGAAAATGGTCACAAATATTCAAAAACGCTTGTTTGGGCATCCGCAAAATCTCTTGAGAATGAGCAGGATTTCCATTTATTATCTCGTCCAAGTATCCAGCTCCACTAAGCGAAGAATTTGTATCTGGCCTTCTCTTAAAACGTCTTTGTTTCAAAATTTTCATTATGAGAATGGTTGCAACAACTCTTAGGGCATCCTTTTGATTCGTAGTCACCATTATGTCCTATGTGTTTAAGGACAATATAAGCAGACAATAATGTATAGTGGATAATTAGCACAGTAAATGACAAACATGACTATAACGCTCACACATCATAAAGCAACATTATCCAACATCGTAAAGAAAATGGCCATTGTAATGACTAAACGGCATATAAATGTCAAGAATCACGCTACGAAAAGGACACAAAAAAACAAAAAAAAGATAGTTCGTAAACTTCCTACTAGTCCAAAAATCATTCTATGAACGCGTTCCTAATCGAAACACTAAACTAACCAAGGACACTTCACAAAAGTCCTAACTTTTTTCCATTCATTTGTATCCAACTTTTTCTAACTTCTTCTGGTGTTTGACTGAGCATCATCCACTGTTCTCTGTATGCTTTACTTTCACAAAAAATGCTGCATGCAACGATGTATAAGTGGTCAGTCATTTGTAACGTTTGCATCTCATTTAAAATACGGTTGCACTCCTCCATGCCTGGCCCTTCTGATTTCTCCAAAGTTTTAAGAACTGCAACTAATTGGTCATCAAGCTTATCAGATTTGTCCTTCTTATGGCGTTTGACTTTTGATTTCGGTACATCCGTTTCCAAATCAAATGTAGGAGGCACATCAGAGTCGTCGTCTACAAGTATCTGAGATGATGACCCACCATCGATAGGCAACCCATCCTTTGATGGACCCCAAGCATCCTTCCCATACCGTCAAATAATGCTTTCATCTCATTTGCATACTGTAGTCCAGCATATCGAAATTGTTTCGCATCTGGATTTGCCTGTCGTACAATGTGTTTAAAATTTAGTTACACATAAACAAATTTTCATATTTCTATAAATATATATTAGGGTTAACAAAATTGTACCTTTATGTAGTCATCCCATTCATCTGGGCTCCAGTTCACAGTGCTTGTCATGGGATCGTAACCATTTCCAGTCTTTTCAATTAATTTCGACCATACACCATATTTTTGTTTCAAATAATTCCACAGGTTTTTTAGTTGTTTTTGATTAAGGACAATACCCTTTTTCTCCTTCATTTTTTAATTAGAGCATCCCATGACGCCTTCTTCAAACTACCTCCAGATTTTCCACCTTCCGCTACTTCTACAAGGCATGCATCTATGAAAAATTTATATAGTTCTGGATCCTTCCAGTTTGCTCTAGAACCGTCACCAGAAGCCATTCCTATACAAGTATTATAGCATTAGTAGTAGTAGCAATAGTAGTATGGTTTACAAGAAATATTGCTCATACATTTTTCAAGGGGAAAAAATAATCAAAAAATGATACCGCTGTTTTTATACACTTATCATACAATAAACATGGTGCCCAGTCTCTTTCAATAACAAGTATTCAATAATGTTGCTTCAAAATTTGTTGCTTTTGTTTGCTAACAACAGTAAATACTATTATTAATGTTGCAGCGTGCATGCATGAAGATTGGGTAGTGAATGTTTTGTTCAAGGATCTATTAATTCCAAAAGACAGAAGAATATAGGAGACAACAAAGCTGCCCATTGTCCTACGTACCAAACGTCAAAACCTCTATGACAACTCTGCGTAGACAAAATTTAGTAGCTAAAACAAAGAGCAAAGGAAGGAGTCACCATAGGTAGATTGCCTGCCACGTGATGTCAATAGGCCAGTGCACACCCACTTTAGCCTAATGGGATTGTAGAAGCAAGAGAACTATCCTGAAGCTCCTTAGGCATTTGAGCACTGTAGTAAAACTACTAGAAATCCTTGGGCATCACACCTTTAAGAATGATAAAGCTCAAGGAATCACTCCTACATAACCTTACACATCGGAGCTAACATTCTTGAGCATCAACTCAAGAGCAAGATGCGTTGCACCTCCCAGAAACATAAAAGACTAAAATCTCTAAGCATATGTCGAGGCTGAAGCGCACACGAAACTCGTGTGTGGAGCACATGCAGATTCAATGACGCCATCAGTCTGCCCCCAACAAAAAGCGACGGATAGGGAACTCAAACGGACTAAAATGTACGTTAAGGTAGAAAGGTTGCAAAGAAATTTGAGCCAAACCATAAAAGACCACAAATAGGGAGGAGCTGGTATTCAATTCATAGCATTTTGGTACAGCTAGCTTCATATTTGCATGTCAACAAGCTCCTAAGGTGGAACGAATACAGGTATTTGCTAAGACACTCCCTTTGCTTTCCCTCCAAATAAAATTACAGCCATTAGTGAAGCTTTATCTATCTTGTTGGAGTCTCCATCTGGATGCCGTGATTCATATGAAACTACTCTCTGTTTTTCACTCCCCCTCAGGCACTTCTTAGTGCATACAATTGCATACTTGTCGAAAAAAGAAAAGCAAGATTCTGTATATGAGTTTCTCTTGAGGCTATGCTATAGCCTATTTTTCTTAGGCTCTTTGCAGTGCTTGGATAATCAGGTTTTGTGTTGACTCTGGTTAGGTCCCCTTCTTGTTCGACCACCCCTTCACAGGTAACTCGCCGGCCAGGAGTTATTGTACAGCTCAATCTGCACAACGCTCGTCAACCCGGTGAGCGAACTGGGTACCTGCCCGTACAGGCCGTTTATCGCCAGGTCGAGATCCCTCCCAATCATACCACAGGGCTCCCCACCGTACATAGATAGATATACAAGATGTACAAGAAATTTGATGGCATTTACATAGATAGATATACAAGATGCAAATCGCACTGCCATATGCAAGGTCGGTCCAAACAATATCAGAAAATCGATCCAATATGAAGAGGCAGGAAAATCGATCCAATATGAATTGGGAAAAAAAAGCCCTAATTACATTCACAAATCAAGCGACACCTATGTAATGAAACACCGTGAAATCACGCACCTTTAGTACCGTGAAAAGAGAAGAAGAGGCGGCAAATCAGCAAGGAAGAAGAAGAAGATGAAGCGGGCAGCGGCACAGCAACGAGCAGGTGAAAACGGGAAGAAGATGAGGCAGTTGGGGCAAAGCTGTCCTTTATTGGCAAAATCTTTTAATCCCAAATCATTGACCGTGTTCAATGATAAGTGATAAGTCATTATGGGTGACTTAAAATATTGGTCTTCAATTAACATATCACTTATTATTTTAAGTAATAAAAAAATGCGTTATCAAACGCACTTAATTTGAAATCACTGAAAATTTTCAGTTTTAAGTGTTGACTGGTGTTATCAAACACACCCTTAGTGGCTAATGTGATTAGATTAAATATTATTTAAACAAAGAAGAAGAAGAAGAAGAAGAAGAGATTTCGACTTGGATTAGGATTTTAAGTCATATTGTGATTAAGTTTGTTGATTAGATTAAGTATTATTTCAAAGAAGAAGAGATTTCGACTTGGATTAGGATTTTAAGTCATATTGTGATTAAATTAGTAATGAAGACTTTAAGATGTGTTATAATTACCCTAGCAATAAGGACTTTTAGCTGTGTTATGATTGCACCATCAATTAGGACTTCAAGTCATATTAGAATTAAATTAGCAAACTATATAAGGGAGAAGAAGACATAAGAGTCTTCATATTTTTTAGAGATAAAAGAGAGGAAAGAGAAAATAGTCAATTGCATTCTTTTGGGTATTCAAGCAAAAAGGTGGTGATTGATCTAAGATAAAGAATCAATTGTATTCTTTTGGGTATTCAAGCAAAAAGGTGGTGATTGATCTAAGATAAAGAGTCAAGTGCATTCTTTTGGGTATTTTCAAGCAAAAAGGTGGTGATTGATTCAAGATAAAGAGGAGATTTTTGACATGATATTATTACTTTGAAGTAAAGATCCAAGATAAAGAGGAGATTTTTGACATGATATTCGTTACTTTGAGGTAAGGATTTTTACGCCGTCTTTTCGTTTTATACACGAGAATCTTTGCGTCTTCGTTTGATTTTAAAATTGAATTTGCTTCCGAGCCTATTATTGATCATCACGCTTTTTGTAACGTTATCAATGATCTTGTCTTACTGTCTTATAATTTGGGTTAAAGACAGTTCCCATGAGATTTATAAAAATCTTTGTTCGTTATATCGTAAAAGGTCGTTCGCGATTATTTTGTGTTCTCAGCCGTTCTTTGTTCGCTGTCAAAAAAGTTACTTTCAAAGATTTTTAGACCAACGTGTCTCTCTTCTATTGGTCTTGACGTGTGAATTCCGAGTCTCCTTTGTCACGTGTCAACTTTCTGCCGGGTCTTTTTGGTTATTTACAATTTGCTTCCACTTTCTCGATTTTCGCGCATTTCTTTTCACCCAAAACTTCTTTTGAATATATCTCATTCACCCGATCTCCGATTGAGCTGAATTTTGTTTCGTTGGATTTGTATTTTTGTTCTCTTCGATTTGAGTCTATAATGACTATTTTTGGACTTCGAATAAATATTCGCTATATTTTTCAAACTACTTTGTGGGTGATATTTGTGTTTGAAAGTCACTTTTAATTATCGTGACTTATTTGTGACGCGCCGGCTGCGATATTCGACATGGTATAACCATGATTTGTGATGCTTAATAATAAGCAATTTGTGTATGTGATACCCACAAGTTTTGGTAAATATATTTTGATATTCGACTTATTGGTTATGTAAACCATTTTTGGGTTGATTTGTTATTCGTTTGTAAATCGATATTCGACTTATTGGTTATTTAACCCATTTTTCGGTCGCTTCTGTTATTCGCTTGTGAAATTCGACTGAGTTATCTGAATTCTTATTTATTAGTTCTATTCGATAACTCATATTTGTTAATCGTTTTTGGAAACCTTCTTTTGGTCACTTTCGTATTCGCTTGTGAAATTTGACTAAGTTATCTAAATTCCTATTTATTGGCTCTGTTCAATAACTCTGAATTCATATTCATTTTGGCCCTCTGTGTGTAAAAACTTTTACTGGGCAATTCATGCTCACCCCTTTGTTTTTTGTTTCCTTTCCTTTCCAGGCCAAAAGTAGCACGAAGGGCGAGATATTAGTACAGCGGTTGGAATTGCTCTGGTTTTTTATATTGAGAATAGAGCTTATGATTTCTTTAGACAAAAATTGGTTAGTTGGTTTATTTTCCTTTGGGTTCAGATATTTAGTCTGAGAGATTTGTAATAAAGTTTTGGATTATTTTTGGGAGTTAAGTCTTGAGATACAAATCATTTTGTTTGTGGTATTTTAGATGCTCTGCTCTACCATTAAGGTTGTTATGTTTTGGACAGGATTGGGTTATGGTTTAAGGACGTGTTCGGACCCTCGGGTTCGGGGCGTTACATACCTGATGCTTTTTCGAACAAACGTTGGTCGAAATCCAAAATAGGGTACGATTTCCATAGATTTCTGAAGTTGTGTGACAAGATGCTGACATGGGTTGCATCTTCCGTGGGGAGGAAGACATGATCTGGTGCATGATGGGTTCGGGCAACCGGGAAATCAGGTCCACGCCGCCGTCCGGATCATCACGACGATCAACACTTCTTCTCCTTGTTGGTTGTCGGCACTCCGCCAACACACAGCCGCCGCCGCTATCCATGAAGTTGCATGTAGACTAAACCTAGCCTAAAAGCCTATTTAGTGGGCTACACCTGTTTCAAGACTTTCTAAAATGCACGTGCCCAATTTAACTTTTCTCTATTCATACCATAATCTTATCCCAACAAACTTTAATTATTCGGTTGTAGGAATCTTCCTCCTACCCCATATACCCATATAATGACAATTAACAGTCGCTAAATATTTTTAGTGATTTTTTTTCTAACACTATTAGCAACAATTATTAGCAGTATTTTTTTAACATGACTAAATAAAAGCCACAAAAAATATTTAGAGACGATTGATTATCACTATATATAGGGAGTAGGAGGAAGATTCCTCCAACTTAGGTAGCAACCAAAATTTTCCATCTTAGACAAATCTCTCTTTCTCTCTCTCTCTCTCTCTCACACACACACACACACACACATGTATAGAAACATACATCCAATTTCTGATGGTACATATTTGAGTATTAGATACTTATGGTAACAGCCGAAATCAACATTAATATTAACGTACCAAAAGGTTTATTTATTTTCTTTGGTTCTTTTTAACCAACAGGATCATGTTTTTTTTTTCTTCATTTGTTTCTACTTAGAATAAATTTAACTACTACCTATAGATTGTAAGAAGATAGCTACAACCTCCGTGATAGCAATATTTATTGATCGTTGAATACTTTTAATGGCTTAATTAGTGACGTTAAAAACGTGTTGTTAAGAATTACCATTAAAATATTAGTAACTACATTTAGTTACCTTTAACTGTCGCTATACGAGAAAGTGTAGCTTTCTTTGTATTACTGTATTACTGGCTAGGGTAGTAACAAAATTTATCCTTTTATTAATTGCTAATGCAAGCTCGTAAAAGGATTCAAACTTTATTAGTTCCTCTACTAACTATCATTTTTGATGTAATTGATGTCGACTTCCACACCTTGGTCTTTTGCTGAGTGTACGGTGTTTTGGTCCGAAATAGACTAAGGTCGAGTATGGGTCATATCAGCTTAGAGGATGCCTCAAGCAAAAATATCTATATAGGAGTTTAGAATACCAAATTAATGTAACATTAATCTATTAAGATTTTATTTTATAGTGTTTTTGAATTTTTGTGCCACCGACCGTCATAATTTTTGTCTTTCTCATTCTTTTAGTTTATCTTCATTCCTCCAAATTTGAAATTTCATATCTTCAGACTACAAAGAAACACGAATACATTAAGGTTAGTTATTTTTAATTTTTTTTATTTTAAGTTCTTATAGTATGTTAACTTATACGTAACTATTATCCTCAATACAATTAGTAATTATTGTTGACTAAGCTTAACAACTAAAGTATACACTATGAATAGCAAACTTACATGATTAGTAGACAAATTGAGCAAATTAATTTTTATTTAACGTATTTAATAGTGACGCGAATTCCTCGATCCGCCCTTGGGTGGCATTAGCAAAAGATCTCAAAGAGTGGTGAAGACATTAGGGCAAACAAAAGCAAGCCTTAGATGTTCCTATTGCAACAAGAAGCACATAGAGAAGGGGAAGAACTCGAGAAGGAGAGAGGAGGATGGAGCCAGCACGACCTCTAATTGCACATACATGATGTATGTGGCAAATGATTCATCAAACCCCACTTTATGCACGGTCTAACTTCAAAAGTGTATATTTTATTATCTAAACTCACACTCCTAAAAGTCAATTCAAGTTTTTACTATAAATTATTCCTACATTAAGGGCTAATTATACCTATGTCCCTGAGGTTAAGATATAATTACAGGTAAGGACAATAGTTTTGACAAATTACACTTATGTCCGTTGGCCAAATGGAATCTTAAAAAAACCTAACGGTTTGAACAAAATGACCTTACTGTCTTTATCTTGGAAAGTTAATTTTTTTCCAATGCCATTTCCTCTTGTTAAAAAAAGAAAATCAGAAAGAAACCCTAATTTTTAAATCTAAACTTTACTCTCTCTCTCTCTTCCCCCCACACTTCCCCCATCCTGCCACCGCCAGCCCCACTAACACCCCGCCGATCGCCCCTACCACCGTAGCAGACCTCACCCCAGCCACCACCCTGTATGTGGCTCTGGTCCCCAGCCCCGCTGCCACGCTGTTGATTACATCATCCGTCTCCTTGAGCAACACCACCCCGCTCTCCATCCCGGCATACAGTAGCCTGATGACCCCGACTCGGTTACCGAACCTTCGACTAGTGTGGCCCGAAGCGTTCAGGACCCTGTTCACGTGCAGTTTCAGCGTGTCGTGGGGCTCAGACGCCTTGATGCCTTCCACGAGCCCTTACCGGTGCCAGCAATGAATCCGGAGAGGTATCAGATGCCGTTTCTTAGTGAGTGCGGGCACTCCCTCGCCCTACGCTGGCAATTCCATCGTCCCACACCGCCATTTCAGATGTTTCCCGATGACCATTTCACCTCCCAAATTAAGCCTAAAACATGGAAATTAAACACCTTTGTAGGTACCCCAAGGGAAACTAAAAATACAGATCTTTGCAGTTGAAGGAGCCATCTTCTGGAATGAAAGAATTAGGGTTTTGAAACCCTAATTTGCAGATTAGGGTTTCAGATTAAGAAAAATTAGGGTTTTGTTTGCAGATTGAGAAATTTTTGATACCCAGATTGAGCAATTTTGATACCTAATTTGCAGATCCCCCAGGATCGGCACTGGGCGACGGACTCTTCTTGGAGAAGGTCAAAACCCTAATTTTTAAATTAAGGGTTTTCAAAACAAAATTAGGGGTTGAAATCTTAATTTAAAATATACAATATAAGGGCAGTATTGTCATTTTAAAAATACATAATGATGACATCAAATAAAGCGTACACTTTTTGTACGGAACCCTAACGGATGGACACGAGTGTTACATTTTAAACTTATTGTCCTTGACTATAATATCACCCTAACCTCAGGGACACTGCTGTAATTAGCCCTTAAACTAATTTTTGTTTACCTTACTAGTCAATTTTTTATTTCATGTAAGATCCTACCCCACCCCACCCCAGGCCTCCGATTACACGTCCAGGATCCGTCCTTGCCCAACAGTATAGAGAGTATTTCTATAACCTGAATGTAACCGGCCCCAATCTAATTTTGCTGACCTCTGGAGAATAACCCTGCTTGGCCAAAGCAAGGGCAATGTCAAGTTGCCCCCTCACACACCTTGGTCGTGCTCGGGAAGATTGTTATCGATCAATGCTCATGGCTTACACCTCTTGACAGGTCACCACGGATGACCTTTACAAAGAATAAGGTTTCCTAGATTTACCGAACAAGTTGTAGATCCATACATTTCATCATAGCAAGCTATTTAGCGCCTTCGTACAATAATTCTATGACTAGAAAACTTCATTTGCAGTAGCAATACCATAGTAGAAGTTTAAAATACAAATCTCTCATGTCCCTTGATATAACTCAAATATAACTCCCAATAATTAGGGAATACCCGGCAATCCTAGTCAAACTGGGAGATCAATGATTATCTTATTAGGGATTGTGACGTGATCCTCGAGGATCCTAACGCGATCCTAACACATCTGGCCCACGGCCCAGTCCTACTAGGAGTCTTCTCCTACAGCTATATAAAGGGATCTACCCCTCTAGGTATGGAACGAACTACACAATTCATGCTTTTTCAGAGTTATTATTCTGTAACTGCGCTCTGACTTAAGCATCAGAGAGTTCTCCATCGGGAACCCACCCGGCGGTCACTCGTTTTCTGTCTTGCAGGTCATCGGTCCAGGCTCGGGTTCCGCAAAGTACGCGGAGCATATTTTTAGAAGCAACAGATTGGTGCCATCTGTGGGACCCGACAGCCTTGCTGTTTGACCTCAAAAAGAAAAAAAATTCAGCGGTCATAACCCAAATCGCAGGCGGTAACGCATCGGAACCACCGACAGAATCGCCGTCATCACGGGTCTCAGATCAATTATCCTCACAATCCCTACGGAGTGAGCTGCCGCCGGCAGCCCTATGGCAGAACCTCCAGCGGCACTACTGCAACCAACAGTGCCTATAGGGGCAGCCTCATGCCCCCACAGTCACCACGGCGAAGTTGCCGGAGCAGCATTGGCAACCAAACCACAGAGAAAGAAAAAAAGGTTCAGAACGGAACAATCAATTTGCAGCCAAGCCACCATCAGCCCCGCCGTCGTCACCGCAAAGCAGAGAATGAAAACTATGGGGTTGTCTAGAGCCCGCTGCAAATTATCGCACCGCGCCAAAAAAGACAATCATCGCCAACAGAGTAGAGGGCACCATAAACTGTCGACCACCACCATAAAGCTGCCGGAGCAGCGACACGAGAAAAAAATCAAGCGCCCTCCACCGCGACCTTCTCCGTGTCCCGCCGTCCACTACAAGCCAACTAGGGCAATGCCACTTCACCGACACCGCGTCGTCCACCATGATCAGCAGCTCGGTCGTCGCCATCCAAAGAATCTGCTCTACCGAAATTGATTGCAACGGCGCCCCTACACCAACGTCCTCACCACCACAGGTCTCCAACACCGTGCCATCCAAGACCGTGACGACGCAGTAGGCATCGCCAAGCTACGCGCCGCCACGGCCCTGACCCCTCCATCATTGGTACGCAGAGACAATGACGGCGCCCCCTTACCGTCTAGTTCGGATTTATGCCGTTCAGCTCCCGATCTATGACACCGCTTCCTAGGGGAAAGCACTGACGTCGTCCACCGCGATGTCGCCTCCGGCGGACATCTTCTTTGGCGTCGCGTCATCAGAAGGGGTTGTCAGATCTGCCATCACTGCCTCGCCATGGTGCCGCTGCTCCCTGTGGTCTACCTTTATTGCTGCCTTTTGGTCAAAGATAAAAATGGGCAGATAAGTCCAATGTCTCTTTTTTAAATTGAGTACTCCCCCTATAAATATGCATGTTCACGTTTTAGACCCATAGTCTTATTCATTCGACATATGCCATATTTTAGAAAAGCATTAGACTTTTTTGCTTGTGAAAAATGCATATGTATTCTTAATAGGCCATGTATATTTGAAAGCATTAAGCTTTTTACCCGAGATAATGGCCTATTCAAGACCTACTTGGTCTCATTTATTTAACATATGTCGTACATTCTTTAAAAACGACATATACTTCCTCGTATATTTTTCGCTAAAAAATTAAGTGACTATGATTTCTAGGCGCTAACAAGCCTTTCAAAGGCTGCTTCTCCTACGCACTCGTATTACCTAGACATGTGTTCTATTTTGGTCTAGCACTATATAGTTGCACCAATTAACGCATGCACGTCAAAAGTCGGGGCTTCCGACTGCTATGACGTTTTAAAGCTCACCTGCGACACGCAGGGCAGCACACCCCTGTCGGCTAACCGACAAAGCCCTAATAGGACTACGGTGTCTGAACACCCCTCTTAATTCTGTGTTAAAAACATAGTTGTATTTTCATATGCTTTAGTTCTTCAAGGCTATTTTTTCAGTCACGTACTTTTTCTTGTTGTGAGGGCTTAAATTGCGCCAACAAGAATCAACAGTGACGTATAAATTGCTTCGTAAAGCGAGGAACAAATTCATAGCACCCTGTGACTTAAAGTCGCGTTTAGGATTTTTTGCTGCAGTATCCTGCCGTCTCGGCATTATATATCGTCTCATGGTCATACAGTGACCTCTATCTATGGCGTATTCACTGCTCGTTGAGAAGCTAGTTCAACAATGATGGAAGCACACATGCTGCCACCGTATCTAGTGAATCGCCAGCTATGCCTGACGGACTTCGTATCCTCTGGCTTTATATGCTCGTCCAATCTATCAAAAGAATTATGGTCTTCTATATTGCTCGTACAAGTCTTCTTGCGACCGGACTCTACATATGGGCTTAAAAGCAGTCTTTATATATCCACGCCTTCTCAAAGGCCGGGGGGCTTCATATTTCATGAGATCATTCTTATACAGGTTTAATGCCTTGTGTCTTATCAGACAAGGAGGTTCGCCACAGCGACCATATTATGGGCTCCATGAACCGCGCCTTCTTATTTGGCACCGCGGCAACAAGGACAAAAAACCCCTGAGGGCACAAACGACGAGAGTTCTAAGTTTTGTCAAACCCCCAAGGGAGCGTATAACGAGAACTCTGAAGTTCCGTCAAACCCCCAAAAGGCGCGTACAATGAGGACTCTAAAGTTTTGTTAAACCTCTGAAGGCGCGTACGACAAGAACTCCAAGTTCCGTTAAACCCCCGAGGGCATGTAAGACGAGAACTCTTAAATTTGGTCTAACTCTCGAGGGTAATTGCATGAGCTCCTGCTCCATCCGCCCCCGAGGGCCTGTAAGACGAGAACTCTTAAGTTCCATCAAACCCCTGAGGGTATTTACGTGAGCTCTGTGCTCCATCAGTCCCTCGAGGGACGAACACCCCCGAGGGTGATAGGATAGAGCTCGAGCTCTATCCGAACAATTTAGCTACAGTTCTAACCAGTGAAACGGAAAAGGACTATGGGACTTCATCCCCCCACCATTCTTTGTCAATTCAAAACCCAGCCAAGCGTGAGTACGAGGCTTCTTTGCCAGCTCTTAGCTAATGATAAGAGTTCGCGACAAAGTAAAATGCAAGCATGATGTGATCGGCTCACTCAAGAACACACACTTGCACAACAATGAACACCTTCCAAAGGAGAGGTGACCCCTCGAGGGGACATTCAAACACTTAGCACATGCAACAACTTGCATGCACAGCTTTGTGTCCTCTCCTGAAAGAGGCTACCATAGGGCACAGCCCCTAAAGGATCTCGAGATCCCATGATTCGTCTTTCTAAAGATGATTTTGAATAGCCTACTCAGGTAACATTCTAAGACTTAGCTCTCGAGAGCTAGGGTTCTAGCGCCCTACTGGGGCAAAGTTCTAAGGCTTAAGCTCCCGCTTAGGTCAGAGCACATGGAAGAGAGAAATATTGTTACCCCTACAAGTGGATGAGAATCACTTACAAATCTGACGTATGTCTCGAGACACCAGGTATAAACTTCCTCAGCCAAACATTTTAGCTAAGGAAGTGGGGGGCTTATGATATAACTCAAATATAACTCCCAATAATTGGGGAATACCCGGTAATCCCAGTCAAACTGGGAGATCAATGATTATCTTATTAGGAATTGTGACGTGATCCTCGAGGATCCTAACGCGATCCTAACACATCTGGCCCACTTCCCAGTCCTACTAGGAGTCTTCTCCTATAGCTATATAAAGGGGTCTACCCCTCCAGGTATGAAACGAACTACACAATTCATGCTTTTTTAGAGTTACTATTCTGTAACTGCGCTCTGACTTAAGCATCGGAGAGTTCTCCCCAGGGAACCCCACCCGGCGGTCACTCGTTTTCTGTCTTGCAGGTCATCGGTTCAGGCTCGGGTTCCGCAAAGTACGCGGAGCATATTTTTAGCAGCAACATCCCTCATGGATGCAGTACATTATACACAACTATACCTCTTTCCGCATGGGAGTTATATATTGTCATTTAGTGTAATTGCAATACTATCAAGGAATACACAGCGAACCAATAACGCATAAAGCTGTTACACACTATTCAAAAGAATAAGCAATTGACAGTTTATTTGCAGTTTTATGAACCATTGCTTACTCTATCCCTATAACGTTTGCTTCACTACTTACTGTTGCACATACTTAATATGTAAGTTGGCTCTTCTTGATGCAATTCCAAATTGTACGTCGAAATTTTATATTTTTTTGATAAAGCATAAATATATACCATTATGTAAAGACAAGAGTTACATTATAGGCCAAATAAAAAGTAAGGAGAGAACTATACAGACCGGGTATGTTAAAACATCCGGGAAACAGACAAAACCCCTGCCACAGGACCTGCTAGGACAAAACAAACTAAATTAAAGTACAATTTCATAGTAAATCTATCCTACTTATAATGAGAAGATGATTTGCTAAATTTAGTGTAATACCTTTTGGTGTTACACCGAAACTCATGCTAAGTAATGACATGTGTCAAATTTGAGGACAAAAGTGTAAAATACTATCAACCACTATCCTCACGGTTACCTCGTGAAGTCTTTCACTTCCTATACTTTACATAACTCCTCTCCTGCCTCTCTCTCTTTCTCCCTTCCTCCTCTACCATTACGGATTGCAATTGGCTTCAAATCGATGTAAAATTTAGGATTACGATTCTTTATTAGTAAGTTTCTTTCATCTGCATTTTTCCTTCTTTTCGATGTTTTTTTCCTGTATTTTCTAAGGTTTCCGTGTAAGCCTGTTGTTTATGTATTTACTGTATCATTTCTTTTCTGATACTTTAATTATCTGTACATTGGGTTCTTTTCATTGGGTTTCATTGTGAGACAGAGACGGTGAGAGAGAGTGAGTTTGTTTGAGGAGTTGGATTGGCCAAAGCAGATCGCGAAAACGGATGGAATTGGCGTCGGCCGGATTTGAATTTTTGAGTACGGCGGCGAGCAGTGGGTGGTCTTTGCCGGAGGGTGTTGAGTAGTGGGTTGTCTTGCCGGCGGTGGCCAAATCAAGAACGGGATCAATTGCGGTTGGTAGTTGCGGGTTTGTTGGTAAGATTTTGGGTGGTCTTGGGTGGGTTAGAAATGGACTGACTTCGTGTCGCCGGCAGTTACCATTCGTGGGTTGGCAGGATTGGTGGTGGTCGGCGGCCGTGGGTGTGTCGCTGTGGTCGTGGGTGTGCCGCTGTGGAAATGCGGTTGCGATGGCGCCGGCGGCGGTGTGTCGTCGTAGCGGTGGCAGGGGCCGATGCCGGCGGGGTCGCCGAACGGTGTTGGTCGCCGGTGGATCATGTTGATGGAGGGGAGTGGTTGCAGGGACAGTTGCCGGCGTGGTAGCCGGATGGTGTTGCTGGCGGTGTTGGTCGTGGGTGGGCAGCGACCAATCTAGATCACAGGGATGCGTGACCTACTACAATGAAGGTGAAATGAAAACTTGAACCCAGTCTCCAAGCATATCCACCAGCACTGATAGAAGAATTTCCGGCAAGCCAAGATGGCTGGTGGGTGGTCGTGGGTGGGGGAGAATGTGGAAGTGCGGTTGCAATGTCGCCGGCGGCGGTGGGTTCCTGCATTATTGATTGTACAAAGTGAAATATAGGCTGTACAACATTATTGTTTGTTGTTATATTCAAAACAATTCAAACTCTCAGATGTTACTGTTCTTTAGCCTTTTATTGAAATAAATCTTCAACAGTATATTGTATTTTTTAGTTTGGTTCTATATAGTAATTGCCTATTTATAAATTTATGTTTTGTTCTATATAGTTATACTTGATTCTAAATTAAATCTTCAACTTAATATTACTTTCATCTGTTCCTTTTGACATGTCAACGTGATAATAAAGACTTATAAATTTATGTTTTGTTCTATATAGTTAATTTTACTCAACGTAATAATAAAAATTTATACATGATACGCCCATTCTAAAATAAATCTTCAACTTAATACCACTTTCATTTTGGCAAGTCGATTTAGGGTAAAACAACGAGCGGAATTAATTTTTATCTTTTGACATTTTAAGAAGTCGAGCTATGTTATTATATTTATTTACCAAACTTATCTCATAGATACTGGCATACGTGAAGTGTGTGCCATGCTTAATAAAGTTTGTGCATTTATAAAAAAAAATGTGAATTTGAACGATAAAACTTACAAGAAAATACACTGAGCTTACCATAAACATGGAGATCAAGACAGAATGAGTACACATTTTTTTTTAAATAATGTTATACAAGTACTTGGTCATTTGATGGGACAGATGATGCATGCGCCACGCTTAATAAAGCTTCCACTATATATAACAACAATTTTGTGCCTCGAAAATGATGCATGACAACCCATTGCTACTAACTTTGTTAGTGACATATAATAGACTACTTACCATGTGTAGCGACAGTTCTGTTCTTATAAAATGAGGAGTAGTCAATATTTTTTAACGACACTATTGCTCAAACATTACAGCACTAATAAGCATGGTTGTACGAGGAATGAAGAACTGCGGCCCCTCATGTTAGAGGTAAAAAGGTGCTGCTAAAAAAATCATTATTAGTCATATAGCGACACTAAGGTCATGAGACTTTAACCGCCAAAGCCTTAAGTGTCACTGACATATTTCAATTTGTAAGTGCGGAAATGGCTCATACGCATGAACCAACTGTTTTAGAGGATGTAGAGAGACATCGCCAGAGAGGACGTAGACAAATTCGTAGAGATTTGATATTCAGTCGGCGTGTACACCCAAGAAGAATATCTATTGTTCCGAACGAACATCATCAAGCACAATCAAGAAGCGATCAAATGAGACGGAGAAGAGAAAGTCTGAGTGCTGAGCAAAGAGAAGTACATCTCGCAGCACGACGTGACAACTATCGGCAACGTACATTGCAGATCTCAAATGTTAATGCAGTTGAAGAAAGTTCAAAAACAATTTCCTTGGTGCAAAACGAAGCATCCGCAAGTGTCCAACACACCGCTCAACGTGCATCAAATGTGGAACAACAGAGGGAGCGGCTAAGAAATTATCAAGCTGAAAGAAGACAGCGAATGTCGTCCGAACAACGAGACGCTCACTTACAAAGATGTCGTGTAGCTTATCAGTCGCGAATATCAACAACCATACAATGTATGATTGGTGATGAATAAATAATGTTGCCTTCATTGCATTTACCATTACTAAAAGCTTCAACTTTTTATCACAGATGGTCACTTGGAGTCGTTAACTGTACAAGTAGCAAACGATACTCCTCGAAGTTTGCCTCCATCAGGTACGAACGGTAAAAGCATCATCCATTGTAATTATTTCTCTGAGCTATAATCTCAATGCATACTTTAAACTTTTTGTGCCATAACTTATTTGCCTCTTTCAATGACAATCATCATAGAACACATAATAAGACGTAGCACACACAATTCAGCTGTACCTAACAGAGGTGGAGTTAGGGGATCCCACAACTTAGCGAGAGATTATCATGAAAGTCATGGCATACATAGGTTCCAGATACCTCCAATGCGCACATGTCCTCATTGCGCAGCATGCCTATTCTACAACGAATCGTACAATTTCTGTTGTTCAAATGGAAAGAATTCCCTTCGTCTGGTACCATGCCCTCCCGAGATGATTGCTCTTTTCTTCTCATCAAAGTGAAAGTGGGATGCTTTTCAAGCAACATATTCGAGCATACAACCATGTTTTCGCGTTTACATCTATGGGCGTACATATCGACGAGGCATTGGCCACGAGTAGGAATAGTGGAGTATATACATTTCGTGCACAAGGTGCAATTTATCATAAGATAGGTAGCCTACTTCCGGACTCAGATGCTAGACCACGTTATCTACAGATGTACATATACGATACTGAACATGAAAATGACAACAGATTAGCGGAAAGCGAAGTTTTGCTACCTGAGATCTGTGACAAGTTGAAGCAAATCTTGGATGCCCATAATCCCTTCGTGCATATGTTCAAGCATCTGTCGCAAAGATCAGATATAAGAAATTGTAGGCTACTAATAAAAGAGCAACCATCAGAGCGTCGCCAATACAATCTCCCAACTACATCAGAAGTTGATGCTGTATTAGTAGGTGGCGAAGAGGGAGGCAACTTAAATCCAAGATACATTGTGGTTCAAACAGTATCTGGAAACCTTATGAATGCTCCAGATGTCGCTGGATATTATGACCCTCTCCAATATCCATTGTTGCTACCACGCGAGAACTATGGCTGGGATATTAATAGCAAAAATAATGACGGCTCAAGTGTCACGTGCCACAACTACTATGCTTTCATGCTACAGGTAAAGGACTCTTTTTAATACATTGAAGATATTGATTGAATTCAAAACATTCTCTTAACTCAAACCTACTTACAATTCTTTTCTTAGATTCGTCAAGCGCTTCTGCTTCGTGGTGGATGCTTACTTCAGCAATATGTTGTCGATAATTATGTGAAGCTTGAGTCTCATAGGTTAAGATGGATATGTCAGCATCAGGAAGATATATGAGGAGAAATGTATCAAGGTTTACAGGATATGTTAGACATAGGTGAAAATGATGCAGGTATAACTTTTACTTCCTAATAGTACTTGAATTGAAATTCTTAGAAAAACATATTCTAATGAATCAACTTATGTCGTAAATAGGACATGTTGGTTGACGGACGATATTGCCATCATCGTTTACTGGAAGTCCCCGTGACATGTACCAACCCTATCAAGATGCAATGGCATTAGTACAAAGATACGGGAAACAAGACATTTTCCTCACCATGACTTGTAACCCATCATGGCCGAAAATTACAGCTGAGCTCCTACCGGGACAGAAATCACAAGATCGTCCTGATTTGCTTACTAGGGTATTCCGAGCAAGATAGAAGAGTTAAAGAAAGATATTATGGATAGAGAAATATTCGGCAAGGTGGTTGTTCATGTTCTGGTGTTTGAATTTTAAAAATGAAGGTTGCCACATGTTCATCTGATTCTAATCTTGCATGAAGATGATAAGTTGCATACCCCTGAAGATTATGACTGCATTGTCAGAGCTGAGATACCTTACCGGGATGAAGAGCCTGAATTGTATAATGCAGTTTTAAGGCATATGATACATGGCCCCTGTGGTGTACAAAACCAAAGAAACCCGTGCATGAAGAATGGAAGTTGTAAAAGACAATTTCCAAAAGCATTTTCTGCGATAACAAGATTAGGGGATGACTCATACCCGATATATCGCAGGAGGGATGATGGGAGGTCTATTGCTTTAGATCGACGTGGGGAGGTTATGGTTGACAATCGTTGGGTTGTGCCCTATAATCCATGGGTGCTAATGAAATATGACTGCCACATCAATGTTGAAATTTGTGGTACACTAACAAGTGTCAAGTACATGTACAAGTATGTGCACAAGGGTCCTGACCGAGTATGTCTAGAAGTTCGTCCAGGTCCTTCTTACGATGAAGTTAAGTAGTTCGTAGATGCAAGATGTATATGTGCACCTGAAGCATTCTGGCAATTTGTTAAGTTTCCCATCAGTCGTATGTATCCGTCGGTTGACCGTCTTCAGATTCATCTGCCAGGTAGGCAACATGTGAGGTTCAATGCTAATCAAACCATTTCTGATGTACTGGTGAATGATCGAAACAGTCGTACAATGCTCATAGAGTTCTTCAGATTGAATCGCGAAGACATAAGTGCAAGGCAGTATTTGTATTCGGAAATCCCAGAGCATTACCGATGGGTGTCGGGTGAAAAAACTTGGAGCAAAAGGCGTAGCAACCAAAAAGTAATTGGAAGAATCTATACAGTTCCGCCATCTGATAGTGAATTATTTCATTTAAGGATCTTGCTTAATCATGTAAGAGGGCCACAATCTTTCAAAGATTTACTCACTGTAAATGGAGTCATATATCCAACTTTCAAGCAAGCGGTAGAGAAAGAGGCCTACTTGAGAATGATAATAGTGTCCGTCAGTGTCTGTGAGAGGCAGCTCGAACACGCATGCCTTCAGCATTGCGGCGTCTGTTTGTGACAATATTGGTATACTCTGAGCCGAGTAGAGTACGCCAATTATGGGATGAATTTTATCCTTTTATGGTTGAGGATTACCCATCTTCAAGCACTACAACCAATGTTTATATCACGAACAAGCTTCTTTGAGACATTAATGCTTTATTGCAAACTCATAATAAGAGTGTTGTAGAGTTTGATCTCCCAAGGATGAGAGGAGATTTTGATGATAGTGCCGGAATCCCAAAAATAATACAAGATCAGTATCTATTTCTATTTCAAATGAAGACTTGGATTCGGTTGGTAGACTTAATAATGACCAGAAGCGTGCATTCGATGCTATAATGGGAACGATTGAGCGCAATGAGAGTGCAATATATTTTGTTGATGGCCCAGGAGGAACTGGAAAAACATATCTCTACCGTGCCCTTCTGGCAACAGTTAGAAGTGATGGTAACATAGCGATTGCAGCTGCATCTTCTGGAATAGCAGCAACGTTATTTCCTGGAGGTACAACAGCCCATTCCGTGTTAAAGATGCCATTGACTCCTGAGGCTTCGTCTGTTTGCTCAATAAGCAAACATCTGATCGAGCTGAATTATTGAGGCAGGCTTCGGTTCTAATTTGGGATGAAGCAACAATGACTCGTAGATATACACTTGAAGCTCTTGATCGAACCTTACGCGACATTGTTGGTGTTGATCTTCCTTTCGGGGGAAAGGTTGTGGTTTTGGGTGGTGATTTTCGTCAAGTTCTACCGGTTGTGCCAAAAGGTGGAAAGTCAAAAACAATTGATGTATGCATCGCGAGATCATACTTATGGTCCGAGGCCAAGGTTCTTCGGCTGAAGGAGAACATGAGAAGTAGGAATGACCAACAATTTGCAGAGTACTTATTACGACTTGGAGAAGGAACTGAACCCACTGTTGCTGATGAGATGATTGAGGTTAATTCAACCATGGTTGTAGATTGGGAAGGACCGCAGTCCGTCGACAGATTAATCGATGGAGTTTTTCCTAATTTAGATTTGCATGATATCAACCAGAGATATATGACTGATAGAGCACTGGTAACGCCACTAAATGAGCATGTTGATATGTTGAATGAGAAGGTGATCCAAAAATATCTGGGAGATGAACGTATTTACTACTCATATGATAAAGTTAAGAATGACGCACATCTTCTGTATCAGCTGGAGTTTCTCAACTCCATTACACCCGGTGGTTGGCCCCCACATGTTCTGAGATTGGAAAAAGGGTCTCCTGTTATGTTGCTAAGGAATATTGATCCAAAGATTGGTTTATGCAACGATACAAGGCTGTTGTGTCGTGACCTTCATGACACCTATATAGATGTTGAAGTTATGACGGGACAGCATAAGGACACAAGGGCATTCTTGCCTAAAATAAAATTGAGAATAACTGATAGCGCAAATCTTCCATTTGAGATGGTTAGTTACCAGTTTCCAGTGCGCCTCAGTTTTGCTTTCACAATCAACAAAGCACAAGGTCAAACAATATTGAATGTGGGGATTTACCTTCCGGATCATGTCTTCAGTCATGGACAACTATACGTGGCATTGTCCAGAGGAACATCAAAAGAAGCAACAAAGATATTGGTTTAGAAAGGAAGGATTGACAATATGGATGCAGTATACACAAGGAATGTTGTTTACAAAGAAGTGTTACAAGCGTCACATTTATGAGTAAGGACCCAAATAAGATTCATTGGACTTTTACTTCCAGCTATTACACACATATTATAGTTTCCAAGTTATTCTCTGTCTCTACATTGAATTCAAGGAATATAAAGTTTCGACATGTTTAACATTATACTTGAAAATGCAGGAAATAAGGTCGACTGCGGCATGTACAGTGTTAGAGCTAATAAAGACACCTTCAACAATCTTCTTAATCAATTAGATCTTTGTTACACGTGGATAGGATGCAACAAAGGAAGCACAGTGGACAAGCCGAAGGTAATAATTTTTTTTGAAAAAATCTAATTACTATATAACATCTTACAAAAAGAAATGTCTGATTATATGAAACCGAACTTATAGGTATTAAAAAATAGGGTCATATGTCCTGGTTGCCCATCACAGTTAGAATGTCTGGATTTGACTTGAGACGAATGGTATTACGAGAGTTAAAAACACAAGAGCAAGAGCGGTATGTTCACCATCTCTTATAGCATTAGCTATTTTACATATACCTTATTGCCTTACTGTAGGAATAAGGTAGTGCACAAAATTGAGTGGGACTTAACAAAGGTGATAGATAAATTATATACTTTAACATGCGACTTCCATACAATCCAAATAAACACTTTTAACATTATCTTTACATAAGTTGGAATACAATATCGAAGATATGAGTGGGACGAAAATAAATCTTTCAGATATGTAATTATACATTAAATTTGTGTACAATTTGAGGTTGAGAAGTTAAAACTTTCGTGAAACAATTATTGGCACTTGCTGCGGAAGGAAGACAACAAAGACGTAGGAGTGGTAATTATACTATTCTAAATGCCAGTGCTTTTCATTGTCGTACGTTTTTCTAATTTTAGCTGCTGTTCATTATAAAATCAAACTCACTATCACACTATTTTTGAAGTTTTTCAATGAATACTTGCGGAGAAAGAAGATGCACATTACTGAATATAAAATGATATGTCGTTCTTTGACTAGGTAGGAAATAAATGTTTTTTTGCCACAATCGAAAGTTATATATGTTATTAAGGTTGTAACTTTGTGATGTGTATACTATATTTTGCAGGGCTATGGCTGAAATTTCAGGAAAACAATTACAAGACGTAATGGGGAAGAAATAAAGTCTAAGTGTTTCTTTATGCAATCTTTGGTGTTTTATTTGAAAGTGATAGGTTTGATATGTAAATTAAGATAAACTTCTTTCAGCTCTATAACGTTACTTTTAATTTTGATGATATATTGCCGAAACAGATCTTTTACGAATGATACAATAAATGACTCGCACACGCATCGCGTGTGCATGGCAGCTCATCCTAAATAATTACAGGGCCAAAACACCACAGAGGCACACAACATGCATCAGCCCAAATCAAAAAATGCTACAGCATCCTGTTCAGATCCTATCCATTCAAGTCGAACATCACAAGTAAATTAAGATGTACAAAATAGCTAATGCAGATGATAAAGTCAAAACACTATCTCTTCCTAGGGCAATATCCAACGATTACGTTAAAATTTTGTATGATGATAGAAATGGAAGTCGATTACTCAGTACAAGAAACTGGGCTTTTAGCGACGAACAAAGTCCTAAGCGGACAATCTGTCACTAAACGTCTGTTGCCTATAATCCCGTCGCTAAAGGTTTGGCGACGAAATTTAAAAATCTGCCACTTAAAAATTGACTTTTAGTGATGGGGATATAAATTCAATTAGTGATGGGATATCCATCGTTAAATATATTTTTCGTATTTTATTTTATCAAAAATAATTTATTGCATAAAATATTTAGCGACAGAAAAGTCCGTCGCCAAAAGTTTTACTGACAGACTTTTAGTGATAGAATATCCGCGGCATCCGTCCATAATACTATTAGCGACGGACTTTTCCATCGCAAAAAGTATTATGTACATTTAGTTGAAGAGTTTTAGTGACAGAATAAAATCCGTCCCTAAAAGTCAAATCAATTAAAAAACTTAATTTTGAATACCCAAACCTGTAATCAATTCCCCAAGAATCAATTCTCAGTCCAAATTAGGGTTAAATAATTGTTGATGGATCAAAAATTAGTTAATCCTAATGATTCAAACACTGTACATATATAGATAAATTTACAAATTCTATACTAATCAAAAAATAAAACATATACAGAATTCAGGAGGACGTGAGAACAGGATACAAATATAATAGAAGAGAGGAGGGGAGCAGAAGTCCAGGAGGGCAGGGGAAGGGGATATAAATAGGGGCTAGGATCCGCAGTGCATGTGGGCACGAGAGGGGAAAGGCTCAGGGGTCGGCGAGACCGGGATTTGGATCTTACTGATCATGCTCATCCACGGGAGTACTGTCATCGGGATCCGTCTCGGTATGTCCAGCAACAGTGCTTTGTAGGTAAAGGGATGGACGCATTAATCTTAATAGTAATTGTAAGTCGTGTTTACTTCATGTGTTAATTGACTTCATAAAATAATTGTTTTGTACCTTATCCCCCCGTGCGCTGATCATCCAAAACACCTCCTCCACAATGCGATGGTTGGTCGAACTGCTGCCTAGATACCCTAATCTATTTGTACAAGACCTATAAAATAGTGATTGACATCGAAGACATTAAGGTAAGAGACATCAAATACATAGCCGAGGCTTGTACCATTCAATGAGAATGTATGGTTAGTTTTAACCAATAGATGATGCTCTTAAAATTGAAGGTTTGATCTAAGTCACTAGATTGAGCAGCTGGAGTAAAAGTAAGATAGCTCCACGGTTGGAGAAAGAGAATGCAACTAAAGCATGTTTTAGGGCGAGAGTCACATTACTGGCATACGTCTATGAGATAAATTTATGAATCAAACTTGTCTAAATCATGAATGTGCAATTAAAAGTTGAAAACCTACATTTGATCTTAATCCACAATAAAGAAGAATGATAAGCCTATGAAGTTCTCTTATGCATTCTCTTCTGCAACCTATTGCGAAGTCTAACAGGGAGACTACAAGTGCATTGAGCGAGAGTGTGGACCAACCCCATATATTTTTAGCCTATACAACGTTTAGTATGATAACATGCATAAAATGCACACCCAACTAGGTCTAATATGATTACAGCCTAAATCATTAAAAAAAACCTGTCCCCGCCCTGGCCGTCCCTCATGGGGCGGGTTGAAGAAAATATCATACCCGCTTTAAAAGAAATACCCGTCCCGCGACCCGGTCAAAGTCAAAATAACCCGCTCCAATCGGATTGGGATGGGTCAGAGATTCACCGGTTGCAGATCTTATTGCCATCTCTATATAGTACGAGTCACCGTGACACACGTGATGCGTGTGCAAAAATAAAATTAATTTTATAAAATCTTCATCTTGTATAAATATTTATCATCACGTTCGGTAAAATGAATTGTACATTATAAAAACTAAAAGTAGTTATTCACTATTTAAAACTTTTGTTTCGTGAAATTTTAAGAAAAAATTATAAAATGACACTTGTCACCATTCCAGATAGGTAATAATGTAACAGTAAAAAGGTATTACACCAAACCATGTTTTCTCTTTTATATAGTATAGATATAATAAGCGAAGCGAGAAAGAAATTAATAACTTCTTTGTGAGACACATCATCACTTCTTTATATGACAAGTTATCAGATCCTTATTTTAAAGATTAATTAACTTCTATATTAGTAAGTCTTATTAAATTTAAAACTAATTCAATCATTCTAAAACACAACATAATCATTATACTAACTTATTAGGGCTTAATATTAAAAAAACTACTCTCTAATATAAATATAAAAAATCATACATATAACAAAAATAGTACTTTCAATTTAGAATTTAAAAAATATTTCTAATCATTTTAAAACTTCACCTAATCAATATACTAATCTATTAAGTCTTCATTTTGAAATTATATCCTTAAAAGTGTTTTCTAATATGAAAAGTAAAACCTATAGACCCAAGAAATAACTTTAAGATTTAGAATAAAAACGTGATCTAATAATTAATTTTAATTTTTTATAAGATCCTTATTTTTATATCTAATAAATTATTAAGAGCAATAAGGGTTTTTCTCTAAGCCCTATTTGAAAATTAATTCTAATTATTCTAAAACTCAGCCTAATCATTATATTAACTTATTAGAACTTAATATTGACTATTGTATATTTGAAACCACTCTCTAACATGAATATAGAAAAAGAAAACACACACACACACATATATATATATATATATATGTGTGTGTGTGTGTGTGTGTGCGCGCGCGCAATAATAATAGTTTTGAATTAGAAGAAAAAATTAATGTTAGAATTAAGATTAAACAACTTATGAGACTTAGAAAAAAAATGATCTAACAGTTGATTTGAATTTTGATAGTACCTTATTTTTAAATTTGATTAGTTTTGCAAAAATAATGAGGGTTGTATAATTTAAAAATTAATTCTAAACATTTTAAAACTTAAAACACTAACTTATTATGATTTAATTTTTACTATTTTATTCTTAAAACCACTCTTTAATGTGAATATAAAACTTCATATATCGAAAAAAACAAACTAACATATTAGATATAGAAGGGAAAAATGACATTCTAAATTAGGTTATATATATATATATATACACACACACACGATATATACGTAATATACTCATCTTAAAAATGGGTATTATGATATATAAATTTAATAAACCTATTATAAGTCAGCGTTTTTAAATAAGACCTTATTACCACCAAATTGGTAATCCCATATAAGGATCTAGAAAACAAATCAAATATGAGATATGAAATTTTTTTTAATAAGATTCTTGTACTCTTAGAATATTTGAGCAAATATATCTCTTAAAATGAATTTGTTTTAAGAATTTTACAAAGCTTATCGTAATCGACAATAGACTAATAGTTTATTTTTAATAGGACTGTAATAACCAATAGAAATTAATTATTCTTATAGTTGATTAAGTTTACATGAAAATCAAGACCAATTAGTAGATATTAGACTAATTATGAGCTTCAAAACTTAATTTTGACTATAATAGAGTCGATTATTACTATGAGTGGTCATTGTTGTGTACTTTCAATAACAATAATATGAACTAATCTCCGCCCTATAATTGTTAGCTTAACATAAGGACATTTGTTACATTTTACTAGCTTATTGTAGTCAACAAGAACAACCTGAAAAAGCTCATTGTGTTAATATTATATATCGAAAAAACTCTCTAATATGAAATAATTACTTGAAAAACAAAAATAACTAAGGAGATTCATTAAAAAAAGGGTGATTACATAAAATACCCATGTATATAAATCCTAAGATTTTTTTCTCTTCATCAAATGTCATGAGCAGAAGGGCGGCGCCACTACCCTAGCCACACTGCCGTCACTCGAGTGTGCCCTTCATCGACACAAGCCCAAGCCCTCTCTCTCTCTCTCTCTCTCTCTCTCACAACCATGCAGCCCCTACCATCATCAACCAGCCATGCCCGTCGTTTCCACAAGCTGAAACCATTCTTTCTCATCACCACCACAACCTCGTCCAAATCCAGATCTAATTTACCCGAATTGCGCAAACTTAGATCTAGGGTTTTAATCGCACATTGCGATTTGAAAACCTAGCTCTTAGTCTCCATTTGGTAACACTTACTTTTTCAGTTTTTTCTCCAGTTTTGTAAACGGGAGAAAATAAACACGTTTCACAGTTTTTATTTTTTTTCTCTTCAGTTTTAAAATTTAGTTTTTAAAACAGGTTGTTTTTTGGAAAACTCCAAAAAAGAGTTTTTGATTTTCAGTTTTGATTTTTATTTTGAGACCACCACCACCCTCCCACCGTCGGCCAGCCACCACCATCGTCGGCCACCGCCACGCCCCACCATTGCCACCGCAAACCACCACCAAAGAAAAAACTTAAAATAAAAACTGGGTAATCAAACACTCAAAATAAAATTTGGATAATCAAAAACCCATTGATCTCAGTTTGTGCGATTAGGGTTTTAATTGTCGATGGCCGTAGCAGGATTAATCTTAGTTTGTGCGGGTTGTTGTGAGATAAGTTTGGGCCATGATGGCAGTAGCAGGATTACGTGGGGCTATTGGCAATGACGGGATTAGGGGCAGTAATTGGTGGCGGCAGGATTGAATGAGGTAGATGGTGGCATGAGTTGTGGGTGGCATATGGGATGGTAGAGGCAGGATTACGAAGGGCCTTACACCGGCGGTGCAAAGTGACGAGGCTGGCAGTGGCACACAGTGACGAGGCTAGGTGGTGGCAGAAAGGGGGCGGTGGTGGTGGTGGTGGTGGATGGGGCTTGGTGAAGGTAGCGGCTATGGTTTTGGCTTGAGGAGGCTGATGGCGGCAGGCGATTGGGTGGAGCAGGCAGCAACGGTGATGATTGTGATGAGGCATGTGGCGACGGTTAGGATTTAGTTGATTGGAGTAGGAAAGAAAATTATGATTTGGGGAGAGAAGAAGAAAAATAGGGTATTTTTATCATTTTGTTGAATTAATCTCTACCAAATGCACTATTCAGGAGCCTGAACATCACATGCCGTTAGTTTGAACGATTTTTTTGACGGTTGCAACACATTTGTCACCTCAGGGTTTTTTTGCAACTTTTATGACAACAGGGGTCTGTTTGCAAATGGCCCAAACCACGATGGTATTTTTTGCAATTATCCAAAAAAAGGAACTAATTTAAATAATACTTAAGCTTTATAACCTTATGGTATATGGGCTAAGATTTTAAATTATTTTTTTACAAGATCTTTAATTTTATCATTCGTTAACATTTCAAAGCACAGTCAATCCAATATAATAACCTAGATAACATGAAAACAAAAATTTGCTTATCTAAAAAAGAACAAAAAGAACCACATATGATCGAGATTTATGATAGAAGAATAAATTATTAACTAGTTTTAAAAATAGCATGTACTATTAAAACCTTGTAACGTTTCAAAATGAATCCAAAAAAACTTTTCTTATACACCGTACTTTCAAATAAAAAAAAGGTAATATCATAGTTTTCTTTATTTTTAGATAAAGAAAATAAGGTATAAAACGTAAATAAGTAAGCTGAAACTGACTTATTATGACGCGCCTCCTGAAGCTCATACACATCCGAAGCAACGTTTGATCATCAGCATTAGAGAGTTTTGCCAGGATTTTCGGTTGTACAGATGAGCGGGTCCCTTTTTTGACAAGGTCATCTATGTTATGTCTCTAGTGGTTGGGTTGGTAGAAGACTCTCCAGGGAGCCACTTTAGAGAGAAAAGAGATCGTCTTCTAGCATTTTCAAATAGAAGCTCGAGAAGGAATACCAAAACCTGGGGGTGTAGATCGATAGATACTCTTATAAATCTAGCATTATTAATTTACAAAGGTTGTACAGAATATAGTAGATAAAGCATAAACTGAACTAAATAAACTTTGTTCGAAAGAAAAATTTTAAACAATCTTTTTTTGTGGTGTCCTTATACTATTAATTCAATTTTAAGATTTTAAAGTTTTAAATCAGTATTATACCAACATATTAAGACTTTATTTTAATCATATTCATTAAAGAAACTCTATAAATTGAAATGAAATCTCTCTCTCTCTCTCTCTGTGTATATATATATATATATATATATATATATATATATATAATGCCAGTAGTAGCAAGTTGCCACCTCTCTAGTTAATTTTCTTTTCAGCCCCTCACTTCTAAGCAGTTCATTTAAAACACCTCACCTTCTCAAAAAACTAAAATTGATCCCTCTTAAGTTTAGAATATGTCATTCCTGGCCAAAGGAGAATTTGACCATACAAAACTGGTATCAGAGCCTAATCAAAGGCGAGATCAACATAAAAACCCAGGAAATTCTTTGTTTATTAAATCATCGACAAGAATTGTATACTTAGACTATGGATTTGGAAAAACTGAGATAACCAAATTATTATATCAAATAATGGATATATCTCATGAAACTCTAAATATCTGTAGAAAAACAAGATAACATCTTAGATATTAACTGAGTTACACAATTCAGTTAAGGGTTAGGAAATGAAAATCACGTCCTAAACTCAAATAACTTTATATCAAACTTTGGAAGTTATAACAATACCAAGAATTACTATAGCAATGAAACTTCATATGTATTTGAAGAAATTATAGCAGTGGTAGCGAAGGTGAAAGAAAACATTCTTCGAGTGGTTCAAAAGATACCAAGAATCCTATACATGGAATGTGTGTAAGAGAAATAGAAAAATTAATAAATGATTACTTAGACAAAGTAAAAAAAAATATTATAGAAAAAATTAATGATGAATAAAATAGATCCAGCTGTTCTAAAAGAATAGTAATATAAACAAGAAAAAAAAGAGTCATATCAGAAGTAAATATAAAGTGTTTGCTAACATGAATTTATGGAGCAAAGAAACCAATCCAAATTATGTAGGAGCATGGAATCCAGCCCCTATAAGGACAAATTTAAAGTAAGAATTTGTTCCCAATAATAGAAGAAATGAGTAGTAAATCAATACGGCATATATCTTGATATCGATAGTCTTTCAAATACTGAAGAAATAATCAATAACTAGGCACAAGCCTTAAGAATTGCCATAATAGATGGTAATTTAACAAAAAAGTATGGTATGAAATATTTTATTCGAGCAACTCTACGAGAAAATATAGCTAGATTTTGGAATAGCATAGCAAATAACAAAATGATAATTGAAGTCAAAAGCAAGCTTAACATTTATGAAGAATGGATAATATTTTTTGCAGATAACTTTAAACGAGAGTTTTGTGGAATATCTATAAATAACATAGGTATTTAAGAAAAAATTGCCTTCACAGATTTGACAAAACTACAAATATGTGATTTGTGCTATTCTAAAAATTTTAATTGTGAATTTAAAAAAATTACAAGTTAGAACTTAGAGATAGCCTCCATTGGCAAAAGCAATTTGTTTCCAAACTCCCTTACCCATGGGACAAGTTAGCAAAAAATAATTTGTTAAAATCCTAAATGACGGAATGCTTTGCAATTCCTTAAGAGGAAGGATAACCATTGCAGCATTCAATCTTCAGGACCTCTTCCGTGACCTCCTGGGGGCTTGACACCTTCCCATGATTGGACTTCGAGACTTCCTAGATTTCTTTCTCGACTTCCTTGTTAGGTTTCTCCTTGGTCTCTGCTTCAGTTTCCTCTGTCTTTGTTTCTCCGTCGTTACCCCCTGCATTGTCCTCTTCCTTGGTAGCTCGAGATGACTTTTGCGTTGGTCATAAAGAGGGTATCAAGCCTTCTTTTGCTCCCCGTGGCCACTTCCTTGCCCTTGGATAGTGTCGACACAGGTTTAGGCTTCTTGTGTTATTTACGGTTACAGCAACACTCTTCGAGTGTTTGCCCTTGGAATGACTAAAGTTGTCCTATGGGTAACAGTAGCAGCAGTAGTAGGGGTTGGGGGCTTTTCGAGACTTGGTCGGTCGCTTGATTCACCTCCTGAAGGAGGCATCAAGGGAGAGGAAGTAGACGCCTCCATAGCTTCCTCTGAGGTTCCATACACTGATAACATGTCCTAATAGCCAGACACAATACCCTTGAGGCTATGGATCATCCTGTAAGCATCTCTGAGTAGGGAACAAGGGACCTACATAGGGAAGAAAACACAAAGTCAAAATTTCACATGAATGGAAAAATTATAAAATAAGATCGAGTCTGGAGGGAGGGAAGGAAAAAAAGAGGTCAGGTTTTCCTCAGTATCCATCTATAATTCTGGGGAGATTATCATATGGACCCAGGACAACTCTTTGAGCCCAAAGACCTCAGAGTCTTTCTCTTCTCGCCGGATGGGCTCATGGTCCTCGATCTTCCCCTTCGGCCCTTCAAGTAGATCGACACCATCCAACGAGGGAATAGAAAACCTTCAGCTGCATCTACCCCTTTCTTCCCCTTACCCTTCTTCTCTTGAGCCACCCTTTCCTTTTAGATCTTTTTTAGCCACTCTGAGGAAAGGGGAGGTGTTAAATCTTCTCGCATGAATTCCTATGTCTGAGGATCTTTCGGCCACCGTAGGGAGGATACAAGAATTCCCCTAACCATGGTCTGCTTCAATCCCCTATCCAGCACTGAGGTATGGTATATCTCATTCGAAAGGGCAGTCAAAATCCTAAAACTCAAAGCATCCAGATGGTGCTGAAGAAACACCCTATGTCATAGGTATAACTCCTATTGCAAGGGTCCCACCAATAGCATTTAGCATCGGGTGAGGGTTAACTCCTCACCATAGTCTCCCACCTTATTCCACCACTGAGATAGGGATTTCTGAGATGGAGAAAAAAAAAGTGAGAATTTGATATGCGTGCTAGAAGGAAAATTAGAAAATCATGTAGATTGCCTATCGGGTACTCTCTCAACCCTATAAAGTTGTCTCAGTGTATTAATTCTGAGACCCCAACCCATTCATCCCTATAGTTCTATCGAGTCATTGCGGGTGTGGACTTAGCAGTAAAATCCTCTCCCAAGCGAGGAGGGCCAGAAACTAGAACCTCAAAAGCCCAAATCTGTGAGAGTAAACATGTCACATGTAAGAATATGTCTAGAATAAGCATGGAATTATTAGAAAGAAATCAAAAGCTTAGGCATACCTCCCAAACATCACAAAATTCCATGAAGCTAAGGGATTGCTTCCTGGACACAACACCCATCGACCAGAATAGATAAGCCAGAGTGGGAGTGCGTGCCCCAGTCATACTCCCCAATCTCCTCGATCACCTTAAGAGCTCGAAGGTACCATAGTTGGACATATTCATCCCCATTGCTGAATAGGTTCTCCCCTAGAGTGTAAAGAAAAAGTCCTCGAATGAACTAATTAACAACCTTAGGCTTCACTAACTCCAGGGTCATGTGCTCATAGTGAGCAAAGATGGTACTCAAGAGTTTCGAACCACCCTTCTTGTAGGATGGTTCATAGCGAGACAACGAACCAAAAGGTCCTGATCTTTATTGAGATCATGGGCATCCCTCGAGAACAAGCACATATGAACTTCATAAAATCAAATAAGGTGATTGTAGCCTCCCTGAATGGCATATGAAAAGTGTTCGTGGAATACCACCAATGCTCGGCAAGACACAAAAAGGTATTTTTTTGCTCTTAGTTGAAACATGCACCCATCCAAGAAGGGGCAGAAGCCCGTAGCGACTACTCTATTCTTAACATGAGCGGGGAGTTTTGTCCATCAACCTCTCACAAGATTAGGGGAGCCCTTACATAACATGTTCACGAGGAGAGACCGCAAATTCACAAAACAGGAAAGAAAACTTAAGGAACAGTCCGGTTCATGAGGGAATTGCATGAAAAACCTAATTTACGAGACCTACCGTGCATGGGCATGGGAGGTATTGTGTGTGTGTGTGTGTAAAGCAAGGTGAAATATTTTGTGTAGAGAGGAAAAATTCGAGCAAAACATACCTCTTCTACAAAGTAAAGAGCAATGGGATGAGTGCCTTGCTCGGGGGTGACTAAAGATCGATCATCAGCCTTATTCTTCGGTTGAAATCGAGTAATCTTCTCGATTTGAGGTCCCCCTTAATGGCCCTTGCAAGTTAGGACATACTCCTCCATGATTTTGCAAGATTGAGATAAATTGAGAGGAGATTGGTTGTATTTATAGGCTAGAGGTTTTATTAGGTCAAAGTTGCACAATCTAAGACTCCTAGAGAGAGAAAATATGAATGAGATTAGGGTTGGATTGAATTGGAAGTGTTTGACAAACAACCTAATATCATGTAAAATATTGGGGGGCTAAACCGGCTAGTTTTTTCATTTAAGTTGGTCAGTGCGATTGACCAATCGGCAGGTTCGACTCTTCAATTTTCAAAAAACCCAAAGACACTAACCGGCCAATTTTCGTGCCTAAATTCCATAAATTTTCAAGACTTGCTGTCTAACTAGCCGATTTTCGTTTTAAATTTTCAAAGTCTACAAAGGTTATGACCAACGGGCTATTTTCGAGCCTCTTTTTTTTTTTTAAAAAAAGTTTTTAGAGAATACATGCTTGTGTATCATCAATATATTTGTGTGCTTGACTGCCTATGCATAATACATGTTCATTCCCCAAGGGCTTTATTATCCTGCATTTGAGTGCTAACATTTCTGCCTGTCCATGTCTGACATCCTATGCTTGGGTTGGTTCACGACCCAAATTTCTTCAAATCTTTTGCTTTGTTCATCAGTTCTTATACGGTGTAAGGCCAATACAAGATTTCGAGCTCGTTGCTAATCGCAACAGCATCCTCATATTAAGTGAATTAGGTTTTTCAGAATAAAAAACCAACCATTTTACAGCGTTATTGGCATCGGCTCTTAGTTAAATTTTTACTTCATCCGTCGGACTTTTCGAATCGATTTGAGGGCTTCGGTGACGATCATAATTGAGTTTATCTTGTACGTTGACCCTTTTAAATCGATTTGGGGCTCCGGCAACATACAAGATTCTTTTGCATCTCTAGGACACTTACAAATCGATTTGGGGGCTCTGGTAGCTTGACATGAATCTTGTCTGTCAACCATTCAAGTCGATTTGGGGGCTCCGGTATTTTTCTTTGATATTTCGTTCATCGAATTGATTTGAGGGCTTCTGTAACAACTAGGTTTGCTATTTCTTTTGAATGTATGGATGTCCCTTTCAAATTGATTTGGGGGCTCTGGCATCTAGACATAAGTTTTGTCCGTCGACCATTCGAATCGATTTGGTGGCTCTGGTAATAGGCAAAATTTTCTTCTTTTTATAATGTTCGATGACCAATTGTTGTTACGGTTGACTCCGACTTCAAATAATATCTGTATTTTCATTGAACTACGTTGATTTGATTCCTCTTGGGAGGATATGTAGGAAGTGGGTATGGGTCCGACCTCATATATGTATGAATCTTTGAGTTCGTCTTTGAATCACGTGGTCTTTTTTCGTGTTTTAACTACATAATTGTGTTATCCTTTATTTTCGGAGATGTTCGCCCACGAGCGCGCTCCATCCTCAGGGGCTCTGTAGACACCTCAATCTGTAAGCATTTTAATTAATTAAATAATAGGCTTCATTATTTAAAATGCATTATTGAGTATAGACTTAGTGATGTGATTTATTTAAATAATTCAATCTAATTTCATTTGATTAATTTTGTCCAGATTAATTGCCCAGTCTAGTCCAGTTTAATTTGTCAAAGTGTAGCCGAAGTCCAGTCCCGTCCAATTGCATTAGTCCAGTCCATTTAGGTCAAGTCCTGTCCAAGGTCTAGATTATTTTAATGGATGTAGTTTGTTTAGATTATTTGGGGAAAAAATCCATCATTGATTCTTGATATAAAGATCAAATCAATTCATTTTTTGGTTAGGGAATGACTTATCCTAAATCAGGTATTAGAGATAATATAAAAAAATAAGGGCAAATAATGCCTCAAAATTTGAAAAAAAAATTATTTTTAATTAATGGGGTGAACGGACCAGTTTTCGACCAACTGGCCAGTCAATTAGCGATTTTATCACCTATTCTGACTTATCTCCAATCATGCAGATTGGCATTACCAATCTTATCAAATTTTGCAATTCTAAACACTATAAAAAGAGGTCATGGCCTTCAATTTAAGGGGTTGGAGGTCGATTTTACTCGATCTAAGTGATGATTCGCTTTAAAACTTGCATGCCATTTCTTCGTGAAGTGACATACTATTTGTCTCAAAACTCTAGCCATCCAAACCATTCATACAACATTTCTTTGTTCTTTGCATCATGGATTCTACGGAGAACATCCCCGAATTATCTGGCAAGCTACATCACGAGATAATCTTTATTAGCTTTCCTAGGGTAGAAATCGTATAGATTGTCATCCATTTTCCGTAATCGCATTTCATTTCAAAAGCAAGAAAAGAGAGTCTATTACTATTTCTTGCTAAGTCTGTCTCGAAATGTAGATTACTCCCCGTAGGAACAGTGTCGAACTACTACGGTTTCAATTTCGGTTAGTCCTACTGGATTCATAAGCGATTCAACCCTCACTGTCGAGTTCAAGCCAAAAATCTAAAAATTAATTTAGAGTGAGTCATATCATATTTTACATGCTATGTGTTTTTAAGGCCAAATTTATTAAAAACGAAGTAGAAACTGAAAGGGCGCGACTGTGCGTAACACATTTCCGTTGCATAACTTAGTCACCGGACTCTTTCTATTGGTATCGACACCCTAGTTGTTCTTTTTGGAAACATTAGAGTCATTTCTAGGCTTTTCTTGTTTTCCTTTAATTCAATAAGATGGAGAATCCATTTTAAAAATCCCTTTTGCAGACTTTTTTCGAGGCGGTGTGCCACAGTTAGAAAAGACAAATCTAGTTGTTGTGATCTATTGATTATAGTTAGGATCGTCATTATACTATGGTCCATTTGGTTGGGACGAAATGCCTTAGTCTTCAAAGGAGAATGATTTTCTCCTTCTCAAAATTTGGTTCAATGCCGAATTCTGTTTAACTACATCAGAGTCACTTGTTAACTTAAAACTCGCGTAGGAAAGTACAGAAGAACGAGGTTCTGTCTAGAGATGTTTGAGTCTCTCCTTTTGTGCATCTTTACCCTACGATTAACCCCTTTTATCACTCCAAATTTTGTGATTGTTCCTTTCCGTCATTCCCTACGTTTTGTGCTATTACTGTGATGGAGAGAGAGTCAAATACTAGTATGAAGTTTGGGATAGGAACGGTGTTTAATTAAGCTTGGGTTTCGATTGGTGCACATATTGCTATTATCATGTATGATGATATTCTTTGTGCTACCACATCTGTTATGCTCCTTAATATGAAAGTTAGAGCTTTGTGGACTTCCTCTGTACAAACCTTTTGCATAAGACAACCTTCAGGTGCCAAAACACTCGATGCATAGCGAACTTCCTCTTGTACAAACCTTTTGCATAAGACAACCTTCAGGTGCCAAAACACTCGATGCATATCATTGAAAGAACAGAGTATGTGTTGCAACTATCATCACCATTGGCCTCTTTTTCTTTCCATACAGGTAAACGAGTGCCATGTCAATGGTTGGATCATGTACAGCCTGCTAGGTTACTCCCATAAGTAGGTTCATTGCTGGATTAGACTCCATAGTGGTGTTTTGCTCCCGTAACTTTTTGGTATTTTGTCATCCACTCATGCTGGATGGGGTTGTCATCCAGATGTTTTTACTTTCTGTTCTCCTTTGGGATGAGATAATTCTATGATGTATAATGAAGATATTAACTTTGATTGTGGTATACATTTCTACTTCTTCTAACAAAAAAAGAAAAACGGATGTCAAATTAAATATTGTCTTTCTATTGGACCTACCTATACGAAGCTTATGATAACAACAAATAAGATCTCACTTTTGCTGCTCCCTCAAGCTTGAGCTTTCACCTCCAACCATTCATCCATTACATAATTCCATTATGAGCATTTCCCATATATGAGTGATACAAAAATGAATCTTTTTACCATATGTGGATGTCCTTTTCTTCAATGGGTAAAAGCGATGTCCAAGTACAAGACTTGGTCTCATTTGAGCTCTAATAGGATGATGTTTACCAAAGAGTGATTAGAAAAAAAGTGGAATTCAAAGATGTCGTTTGGTATAAGGATTAAATATTCAATAGCACAAGTGGATGCATATATCGAGGCCATGATTCATCTTTGGCTTGCTTATCTTCCATCAACCTTCGTTGATGGCATCCGGCCACTAATTGTTTCTTTTTATTGAGGTTCGATAAGAAACTTCATTTTCCTACGAGTAGCCCGGTAGCACAAGTGAATGGTTGTTTTGGAAACCAAGAGAGTTTTATTTATTTAAATATAAGATAAAGTCACAAAAGGTGGGGTGACTCTTCCACTAGCATCAAGGTACATGAGGTTCAACAAAAAAATCTGCTCATGATTCCAAATTTGGTAATCACTTTGCTGTTTCACCACGCGTATAGAAACAAGGATCACACAAAAGTTGGTTTCCCTGAAAGCATCATATACTTGAAATTGCTACAAACATTTAAGCAGTGCAGCCAAGAAAAGTTCAATCACAAGGCGAGGGGTTTATCATTTTGTTTTAGTGCAATGACACTTTGTTCATCCACGTCTAGAAAAATATTTGTGTAGTTTCTTTCCCATGCTGACATAAGACCATCTCAAAATATTTGTCTAGTTTCTTTCCCAAGCTGACATAAGACTATCTCAAAATGCCCGCTATACAGCAATATGGATGTTCGTGTACTACAGGCGGTGGGAGCACCAAGCCACCCAACTGCACAAATGATCCTTAATCGGAGCAACGACTTCACCTTGCTCAGAATGCAGTTGTATGCTACGATTAGTAATGAGCTTAACCAGTGGTTCTTAGGTTGCTTCCAACCAATTTTGATAGTTTTTGGGGGATGAGGGTTGGCCAGTGTGACTATTACATGTCATGAATAGCTAGTCGGTGGTTCATTAATTTTCACTATCTCTAAGCATCAATACTTTAGTAGACCTACGCCTATTTAGGGTAGTAAGATGGAAGAAATGAGTATTGAGGTCACCATTACAGTTCTATGGACTTTTGGCCCTATGCTTCCAGAAGTCATGCTCCTAGGAAAGGATTGAATGGTAACAGTTTTGAAGCTCTATTTCAAGATTGCTAAGAAATGGAGAATAGCTAGTCACAAGGCTACATTGGACTCCCGTTAATCTGGCTAGAGTTTTGCATTTTTGTTTAAAAATGTACCACACATATTTCTTCCAGTCCAAAAAGTGATGAGTTATATTATCCAGTTTTCTATAAAAAGAAATTGATCAGAAGGTTGTTATCAAGGTTGTTTTCTACCCGTGATTTTTTTTTCTAGGTACTGACAATTCGAGATGGTATTGAATTTATTTCCATTATGGTTCAGAGGGTTAGATTCGTCCACTCGACTGCAAAGCCCCCATTTCTTTGGCAACATGAGTTGCCTAAGAAATAATTATATACAAAGTTTTGTGAAAAATAGAATCACCCAATTCATCCTCATGCAAAGAGATGGATTAATGATTTTAAATGTACTTGTTATAGGATTGAAAATCATGTGAGTCATGGACCGATGACAATCTTTTATATCTTATGTTTACCATAGTTCTTTTTAGACAATCTTTTAGATCGGTACCCTTGGTTTAAAATGCTATTTTTCTTGGCAGAATACAGTTCATGGCCCTGCTAATCTTGCCATGTTTGTGTTCTCCTTAATTTAAGTTGATAGCTCTACACACGCTAAGGAGAAAAACAAAGACACTTCACTATGGTGACATATAATAAAACTTCAATAAGAGCGTCACTGGAAACTTGCAACCCATTTGAAGTTGAGTAGTTCCGTCCTACTGTACCACTAATATTATCTAGCCAATACACCACATCTTATCTACTACTAAGCGAGTTCACTCCCTTCATAAGACGATATAATCTTTTTGAGTGAAAAACTTTTGGGTACAATTTTGAGATTTTTACTACATAAAACATAGTGTAGTTGTATCATTCTACATCATCTTGGGTATAACTAGTGATTTCAGCAGTCAAATTTTGCAAAAGCAACTGGTAACAAAATGCTTAGTTAGATTTTAGAGTGCATCATTGGATATCACTTGCCTTAAATGGTACATAGAGTGATATACCTTACAACTCCATGCAAAAGAACCATAAATGCAATTTATGACCATAACCTTTTCATTGAAACATGTACAGTTATAACTTATTTATTAGATTAACAAAAGTCATGTATCCTTAACGTAAGAAATAAATGTCCAAAGTGTGGAAGGAATATTGATAGTTATTTCTACAAAAGCATAGAAATATTTAAAAAAAAAACACTTCCACTAAGTTCGACAAGAGTAGTTGCTTCAAAATTCACTTGAAAAAGAATTTTTAAAATATGGAAGAGATAAATTTCTTCTATAATAGAAATAGTCTGGCTTCCTATATAGTTCACAGTTTTTTGCATAAAGGCAGAATTTTCAAATAGCATGCTTGGCCATCATAACCTTAATTCCTTTCGCAATAGTTATAAAGGAGTCCATTTGGATTAACCTTCAAGAAAGAGAGAGAAATGGAAATGTCTACATTTTCTGGTAGCCTTTCTCTGCTAGGCTTTCTCATTATGTTCTTATTATTCATTAGACCTTCAGTCACCCAACATCACCAGAAACACCACCATCATCATCACCAAAGCATAACCACGGGCATGCTTAAGAAGACATGTGATGGAACAAGAAAGCCTAATCTGTGTTTAAAGCTTTTGAATTTTGACAATTTTCCTGCCACGGCTGATCTACCCGACATTATTGAGATCTCAATTGACTTAGCACATTCGAGGGGTAAGAAAATTCACCATTCCTTTACTTCCCTCATAAGAATCACAAACGATCATCAACTGAAAAGGCATTATTTGTCATGCTCCAAAAATTATGAAAGTGCAGTACGGGACATCAAACATACCAAGAAGCACTTGCATTGGGGTTACTATCAACACATAATTGATGAAGCAATCAAGGCTTCGAACAAAGTCAGTGATTGCGAGAATCAAGAATTCGGTTTTCTGTGCAACGTTATAGCAGTTGTTACTGAGCAATTTGCCCATAAAATTTCACTACTAACTTGATTGGGCTCTAAGTTTCACTTTCACATAGATAGTCTATCTTTTTCTTCTTTTCATGGGTTTCTAATATATTTTCTTTGGTAATCTTTCCTTTCAATTGAACTCTTTGCCTATGGAACCTAATCCTTACTCAATTTGGATACGAATTTCACTCGAGTTATAGAGCCGAAAATAACACTAATGTTAAAGTTTGTTTAACATGCTACAAATTTTCCATGCCTAATCTTGCGTTGGGTACAATTCTAGCTATATAAATATTATAAAGTTGAAGCCAAGAGGATGTTCCATGGTAAGTGCATGATTGGTGCTCTCTCCTTTTATCTTTTGTTCGAATGGCAGCTTTACTTAACCTTTGTTTTTCATTTTCTCATAATCGTGAAATCCTACAATTTAATCTTTATTTGTTCTTGCGTGCCTATGTATAACCTTTCAATTTACGAATATAGAGCCCAATATCTCTTCAAATCCTCCGATCAGAATAGGATTGGAAAATATTGAATGTGCTACATGTAATTTTATCTATTTTTGTAGTTTGGATGATTTCCACCTATTTGTTTATTTCAATGTTCACTGTTTGAGTTTCAAGTGAAAAATCAATCTAGAATTTCTGTAAGTTTTGCCATAACAGTCCATCGTTCTGCTCTCAATTTAGTTTATTTTCTTAAGTTTCTTCGTGTAGGAAATCTGGGTTCAATCATATTTGATCCGACCAATGGACGGCCATAGAGGGGACAACCAGTTATCTAAATGTTACCAACGGTCACGAGGAAACCATTATGATGGTTTCATAGCACCTACCCTATCTCTATAAATATATCCATCTTCTCTATGACTAAATTAACTGAAAATCCATCTGATATATATCTTCTCTCTCTCAATATAAGTGTGTGCAACAGAAATAGGTGCCCTTGGTTCTTGATGTGTGAAATTATCGAAGTGAGTCAAGTGGCCACTTTGCCGGGTAGTGATGACAGAAATTTTGACAGGTTCAACACCGAGAGGCTCAACAAAAGAGATGGTAAACCAAGTCGAGTTTAATAAGCGATCAAAATTACCCTTCCACCTCTGCAGTACTAAACGGCTTGTTCACATACTAGTGATCACCCATTCTTAACTAACTGAGTTACAAACTTGAGGTATATAGTACAAGTCGAGCCAAAAGAGTGACCTTGCACCGGCGTTGAGAGGAAAACCACCCCGAACAATTCAGTGTTCTACCCTTTTTCGAGAGAATACTCGCATAGGCCTATGGCATATTGGTTTAGAAACCAACAGATATTATGTAAGCTAATGGGTAAGCTCGCAAAAGACAGAAGAGTCTGACTAACCGGCCGCATTTTTTTTCCACTTAACCAGACTGTTATTTTGGGGTTTATGGACAGACGTGCTGTAACATCCCGAAATTTTTGGAATGTTAGACACTCAATCGATCAGTTCATTAAGACAGTAATATCCTCTACCTCAAAATACCACAACTGTCAGAGCAACTAAACCATAAAATTTAAATCTCAGTAGACCATTAGAAGTATCAAACTAGGTCTTAAAAATTTAAACAATAATGTTTACCCACGCAGGGGTTCTAATGATGAATACCAAAATCTAATTTCTTCGCTTTCGCTTCCTCAGCTCTAATCCCTATTCAGGTAACCTACTGCTAGCGGTCACCTGCGGAAAGGAAGTCAAAGGAGAGTGAGCTTTTGAGAGCTCAGTAAGGTCGATCAAAGATTTAAAAAAAACAGTAAAACGATTCGGACAAGTTTCATATTTAATCCAAATAACAACTTTTTAAGACAGAGAAACAGAACGATTCAAATGATTTTCAATATACAATCAATGATAATTTCAAGACGGTTTTCAGAGAAAACCACATCATTTCAATATAAGCGTAAGGGTGAGTATCAACTCAATCCCATAAATAAATATGATTTCAAAACACTTAAAGTATAATAAAGCATGAATGGATAATATTCAAAACATTTCATGTGAAATAAAACATAAACAGGAACATTGAACATGAGCAGTACAGAAGCAAAGCCACCCCGACAGTGCTCGATCGCTTTACATATGCATATGTACACTGACTAGTCCATCTAGGCACTAGTTAAACCCATCCAACATACCATCCTTATAACGCCAACAATACAGACCATCCTTATGGCTCCCAAGTTACTAACTCATGTCAACATTGAGAAGCAATAAATGCATTTGATAATATTCAAGGAATTTAAACACAATTCAAAACGTTTTACAATGATTGAATTTATTAAACAGATGAGAGTACCGAATTCCAAACGATCGCTATCAGGCTCAAATTAGGGTTTCATGGACAATTTCAAAACAAACGCTTTTTATTTCAAACATAGAAATCAACAATCAATGTATTTTGTAAAACTGTTATTACAAACATTTGAAACAGAATAACGAAATGGGGTTCGGAGAGAAATCCTTACTTCGGTCCAAGCTATGCAACGCTACCAAACCTCGATCAAAAATCTCTGAATGAACCTAGATTGACAATTTATTTGTTAGAACATAATCTATGTCTAATATACTATAACCTAATATCCACTACCCAAACGATGCTCACTTCTAACTCCGAAATCGCTCCACCCAAAGCGCGCCTCACACGTGGCTAACCAAATTGAAATTCCTATACACTCTTTAAATGTGTAATGATACTCCAAATGCACATTAAATTATAATAAAACACCTTTATGGCTTAAAACATTATAAAAAGTAAAAATATGAATTTTCTGATATTTTCAAATTAAAATAATTTCTTTAAATGCAATAAAAACCCATAAATTCCCAAAATTACTTCCAACTGCAAACTAAGTCCCATAATTTTTATAAGAACTTTAAAATATATATAAAAATTATAGAATTTAAAATCAGAATTGAAAAGACATAAAAACTATTTCTTTATTTTTCATTTTTCTAAATTCAATGCGATACTGAAAATGATAACAAATCGATTCCAAAAATCACCAAATTTATACTGAGTCTTTATTATATCATAAAGACATTATCATAATTTTTCCCAGAACATTTTCTGGGTTTAAAGGCTCCAAAATAATTTTACCATTCAAAAATTGCAGAAAATACTAAAAATACATACGATGTCAGAAAAATATGAAACTTTTACAGTAATTCTAATATTGTTCTATGATCCTTCCTGTAAAGTTTCAACATTTTTTTGACAATTTTACGATACCCAACAGCCATGTTGTACAACTGTGCAAGCACAGTGTACTGTTCACGCAGAACACAGCTACTGTTCATCGTCTTCTTCTCTTCTTTCAGCTTCTGTACAAACCCAGAATGCACACAGTTCACACATATGGCTGTCCCTCCCACTTTCCTTACCTTGTAAGACCCACATCATACACTACACTCACCTTATACATTACACCTGCAGGATTTCATCTTCACAGTTATTTTACAAACCACAGCACAGCCACTGCAGTGGCTTCTTCTACTAGCTCATTCTCTTGCTTACACCCCCCACACACAACGCATTCACGCACATAAACACTCAGTTGCTGTTGCCTTTCTTGCTCATAATACACACACACACACACGCACACACTCTCTCTCTCTCACAGCACTTGGCTGAACCACCTTTTACACCTACTCTCAGCTTGCCATTTTGGCAACTTCACCACATATTCCTCACTTGTTCACTCACCAAGACGAACATATATACACTTGTGGACACATTATATAAACACACATATATTCCACTTACCCATTACCTTCAACAACAAAACCACATATAAATATCCCTTCCAAATACCCACTGCCTCCAAGTTGATCAGCTAATCTACAAACCCAGAACAATATCATGCATCAGCCCCCATTTAAGCACAAATGCAGAAACCATCACCCCCGGCCAACACCGAACCCATACACACAAGCACACGGCTGGATTTTTCAGCCTTACCTTTTTGCTCATGCACACAGAAAAACCCACATGATCTCCCAAGTTCTCTCACGTCCCCCAACCCCTTAAATCTATGAGAAGTTAAATCACAGAGAAAGGTTTTAAAAGAAAAGCTTACCTGCAGAATTACACCCAAGTAGCCGGAGAAAAATATCCCTTTGATCTCTTCCTTGAAGATCTCTCTCTCAATATCTCTCTATCCCTTTCTCTCTCACTCGGCAATGGTTGTGGCGGCTGAAGGAGTTTTGGGCGGATTGTCAAATATTGCTATATATTTATACCTAAAATAAAACCCTAGTTATAAAAAGACAAGAAAACCCTTCTCATCTTTTTTTTTGTCGCTAAATCTCTTAGCCGAATTTATCATCCCGAAAATGGTCCAACAATATATCTCTATGATAAATTATGCGTTAAGAAAATTATCAACTGTTTATTACGCTATCTCGGTCGACAAAACGTCGCTAATAATAAGCGCACCGGTACTAAAAATAAATTTGTCGCTAAAAATATATCAATGCTAAGAAAATTAATTTATCGCTAAAATACTTGTCGACATTTAAGCATAAAAATATATCATCTTTAAAATTTTCCAAAACTATCATTTACGCTAATTATCACTAATTACCTCAATCAATGTCACTTAAAATTGCCATCTTTAATACATAACTTACAGTTCTTCAAACATTCGTTGCTAAAGGTTGCCGCTAAAATTTTACTCGCAACAAATTATCCGGCTAGGCCATACCAAGGTTCGGGGTGTTACACGTGCGCATATGTGAGGCATAGAAATAAAATCAGAAGTACCACAGTTATATCACATTATATATGTTATAAAACATTCTGAAAATATAAAAAGGCCAAAAAGCAATACAAACTTTACAAGTCTAGTTCTCTTAGTTTTTTTAGTCCCAGTGGAGTCGCCGTTGTAGCGAACCACCTCAAAAAATCCCCCCTTCTTTCCCCCCCGGAAGGAAGATTTTAAAGAGTCACCATCTTATGTATGGTACACACAAGAAAATAAGAAAAACCCGAAGAATGCTCTAAAAATGTCCAAAGGATAACTAGCCTATTGAAAGCAAGAAAATGGGTTCGGGGACTAAGTTATACGATGGGAAGGTATTGGGCACTCGCCATACCCTTTTGGTCACTACTTCGTTTTTATTAATTTTTGGTCTTTTAACACATTAACATATATATATATATATATATATGCAATAAAATAAATCCAAAGTTTGTTTTTATATTATTGTCTTGAACTCGACATTAGGGATCAAATGGTTTACGTATCCAGTCGGACAAAACCAAATCAAACCAAACCACCGTAGTTCGACTCTGGCCCTCCATGAGGCGACCTACACCTCTGTCTTAGACCTAGACCAAGAAATGAAAGTGACTCTTTTTATAATTTTTACTGCTAAACTAAACTAGAAAGTTGTAAATGTGCCGTGCAAGTTTGCTTGTCTTGATGACTTAGGATCACTCTGTGAAGAATCCATAACGCAAGAGACTAAAAACTTTCTTTTTAAAGTGAATATGAAGGGCTAATTTCTCTTAAAAGATGATATACCATTTCTAAGAGAAATTGTATAAAAGCTCTAGGGAGAAAAAGCTGAGATTCTTGAAAATATAGTTCAAAGGGCCCTATTTATAGAGTTTTGGGGTCCAGAAGTGATAAGGATGGCCATATTAATTTGCAATATGATGATAAGACATAATATTTGATAAAACTTACATATTGACAAAAGTCAACTAACCAGCCACTTCGTCCGAAACCGGTCGGTTCATCCCATAATTTATAGTATTTTTTCAGAAGTTCGGGACATTATCTGACCTTAATTCGGTATTTATCTTAGATTTTGTAGATAAGATGTACCAGATTCAGCATTTATCTTCATAAATCACATACATCCATGATTTAATAACTTCTATTAAGGGTAAATAACAAATAATCCCCTAAATCAACTAGACCAAATCATAATCTAGACATTGACTAGACTGAGATATTTGGACTGAACTGAGCCCAATTCACTGATTGGAATAACTGGACTACTAGACTAAATTGGACTTGATAACTGGAGACTGGGGGAACCACAGGACGACTGTACGCTAATGTACCCCTGAACTTTAAAAAAAATTCTTCACACTGCTTATTTCTCTAGCGTCTCTGCTCTGATGTACGACTCTCTCACAATCTCAGTCTCGTATCTCTCTCTAGGTGATGAGCAATGGAAGAACAACGACAGGGGCTCTCTCTCTCCGGCCTCAGGCTCTCGCTCTTCCCCTCGAATCAAGGCCAGCTAGCCAAGATAAGACCGACCTGAAGAAGTTCTTTAGTTCTTCCTTCTTGTTCCAGATATGAGAGAAAACCGGCGTGTGACTAATGAAGACTCCACCGGCTAACATCCCTCTCATTAGCGATCATATCTCGACTCTCTTCGACCCCTGCAAATCTGCAATCAACACATGCAAGTTCTATTCTTCAAATTGATGATTTTTCAATTGATGCTTCAATAGTTCAATTTTATAGTTCTAAAAATTGATTTGATTCAAAAGATAGTTGATTGTATAATTTGTGTAGATTAGGATAGGTGATATTTAGTCAATTGCAGTTTCCTTGCAATTCCAACTATACATCCTCGAAAGGTCAGATTGATTTTACATTTTTCGGACAGCAATCGTCTATAATGCTTGCTGTTTGCTATCAAATTCAGGTTATTTTTATAGTTGCACATGTATTTAAAATGTTTTCTACGCTTGGTTTACCTGGAACATGTCATATTTGGATTTGAACAATTTGAAAGCCTTACATATGCTATATTTGAAATATCATAACCGAATGTGGTTATCCGTACAAACAAGGATTTTATTTGCCCAAAGAAAAATCAAAATGTTCCTATCATCAGGTCACATGGTTATGGTGTTGGGTTTGATTAGCCACATGATATTATTTCTAAATCATCGTATACGTTAGTCAATTTGAAAAGTCAGGCGACCTGCCTTTTATGATGGTAACCTATCAACTTATTATATGAACGAAGGTAGAAAGAGATGAACTATGAAACTATAAGGCTCTTTCGATCTATTAGAGTGAAATATCAAGTGGGAGGAGCAAACATAAGTCTTCTTACTATTTTTATTTATACTTTTTCGTTTGTAAATAAGATACTAGCATTTCGGCTTTACATTTTCAACAAGACCAAAAAGTCATGACATCCCTTGACTAACTAACCTAATATAAATCCATAAGATATACCAAATAAACATCTAGACAATCTAATAAAGAGTTCGTAGGCAGCATCACATAACGATATTAAATCCATCCCCTACAAAAGCACGTCACCAAACAAGGGATCACTATCATCGCAAGCTCTGCTACCTTCGACCGCAAGATCAACGCAGCCCTACCGCTAAACAAGGAGACTTAAACCAACTACAAAATAAGACTAAAACTGCTGAAGTAGGTCCAAAGTACCCACCCCATCCTCGAACTTCTTCACTCAGACGAGAGAGAAGACTACCTCAGACACCCCCCACCCTAGCGCTCCCAGGCCCCAAATCTCCAAGCTCGCTGTAGCCTAACCCTAGCCCCCCAAGGCTCTATCCCACCCCACTCCTCCCTCCCATAAGAAAATCTATGACTATCGCTCAATAATAACTTAACTAAACTAAAAAAAAAAGGACATGTGGAGGAAATAATGGTCAACCTAAGAACCCTCTTCCAAATACCACCCAAGACCTACTACGAGATTGCATATACCACTCTTACGCCCCACAAACCAGTAAAATAAATTAAATAGGCTTGAAGCAACAGGCAAAAACTTGTTAGACATGAGCAGTGAAATCACTAGAAACATGATAAGATTGGACCTCTATTGATATACCTTTGACTTGTCACCGACAAGATTTTGGCCACTACCAGCCAGATTCCGACCATCACCAGCATGAGACACCAAGCACTATATCAGGAGAATCTTTTTTCCAATGAACTGAGCTAATGAAGATTCCATGATCGATTAATGTAGCTCATGCGAATTCCTTAGATCTACAGATCACATAGATCTAGGAAATCTGAAGAGATCCGACTAGTTAAAATCTTGCACGAATATGTCACCTATAATACCCCAAATATGAGGTTGGTTTTATGGTAAATCCTAGCTAATTATTGATTGGACCTTTAGCAAATTGGTGAGAATTATAAATTTATGATCTTCAGCGATAACTTGTAGGAACCACAAGTTGTAATTTAATATAACGATAGCTATTATAATATCGATTAGGGTCTTTAGTGACGATTAGGGTGAGCAATTTTTTGATAACCTATAGCTACATTTTAAGATAACCAGAAATTTTAGAAGTTAGGTGCAATTGACAACTAATGAAAACTTAAAGGGGTTAGGTAAAAACCTAAAATAAAATTAGGGTTATTAGATAATAATATGATTTTCTTTATTTTTTCACCTCTTTATTTTTGGAAAATTAAATTAGAAAGGGAACATGTGAGAGGAATCTGGCTGAAAATTAAGCAATTGGGATCTAAAGTCGCACTCTTCGGTTATAGCCAGAAAGAGGGAGGAGGCTAAACTCGCTCTATGTTGGAATCCGACGAAGGACCCAATTTTGGTAAGTCTTCTACCCTTTTTTTCCTGAATTAATCTGTGTAAGTGTTTGTATTTCTGTTGTGGTAGGGAACCGATTTAACTGTCAATATCTCATTAGTCACTTACCCAATTGATGTGTTTTCTAAATTTTTCTGAAAACTTTGTTATGTCTGTCTCAACTTTTCAGTTTTAAGTTTCCTCATAATATCATTTCTTCATATTGAAAAAATGACCTTAAAGTCGATGCTTGTGAAAGTCTAAAAAATTTTCTATTTCTCGCAGCCAATTTGAATTACTATAGAATCTTCATTACTTATTTCTAGAAACCTTAGAAAGTGTATGATGCCAAGGAAAGTGGGTTCGCAGTCGACGTGGAGGTGCCACAAGGAATGCAGTCCGAGTCAGATGCCAAGTACGGTGATGGGGGACACAACAAGGATGGAAGAAGGGCAGAGACGAAGGGCTTCCCAGACAGAGCCTGAGGTGGCAGTGCTGCGAGGGCAATGGCACAGGGTGAATACACGATGATAGTTTTAGTCCGATGCTTAGGTCTAGAGTCTGGGTCATGTATGTTTCTCTCTCTAGGATTCTAGAGAGAGAAAGTAAAAATGTCAAATGAGGGCATTCTTCTCCAAATGAATTTGCAAGACCTCTATTTATAGGGGTTGAGATGATGATGTCATCACGCAACATGTGGCACTCCCTAGGAGTGACACGTCACTGAGGGGTCCACAGCTGCCGGTGCTCCATGGACTATCGAATCGCATATTCACTCGGCCTGTCCTGCACAACGTCGCTCTTACTGTCTGGAAAGACTGACTCTCACAATGTCGGTGTGGCCAAAGAATCCCCTTGATCTAGCCACAAATACAAGCCCTTATAGAGTCCCACAGGCCTGACAGCGGTGGGGAAGACCCGACGCCCAACTACCAGGCAAACTAGGCACGATGCCCTCTGAAGACCTACTCTGGTCTAGGAGTGACCCAGGGGTCATAGTCCATAAAGGTGCCAATGCAAGTCCCCAATGCCGAAGCACATAGGCCAGTCACGAAGACACCCTAGCTGAGATAGTATCCCGTAGGACTCGTGCTATCCCGTGGGTGAGTCCTTGTGCCAGAGCACTTAGAGCTCATCAAGGTAGCATCCCAAAGGATCCGTCTACCTCACGGGCCAAGGTAGCATCCCAGAGGAACTGTCTACCTGGCAGAAGGGGAGTTGAAAAGCTCCCTGGCAGAGATAGTGTCCCGGTGGACTCGCCTATTCTGCAGGGTGAGGTAGCATCCCGGAGAAGCTGTCTACCTGGCCGATCGAGGTAGAATTCTGGAGGAGCCATCTACCTAGCGAAAGGGGAGTTGAAAAGCTCCCTGGTAGAGATAGTGTCTTAGAGAGCGAGCCTATCCCGCGGGTGAGTCTTTATGCCAGAGCACTCGAAGCGTATCAAGATAGCATACCAAAGGAGTCATCTACCCGACTGGCCGAGGTAGCATTTCGGAGGAGCCGTCTACCTGGCAGAAGGGGAGTTGAAAAGCTTCCTGAAGGAGATAGTGTCCCAGAGGATTCGCCTACCCCAGCGGGTGAGTCCTTGTGCTGAAATATTTGGAGCACATCAAGGTAGCATCCTGGAGGAGCTACCCAACTAGCCAAGGTAGCATCCCGGAGGAGCCGTCTACATGGTGGAAGGAAAGTTGAAAAGCTCCCTGGCAAAGATAGTGTTTCGGAGGAGTCGCCTATCCCCGCGGGATGCTGCACACTCTGTAGGAGTTGCCTATCCACGTCCATGGCGAGGCACATGGTGTTGTGAATGAGTGTGGTGCTTGGGGGGCATGTAACATGATTGTGGCCCATGGGCACGATGAAGTATGTATGGTGCCGGGGGCACGACTGTATCAGCAACGTGGCGCATGAGTGCGACAGAGTGTGAGATGCCGGGGGCATGGTAGTGTGACAGAGATTCAGGTGGCATGACTGTATCATCGGCGTGGCGTATGGGCGCGGAAGAGTGTGTATGGTGATGGCACGTGGGCACTGACGACGGGGGGTTACAAAAAAGCATGCGGGCACGGGTGACAAGGGTCCCGAAGATAGCGCCCACGCAACGGGTGATGAGTGTTATGGAGATGAAGCCCGGGCGACTGGCGACGAGCATCACAAAGTTATCACGGGCGACGAACATCACGGAGTCAATGCAGGCGACAGACGTCGGTGAGTCGTCGATGGTGACGAACATCGCAAAATCGAGGAGGGCTAGCGACCAACGTCGGCAAGTCGACGTGGGCGACGGAAGTCAGCAATTCAGTGCGGGTGACAAACGTCAAGAGTCGACGAGGGCGACAGACGTCAGCCAGTCAACATTGGCGACAGACGTCGCGGAGGCACATGACCCCTGGAAGAGAATTGAAAGTGCTAAGGCCAAAGGCCAACCCTTGGGGAAAGGCCAAGGCCGACCTTGGGGAAACCAAGGCCGACCCCCAAGGGGAGGCAGAGGCTGAGGTCGACCTCAAGGGGAAGGCTAAGGCTGAGGCCTACCCCAAGGGGAAGGCCATTGCCCACTTCCTTGGGCAAGTGCCAAGGCACACCGACGGGTGACGTGCTGCATGCGACGGTTGAGGCGCGATGAGGAGTCTCGTAAAAATGAGTTTCTTCGTGACGAAGTCACGTAAAAAAAGTGAGAATTTTGACTGGTTGGAAGCGTTGATATTTGTGCCGACATGTCTTGCAAAATTGGATCACTGGGCCCTTAGGTATAACCAAGATAGGTTGGGAACATAAGCCCCCTGCGTGTGGTGTGCGCAGAGGGCCAACCCGAGCGAGCGATGCACGCATAAACACTTAGTAAGATTTTTTATGTTGTCTGGCCAAAAAGTCATCGACGTCGTCATTGGCTGATGAAGGTGAAGAGTAGGTGGCTCGAGCCACCCCGCACACCACCTATTGAAGCCTTTGAATGTTTGGGCATTGACATAAGAGCATGACTATGGGGCACAGGGGCGCGGTCGCGGAGTCGACATGTGGTTGACAGGCATCACGGAGACGGCACCCGAGCTTGGGCGATAGGGACCGTGGAGACGGCTCCCGGGCGACAAGCGATGAGGGTCACAGGGACAGCTCCCCGACGACGAGCGTCGATCATCATTTTGAACATTTAGGTGAAGAATAGGTGGCTCAAGCCACCTTATGCACCACCTACTAAAGCCTAGGTATGTCGGTACGATGATGGGTACAAGGGTGCGATAAGGGTGTCGCAATGTCAGGGCTATCGACGGGCATCGCGAAGACGGTACCTGGGCATGGCGGGCTACGAGAGTCATCAAGTTGGTGCCCAGGCGACAGGCGTCGTGGTGTCAGGGTGTGGCAACATGCATTTGAATAATGAATAAAGGTAGGTGGTTTGAGCTGCCTCGTGCACCACCTACCAAGGACATTAATGTTGGGGGTCGTCACGACATGGGGTCTGATCAAAATTGCAAAAAAGTTCTAAGTGTAAAAGAGTACAAGATGGGTCAAGGGCACGAGGTGCGGGTTGGTTGTCACAAATTCTTTTTTTTTTACAGTGTGTGTGAGAATGGTGGCAATGATATTAGTGATGGTGGTCAAAGTTTGGCCGATATGGGTGGTCATTGGTGTGAAGGGAAATAAGATAGAGATGGAGAGAGAGAAGAGAGGTCGAAGGTGGTGGCTGAAGTTTGGCGATGGTGGAAGGAGATGGCCAAAGTATGTTAGTGGTGAAGGTTGGGCATGCCGCGATGGGATGAAGCCGAGGGTGGCCATGGGGTTGCGGAGGGCTTGTAGGTTGGTAAGGGGAGGTGGGAAGGGCGGCACCTAGGCCAACCTTGGTGGCGGTGGTGGGGTGCTATGGTTGGGCGAGGGATGGCGGGAAAGGAAGAGAGGGAGGGGGAAGGGGGCGTCGAGGCCGACCTTGAAAGAGGAGAAGGCCCAGGGAGGAGAAAGAGAAAGGAAAAGGGAAAGAGGGGCGGCGGCTGAGGGGTGCCATGGGTGGGCAAGGCATGAGGGGAAGGGAAAGGGGGCGAAAGGGGGAGGGGGCCGAGGCCGAGTGGGATGGAGGAAATAAGGGAGAGGAAGGGGAGGAAGGGGAAAGGAGGGAAGGGCGGTGGCGATGCCGCGAGGCTGAGGCAGTGGCCGTGGGAGAATGGAGAGAAGGCAAAAGGGAGGGAGGGAAAGGAGAAAGAAGGGGCCGAGGTCACCGGTGGTGGGGCGAAGGGGAGTGGAGGTGTCGGCCGAGGTGCTGTGTCGGCGCGGCGTTGGTGGCTGCCAAGAAGAAAGAGGTAGAGATTAGGGTTAGAAGGAAATCAGGGTTTTTGGGTTGGACGCGGGTCGGGTTATCAGGTGGGCAGTCCAATGTCTTAGAGAGAGGAACGGATCGGTCTTGGTTCTGCCACATGCAGGTGGGGCTGCCCTGCTCCAATTTGAATTTGAATTTTTTTAATTTTGAATTTTTTTTGCAGCCATAAGGAGGGAGCCCCCAAGAAAATTTTCAAAATGTTCATAAAGAGAATAAGAGTAGTCAGATGGGTGGAGTATGAAAAAAAAATTCCATAAGAAAGAGAGAAGTTATGTACGAATAGGGTAAGGGTGTTGGGGTTTTGGGTGGTGAGGGAAGAGATGAAAATGTAGTGTTGGGTAATGTGAGAGGGAGAATGATGAGAGCATGAATGTGGGGAGTATGTGAGGAAGATGAAAATTTTGAAAATTTTTCTAAGTGTTAAAAATTTTTCTAAGTGCTGAGCTCAGACAAGGGTGCCGAGGGCAACCGCTGAGGGTGGTGACCCAGCTGCGAAAAACAAAAAAAATTCTAAGTGTCAAAAAAAATATTTTTTGATAAAGGGTGGTCATGCGACTGCAACCACGAGAGGTTGAGATAAGCGGGATGGGGGACTCAGGGTGATGAGCTGGCATCAATGACCGACTGAGTGATAGAGGCATGAGAAGGTTGGTGATGCGTGTTGCATGCATACCTGGCAGAGGCAATTGTGAGACCTGGGGGAGTGTCAACTGGCAGAGTCGAGACTTAGTAGCGTGGCTCGAGCCACCCCACGCACCACGCACTAAGTCGATATGGGATGTGAGGATGAAGGGGTTGGGAAGGGGTGAAACCCCAAGGGAGTGGGTGATGGCATCAAGGGTGGTGTCAGTAGACTTGTCCAAGAGCAATGTAACTTGAAAATTTTCTAAGTCTGAAAAATATAACTTCATTGATAAGAAAGTTAGGCAACATTCCTTGGTACATGGGGATGGTATACATGGAAACTTGCAAAATGAACGAAAAATTTACAAGTGTGGAAAATGCACTAAGGCAGGCCAAGGCTTGGTCGGGTGGGTCATATGTCTCGCAATTAGAGTTTGAGCTCTCCGGACGCAATCTTGTCAGTGAAGACAAACTTGAGGCCCCTGCACCACTTAAGGCTGTGACCAACTTTTCAATAAAAGGGGCAATAGTTGGGATGGGGGAGGTCTTCTGGGGTAGGTTCAGATTTGGCATATGGAAGGGTTATGGTATTGTCGTTGATCGAAGTCTCGAAGAGAGCTCTGACAGTCTTCAAGTTGCACAAGTATTCCGAGGCAGGCGTCGGCTGCCCTCTTTTGTCAGGACATCCATTCCTTCCTTAGTATTGGTGCTTGCGGTTGTTGTCGTCATCATTGGCTGCTTCCACTATCACGGCCAAGGCAAGTTGAGTTTGGGGCTTCGGGGTCGTCAACGGGCCGACAGAGTCATAGGTACACCGTGCAGCTTCCTTGAGATGTCCCCAAGACCGAAGCTTGAGGTTTTCAAGGTAGACCCTATAGGTGTCTTTCATGTTCTTGATGCAAATGGGTACAAGGGTCTTATCTTTGCTGAAGTTAGTGCACTCCAAGCACTAGTGTTGAAATCACTTGACATAGGCGTTGAGGTCTTCCCCGAGGTTCTAGAGGATTCCGGCAATGTCAACGATGGTCACACATTCTGTTTCATAGTGGAACTTGTTAAGGAAGAGCTTAACCATGTCAGACCAGGAGTGGATGGTACCGTCAGGGATTTGGTGGTACCAAGAGTAGGCAAGGGCAGTTAGGAACTTATGAAATTCCCAGAGCTTCAAAGTGTCATCCTCCCCGTAGTGCTCTAAAGAGCCAAAAAAATAGGTAATGTGCTCGCGAGTATTGCCCTCTTTGCCGTTGAATAGGGTGAAGGATGGTTGCTTGTACTTGAAAGGGTAGGGCTTGGTAGCGAGGCTGCTAGAGTAGGGAGCATGGCCTGACAGCTTAGAGGGGAGTGTGGTAAGGATGACAGCTTGAGACAGCGGAGGATGGCATCAAGGTCATGCTTGGTGACATATGAAGCATGTGAGGGTTTGTGCCCTATTGGGATGATCCTGGCACCAGAGCCCCAGATGGTGCAACCTGAGGCATTGAGGGGATGACAATAGTAGAGAGGGGTTGGTGGTGGGGAGTAACATGTTGGGGTATGGTTTACATATAGGTAGTGTCAGCTGCTGGAGGCCGATCGTCAGGAAGGGTCGACTGAAGCAAGTCGGGGGCATGAGTTATGTTTGGGTGTCGATTGGTTATTTTCAGGTTAGGCTCCATCTTAATTGAGTCATGAGTCTTCGAAGCACTTCGAGCAGGGGTAAAGCATGGCACTTTGGGCTGAGGTGCCACAAGCCCTACTGTCGAGGGTCCGGGCAACCAAGACAGCAGTGGTCGCGACACTGGGACCTGAGTAGTGTCCAAAACTAGCCCAGGCCCTGAAGGCTGAATCTGAGCTGAAGGGCCCAACCCTATAGCTTGGGATGATACAGGGTGAGCAGCGAGCACAGGGTGGGGAGCTCCGAGGCCTTGAAAAGTCCGCGATTGTGAAGTGAAGACTTGGATTAATTTTTGTATTTCTAAGATGACAGCCATGAGAGAAGATTGAGAGTCTTGGAGTTCAGTGATGGTAGAAGTAAAGTGTTAGATTGTGGCGCTGACGAACGCGGCTACATTGGGTGCCAAGTCAAAAATGAGCAATTTTTATGGGGCAAAGGAAGTACTACTTAATGTTTTGTTTGTGTTATTCCTTAAGAAATTTCTCATAGTACCAAGTGTCACCATTTTAGCTAATTAGTGATGTAACACAAAAGGAAAATTTTCCTCTATAGATCATATAGATAGATAAGCTGCAAAGCTGTAATATCCCAAACTTTGGGAGCCGGTTAAATAACTATCTGAGCTCTGAAAAATTGATTGGCGATAATTTTGAGCAATGCTCGAGTTTAGTAGAGTATTGAAGCTTAAAATGATTTCAAGGCAAAAATGTAATTTTTAAAAGTTTGGGATTTTTTTTATAAATATGTAAAGTTGGGGGTCAATTGTGAAATTTTATAAAAATATTTATAAGCCATTTTATATTTGCCACCTCCTACCAGTTTGAGTGACTAAGCTATGTTAAATGATTTAGTAATGGGTCTTGAGGGATAAGGGAGCCTCGAATGAAAAAAAGAGGGAGAAGAACAAACAGAACAAGAGAGCTCAGGTGAAAAAAGTGAGAGAGAGAGAGAGAGCAGGCAAGTAGTTAACTGAACAACTAGGAAACAGAAAAGAAAGAAAGAAGAAAATAGAGGAACAGTAGCAGAAGAAATGGAAAACAGAGAGAGGGAAGTAGGGGCTCGAGCAAGGGGTGAACCGAAATCAAAGAGAGATATTAAAGGACACTTTTGAAGAGGGTAATCTCTCCACCTTAGTTAGTGTGTTAAAATTCTGTGTGTTCGTGTGTATTTAGTGTGTGAGTGTGCTGTGTGCCATGGGTTTGGTGAGGTTGCAGTGGGTTTCGGGTGTGAAATGTTGGGGGATTGTGTATAATAGTGTGTAGTTCGAGGGGGTTCTGTGAGTCTAAACCGTGTGTGGGTGTCCTGTGTGTGTGTGTATATATATATATATAACTATGTGTCTTAGTATGTGTGAGATCAGGGAGTGTGTTCAGTGTGTGTCCGTGGCTGTGTGAGTGTTCATGTGTGTTTCGGGTGTGTGATTTATGTGTGTGGGTGTGTGTTATTGAGTAATTTAGAGGAATTAGAGGGTGTATAAATGGGTAGCACTTGAAGGAAGCGAGTATGTGGGATGGCTGTGTCTCAGTCACATGAAGAAGATGAAGCTTGTGTGTGAAAAATGTGTTTAGTGTGTGATTTGATCCAAATAGTAACTGAAATTGTCACTAAAGGTAGAAACTATTTAGGTAGATTTTAAACCAAATTTTTATAAATAATTAGGGTCAAAAAATGACAAAGTACAAAACTGTAACCCCTAATATTTTTATGATACATACGATCTGAAATTTTTTGGTGTCTGCAAAGGGCTCCAAATTGGGGTATCAGTAAGCAAAATTATCGAATTATTTAACATAGTAAACAAAGCTATTTTGATCTAAAATTTTTATGAAAATCCTATTGATTCATTGTCCAAAATTTTGTGCCATTCTGAAGCCGACAGGTATTTTTCGAAACTGACTTCTGAACGGTTAGGCCAGATACCATTTCGAGATTTTCTGGCAAATTTTTTTTAAAATACTTTTTAGTCCAGAAATAATATCATGATGCTTAAAATAGCATTTTAAGATTTTTTGGGATTTTTTTGGTGCCAGAAACCTACAGGGGGCATTTTTGTAATTTAGTGATTTGGCTTACAGAAAGATCATTTTGATGGTTTAAGTATAAATGGGGGGGGTATTTTGGTAAATGTCAACCCGAAGAGGGTATTTTGGTAATTTGACCTAAGAATTGTATTTTTGCGTAAATTAACATACAGTGAGGTTATTTGGATGATTCTACTTACGAGAAGACCGTTTGGGTGATTTAAGTCCTAGAGGGGCATTTTGGTAATTTTACATACGTGGTAAGCGAGGTTTATTTCTGGAGTATGCCTGAGTCTGTATTAAGTTATAATATTTTGCTATAGTCTGTGTTCTAATGATTCGATTATTTCGTTTAGGTTAAAGTTAAAGACTTCCGATTAGATAATTTAGCTGCGGATCCAGGTAAGGAATTATATCTGAACCCTGGGTAAGGACTTTTGTTCGAACCCTTATTTGATAACTTGTACTTGTAAGTACTCATTTGAATTACTTACGACTAATATTGAAATCTGAAGTATGTGTTAATATCAGCATGTGATTGTCCAGAAAACCCTAACATTGAACCTGAATCGATTATTTGAAAATCTTGTGATGCTCGCATGTCTTGCATGCTGAGCAAATCTCATCATTATTTGTATCCATTCTTCCAAATTGTTGTGCCTAAATTTGATAAATATTCGCAATCATTTTGCTGTTTATTTGTGATTTTCTTCTGAAATTTTGAATGATGACTTATACGGTTTGTTATGATTATTAAAATCCAATCTCATTCTGGTGAATTCTTAACACTCATTGATATTGTTGATTTTTCTGTATTGACCTGGATTTTCGTTTTGTGGGAGGGTGTAATAAGGCTGGTCTGAATCTTGCATGAAACGCAGGTTAGTACCCATTGGGACTAGTAATTATATGTTGGTACATCATGCATGTGTACACACTGATTAGCTTGCTGGAATGGCATTGCAATCGCCCCAGAATCAATGTTGATTTTTAATTTTCTATGTTTTGTATATTGCCGTGACTGCTATGGTAATGACTGGAAAGTATTCTCTGAAATAATTTGTGCTTGGTTGAAATCCCTTGAGAAATTCAGTGTATTTTGAAAAGTAACGACTGGAAAGTATTTTCTAATATAATTTGTGCTTGGGTTGAAATCCCTTGAGAATTCAGGATATTTTGGAAAGAACTGTCTCAGATGATCTATGCACGTTTTGAAATCCTTTGGAAAACCCTTATCGTATTTTGGAATGATGGCTTTAAAGATGATCTTTTATTGATCGTTCTGGAACCCATCATAAGTATTATTATTTATTTTGGTATCTACTTCTGATGGATTTTGATAATTTTGGAAATCATTGAGTTTCTGACCGTTTGAAGTATTCTAGAAATCTTCGTCAGTTGGATTCTTTGGAATTATTTTGGTAATTCTGTTTGTAGTCCTTGTACGACCTTACTGAACTCTTAAAAGCTTACCCTTCGTTTAATTTCCTTCTGCAGGTGATGATATGTCACGACCCAAACCCACGGGCAGGCCCACGAGTTAGGCATGTGACCGGCCGCAGACTCAATAGACTCCAATTTAGGGCTCTGCCAGGCCTTGCTCGCTAAAACCTGTACACAATTCTAAAATCATACATTAACTAACACCATAACATGAATTTCTAAAGATGCCCTTACAACTCTTTCACAAATCATCTCTACTGAAATCCTCCATAGAGACCGATAACATTTATTTTAAAGAAACCTCATAAAATTAAGCTACGAACAATTCAAATAAATAACTGGCAATTCTACAATTTCTTAAGGGCTTAAACAACTTCCTAATCAGCATCTCCTGCGGCTTCATTCTCATTTCCCTCGTAATACTCATGTTCATCTAGTTGATCGCCTGAAAACATTTATAAAAAGGGGTGAGCTTGGGGCCCAGTAAGTACACAAACCATATCCCTAAAATAGATTTTGGGATTCATAAAAACATGAACACATGCCATGGTTTTCTTCAATTTAAAACTGGTAAACATTTCACAAGAGATACTATGCATATATATACTTTTGAAAGCAATTCATCCAAGATTCTCAGAAACGAAGTATGACATCAAGTAGGCTCATCAACAACTATCACAGTTCATCATAACATAGGCATGTTGCAGTCAGCGTACGTTCCCCCCTGACTAGGGCCCACAATCCCTACTCCACCTGGGATGAACATTATTTGGTCAGGGTATGCGCCCCCTGACTAGGGCCCACAATCCCTCCTTCGTCCGGGATACATATTGTTGTGAACGCAAGGACGCACCACGAGCAACAGTACTGTGTGTCAACGTATCGTCCCGTTGACCAGGACCCAACAATCCAACTTTCCCCTGTGGATATGGGGCGCAACAACCAAGCCAGAAATACCGTCTCGTTCAACATAAGCCAACTTTAAAACACTACTCATAGAAAACATTCCATGGCTTTTTTTTATGCATTTTCTCATCAAACAATTTACACAAAAACAGTAGCATGTAAAAGGCTTTAAAACTTCTAATTGGAACAATTCATTTATACATATACATAAACAAAAAAATAGGGTATACGGAGGAATATGGCAGGAGTACTTACTTGCTCAGTAATTGGTTCTTGAGCTCGATCAACAGTCGATCCTATCTCTTGACTACCGAAACCTAAATAACAAACCACAAGGACATCATTCATTACCGCTCGAGCACGCCTAAGTATTAAGTTTCTCTTAAGTGAGTGAAGTGTTCCAAACCGCCCCTCGTACTTTGTAAAATTTCCTATTCGCCCCCGATGCCTAACGTACCATTATCCACTTGGATATAACCTAAAAGAATACATTTAAACCACTCAAGCATCACAGTAATTTTAGATCACTATAAAATTCTAGGTTTAGAAAAATCTTGTTTACTATGTTAAATAATTCAAAAGCCTATTTTGAAAATAAAATTGTTTGAGACACTTCCTATGCCCGAAAAAATTCTGATAAAATTTCACGTCAAAGGTTTCCCAAAATTAAGGGGAGTTTCTGTTTTGCACTTTTTCTAAATCTGTTCAGAAGAGGTCCTTAGAAATAATTTAATAACTATTGCTAATAAAACGTTACGCTAAATCCGTTCGGGCGCTACATTGCTAAGACCGTTAAAATAGCAAACGACTTTGAAAACTTTGAAAACTTTAGGAACTACTTTATCCTCGATATATAAGATTATTGTGGAAGTTTCATAATTTAATAATTTAGTTTGCTATTTTAAAATGCAACGAAATTTTTGTTTCGATAAAATTAGTTAGAAGGCTTCCCAAGCTCCGAAAAATCTGAAAATTTTATTGTGTGTAGATCTTGCAAAATTAATATAAGATGCTTCTTTGAGTTTTGTCCAAATAAGTTTCTAGATATATTTTAAAATTCGGAGAAGAACTGCTAAAACAATATTTTCATTAGCGACACTTTTGAGTTTAATTTTTAAAAAACAAAGCTTGTCCCTCTCTTGCTACAATATCATCTTCCCCATTTATACTTAGTCGTACTCTCGTACCCATAACCACCTCACCCCATAGCACCCATTTTCTTAGCCTTTCACTCACCCACCTTTACAACACCCATAAATCTTATCACTTGCTTAGTCATATGTATGTAAACACTTTCCCTAAATTCTCATACAAACATAATTCATGAGTCCCACACCCACTGCCACGGCAGTGGATCTTCCTGGTTCATGTTTTCTCCATGAACAAACCACAAATATACGCATACAACCTTTCCTCCCACATGACATATATATACACACACACACACACACACACATAAATCTACTTCATTTTCACAACATCATACAATTCCTCAAAGCTACTGCCTCATGTCCTCGCCACTAATGCAACCCAGTTTCACCCCATTAAACTTGGAACCACATATAATTTTTTTGCACCCATCTCATATGTACGTACATACAACACACTAAACTCTAAACTCATAATATATAATCACAAACACCACCCATATCCACATGGTTGTGACTTGTCGTTACCCTTCGTCCTATGAGCATATCTGCGCAAATACACGCTAACGCACGCACCCATTAAACACGCGCACACACACACACACACACACACACACACACACAGCGGCTGTAGCTGCTATTGGCAGCCTCCCCCTCGACCATGCAGTCTCACATTTTCAAGCATTTGGGACAGTTATCCATCACGGCAGCCAACATGGCTTTGTTGGCTGCTTGTCCAGTCACGCGGCACACACCCACAAGATTTCCCTTCACGCACACTCTTATTTCAAGCGGCAGATTGCACAACTCACGCACCAAGACACGCTTACATGATCTAGACGCATTAAAATTATCATAATAAGGTGAAGAAGCTTACCCAAATCTGTCGAAATACTTCGGCAATTCTCTAGCCTCTTCTCTCTGTCTGTCACCCGCTCTCTGCTGTATATTTAACAGATGAAGAGAAGTCTTGGCGGCTGACCTAATTTTAGGTTATATGTGTATATATATTGCAATAGGTTGACATGTTGCCAAAATTCCCCTAGCTTTCACTAGCTATTTTAAGTTTTACCACCTACTTTCCATTATTGTAAACGGGTCCAAATATATGGTTTACTAAAGTTTAGGTGTTAGAAAAATTTTCATGGTCTTGTTAGATAACCCGGCTACCTAATTCGTCGTCGCTAAGAGTATAGCGATGCTAAAATTTTCGCCCGCTAAAAGTTGTTAAGAAAGTACATTGATGTTCAGTAAAATTATTCTCAGTATAAGTCGCTAATTAAAATGATGATGTTAAGTTAAACTATCATCGATAAAACTCAAAAGAACATCACTTCTAAAAATTGTCGCTAAAGTAATGATAACCGGGTAAACCTAGGTTCGGGGTATTACATGATAAGCTGTAGCAGGTTCGGGAATGGGTTAGAGTCTGTGTGAGCTTCCGGTGAGCCCACCACTTCCATGTAAGGAGACCCTTGCGTGGGTCGGTACCATCACCTTGTTTATAAGGACCCGAGTTGTAAAGAACTTAGGTTTTAATAAACCAAGTTTAAGCAGTTCTTTAATCTTGTATTTGAAGAATTTGAGTTGGTATCGGATTAAATGTTTTGAAGTATGAGTTAGTGAACAGATTTGACAGGTTTGATGTGATCCGGTTGGTTAACGACCCAAGAGTTCGGGGCGGCGGAGCTCTGGATTTTAGGGGGTGTTACAAAAGCGCATGTGATACGTGTGGATCAAATAGGTAAACTTTTGAAAAAAAAATTTGTGTTGTGATTTTTTTATTGGTTTCTCTAGTACTAAGAATTGCAGTCCTTGCATGAACTATGCAATCCTAAATCTTATTTACCAAATTAAAGATCCCTCGCAATGAAGAAACAACAAAGCAAAAAAAATACAAATAAGTATTCTCCTGTTTAGAAATTGTGACATACTCTGAAGGTTTAAAGAAGAATGACAATATTGTAAGTTGTGGGATTAGGAAGGCACAGAGTTAACTGCCATTAAAAATAATCTCCTTTATATCTCTATTTTTGCCTCTCTATTTCTATTTTTATTCTTTTTTGATGCCACATGTCACCTTTTGGAGAAAAAGTTGTGTAACACTAAAAATTTTGTTATACCAAAAAGAATATTTGCTTTATAAATAGTATAGATGAGCAAGGCATGCACATTGTGTGTGGATCAAGTAAGTAATCTTTGAAAGAAAATAGTTTATATATATATATATGTGTGTGTGTGTGTGTGTGTGTGTGATTTTGCTGTCATTTTTTGAAAGAAAAATGGTGATATTGTAGATTGTGAATTAGGAAGGCAATTTTTTTAGGAGTGTTAACCGCCATTAAGAATAATTTCTTCTATCTTCCTACTTTTCTCCCCTCTATTTTTTCTTTTGATGCCACATGTCACCATTGTCAAATAGAAAGTTGTGTAACACCAAAGGTGTTGTTATATCAGAAAGAGTATAGCTATGTGTGTGCGTGCGCGCGTGCGCATGGCGTGCGTGTGTGGAAAGCGAGTATAAGGCTAGCCTCACGCAAGTTGCATGAGGCTAGCCACCAAAACTACGTAGTTTTGGTCAAATGGACATAACCAATTCTTTTTCCTCTTTTTATCTCTCCATTCCCCCTTTTTTCTCTCCTCCTCGTCTCTCTGTCACAGACAAGTCGACGCTAGCAACCCACTGCCACCATCACACCCAACGTTCCTTCCATAAATCACCCATCTTTCTGCGGCAACAGTGTACACCACCAACACTATAGACGACCACCACAGTTTTCACTGTCACAAGCCACCATAAACCACCCATCTTTCATTGACGGCCATCGTAGACCACCAACCTTCCATCGTCGGCCATCATAAATAGTTATTCCTGCCGCAAAGGGTCTCCACCGCCCACTACCTCTACAATTTCCACCCCACGAGCTTCGTGGCTGTTTGTCAAAATTCGACCACCGTCATAAGCCACCGCAGCCACCATCACACTCATTATCTGTAACACAGACAACCCACCTTCTATTGCCAATCAGGTTTATTTTCCACATGACCCCCACGCCCACCATCACAAGCCATCACCTCCTTATAGAAACGCAACACCGTCGCCCGCTGTTTTCGCTTCACGAAACAAAGCAGCACCTAAAGACTCGATGGCTAGCTTCCATCGCTGGGCAGTTACATCGTGAGCAACCCTTGAAAACCACTATACATACCTCCCACCACCCTCACCATCCAAAACCACTCCCACCATTATAAGAACCCAACACTGCCGGTTTTGGGATTTAGTGCAACTAGACCAAGCACCACCACCTTGCCGAATTCCCAACTGTCGATTACCCTCACAAACAATTATCCCGGGCCACCCACCATTACCACCATATAAAACCATTGCCACATACTGAAATTAGCCACTGCTTGTGTTGTCTTCCCCCACAAAATTTCAATGCAATTACATGACTCATTGTGGAAGGACACTAATGGCTTCACACGGTTTTCAGTCGATTGAAGAAATTGACGAGATTGAAGGTTTGATTGATTATGATATTCCCGATACTCATGTTCGTGATGAACCTAGCATAAATGATGTTTGTGATCTTTTGCAATGTGATAATGAGATCAGAACCTAGAGTAAGTGAGGCTTATGAAAATTTTGACAATTTTGGTGAATAGATAGCTGGAAAAACATTTGATACACAGGAAGAGGCATATAAGTTCTACACTTAGTATGCTCTATGAAATGATTTTGGCACTCGCAAACACAATGCGCATAAGATTACGGCCACAAGTGCAATTTTTAGGAGTCAATTTATGTGCAATAAGGAGGGCTTCAAGAAACTAGATGATATGAGGCTGAATGTGAAAGAAATAAGGCGTAGGGACTTGAGAACCGATTGCAAAGAGATGATGCAAGTTACTTTGTCAAAGAAGCTTGGAGTGTGGGTTGTCAACAAGTTTCAAGATGTTCATAACCATCCTCTAACTACTACTCCATCAAAGTTGATCAAGCATAGTTCTCATAGTAAGTACCACTGTACAAACTGTAACACCCCAAAACTTGAAACTGATTTTATAGTAAAAGTTCCAACTAATTATTTATTAGATCTTTAGCGACGAATTGGTGAGCATTATAATTTATACGATCTTTAGCGACAATTTTTAGAAATCAGAAGTCATTTAATGATAGCGTTTATAAGTGACATTGATCGAGGCCCTTAGCAATGATTAGTATAAACGATATTTTTAGAAACATTTAGCGCCAATTTTTGTACTCTATAATTAGCGTGACATTTCATCAGCAAGATTTAGCGATAATTTTGAAATGGGGTATAATAGAAAATTCATGATAATTAAAGGGATGCTCAAAACTTAAATTTAAAGATTGGACTATTGAATAATTAAAGGATACAAATCTAATTTTTATTTTATTTTATCAACTCTCTTTACTTGGAAAACAATAAATCTAATTTTTATTTTATTTTATCAACTCTCTTTACTTGGAAAACAATATTAGAGAGGGAACAAGGGAGAGAAGTTAGGGAAAATCAAGTCTTACCTTAATAATGCATTTCTGTTACAATAGAGAAGAAAAACCATTTCTCATTCGGTTACAGCAAAGAGAGAGAGGGAGATAGGAGGAGGAGGAGGGAGAAGAAAATATACATAAAAGGAAGAGAGAGAGAGAGAGAGATCTACCGATAGGGAACTCGAGCAGAATGGAGCACAAACTCTTCGGTATGCCCTATTGCTGTGATTCAATGGCTTTGTGTGTGTTTGTGCATGAGTGTGTGTAAGGGACAAAGAAGGGACTGCCAAACATCCCCATGTATAGTAAGAGTGAGTTTGGGGGTTTGCAAAATGGAAATGAGGATAGCCATGTGGCTGTGTGAAGCAGAATGTAAGGGCAGCCATGGCTGTCATTGTATGTAGCAGGGTGAATATATGTGTGTGCCAGTGTGTTTGAGGAGATGAAGGGCTGCTAAAACAGTCCCATATACGACTCTGTATGTGTGTATTTATGGATGCTCTTTGTGTGTGTGTGTGTGTGTGTGTGTGTGTGTGTGTGTGTGTGTTGTTAGTTTTGTGTGTGCAGTGAGGGTTGTTTGTGTTTGCATGTGAGTGTTAATGAGAAGGAGGAGACTAAAAAACAATCGTGAAACAAGAGTAGTGTGTGTATGTAAAATGGGCTTTGATGTGTGAGTGTATATATGTAACAATGTAAGTTATTAGTGTGTGCAAGGACAAGGGGAAGGGTTGTCGTGAGTCGTCAGAGTGATATAAATTCTACTTTGTCCTTGTAGAGAATTAAAGGAAGAAGATGAAGTAGGAAATGGGTTTGTGTAGTAGGGTTATCTACTGTGCTTGCACAATTGTACCATGTGGTTGTGGGATATCTTGTGATTGTCGTCAAATGCTAAAACTTTATAGAAAGTTTCTTAGAGTGACATCAGAACTACTGGTAAAATTTCAGAATTTTCTACAATAGTTTAGTACTTTTAATAATTTTTGCAAGTTTAGTTTTTCCAAAAATTCATTAGAATCTTTAAAATTTATATTAAATTCTAAAATTTTACAGTAGTATTTTTATGATATAAAGAAGTCTCAGTTTAAGTTTTATGAATTTTAAAGTTGAATTGTTACCTTTATCCGTAAAGCTATATTGTAAAAATTATGGGACTTGGTTTTAAACTAGAAGTATTAATGACTATTTTTGAATTTTTTGGTATTTAAGAAAACTATTTTAAATTAAAAAATATTCAAAAGTTCAGAAAATTCATAATTCAACTTGTTATAATGTTTCAAGCCACAAAAGTATTTTATAAAGATTTATTAGTAATTTTGTGTCATTAATAAGTCTAGAGGTATGTGAGGGGTTCCTAGTTAAGTTTGGTCATGTGAGGGACCCGTTTCAATTTGGGTTGTAATGTGAGTGTCGGAGTGAGCTGGACTTAAGAAATATTGAGTTCATAATATTATGAGGCTAGGTTTTATTCTGCTAAGTAATTTGCCATTTAGGTTAATTCTTGGATTTTGAACAAGGTTGCTTAGTAGCACATAGGTTGGATCGAGGTAAGAGAATCTATACGAAATCCTATTTCATCATATTGATGTCATATGTTTTATTCCGATTTATTATTGAATTTCATTGACCTCGGAATTTTTGTTAATTTGTTATAAATATGTTTTTGAATTGCCTATGAAACCCCACCTTAAAACTTTAAGCGATCGTTTGAGACTCTTATCACTACTCAGCCGTTTTGTTTAATCAAACTTCATGTTGATGACGTGTTGTTGGATTCTTGTCGTTATGATTGGACACCGGTAGTCATTGTGACCGGTATATGCATATTTGAATTGTGCTGTTGAGGACTTAGGGTAGAATAATTCCCTTAGTCCGCCTTGTTGATAGAATTTAATAAGGATGATGTGTGGCCTAGTATGCTATGATTCGATTCGATTAGCATACCTAAAGTTGATGATGATGTTGCGTATTAGAACGTCTCTTAATTGGAATAACTTTGCCATTTCCTCATGTCATATATACTTGATATCTGTGGCTTGCCAGCCACCGATTAAAAGATTGTTTCTGCACCCACCTTAGGTCTCTCGGTGTTCATGAGCCAAAATTTTTTGGCTCAACCACAGGTACATGAACTATGTGCTAGCCTGAGATTCTCCCGTACCATTTTCACTGGTCATGCCTCCTCGGTTTGGCTTCTCTCCAACCAAGATACAGAGTGAACCATATTCTGATGTTGAGAGTATCACATACCAGAAGAAAGCACCAAAACTAAAAGAACTCCCCTAGTTGACATGTTCCAAATGTGAAGTAGTTATTCACTTATTTGGCCACCTACATTCTAGAATAGTGATGCGTTGTTGACTCAGCATTCTATGCTTTTAAATGGAGTCACCAAACATGAATCAAGACCTTAGAAATAAATATAGTGCAGTATTATTATCATCGAAGAATACCCTAAGTACAAGCTACACATGCCTTGGTTATCTAATCTAACTGAACCTAAAAGTCCAATTCAGAAACTGGTGGGTTAGACCCCCTTGAAATTCGTTTCCAAATGGTCCAAGAATTTCCTGCCCTAGTTGGACCATTTCTATTTACAAGTCATAATCAAATCAATTATGCTCTCTAAGTCAGAGTGAGATGTTCCGTCTTCTAGAATTTTCTTTTAATACCAATTTAGAATATCAACCCGGTTTGATGAATAAATAAATAAACATATCACATAACAAACCAATAACAAGCAGTCAACAAACAAAGCACATACTATGCTTAACAAAAGAAAGCAAATACACGTACACACAAACAAAGCACATACTCTGCTTAACACGGTTTGGGTGAAGCTAATGTTATTTTGAGAATCATAATCTTGAGGCATGATGATTCTATCACACTATCAGAGTCACACTTTTTTGAGAACATGCTAAGAAAATATGAGCATTATGACTATACATCTTTGTATTCACCTTATGATGCAAAAATACACCTTTGTGAAAATTTGTAGTGATAGTGTGTCACAAAATAAGTATGCACAAATAATTTGTAGCCTAATGCTTTTGATGAATTATGCTCGTCCTGATATTGCATATGCAACTGGCCAAACTCATAATCCTAGTGAGGAACATTGGAATGCAATATAAAGGTTATTGAGTATCTGAAAGGCACCATTGATTATGCAGTAACATTTTATGGTCATCCTTTTATACTTGAAGGTTATTATGATGCTAACTAGATTTCAGATTCCGATGAGCTAAAGCCCAATAGTGGATATGTTTTCCTACTAGCTGCAGGAGCGATCTCTGGAAGTCATCCAAGTAGACAGTTATCGCTAAATCTATCATTAAGTCAAACTTGAATGCCTTAGAGAAGGCGTGTTCTGAAGCAGAATTGCTCAGAAGGTTTTTGGTTGATATATCCTTGTGGGGGTAAACCTAGTCCACCTGTGCTGATGCACTTTGATCGCCTAGCTGCCGTTGCTTGAGTAAAAGCAAAAATATAATGGGAAGCGTCGTCACATCCAGATACGACATGCTACTGTGAGGGAGCTTATTGAGAACGGTACCACATCTATAAATTTTGTGAGGTTAGAATGGAACCTGACCGATCCATTGACTAAGCCACTATTGGGAAGCCTAGTTAGGGAAGTATCAAGGGGATAGGACTGTACCCAAATTCAGAGACAAAATGACGAATACTTAACCTACTGTGATGGGTGATCCCGTGAATGAAATTTAATAGGTAATAACATGGTCATGGAGTTTGATGGGCATTGTTTCTTTGTGAATATACATTAAGGCGGGAGGCCTTTAGTGAAAGTCTATCCATATGGTGTATGACAGTGACCGTTGCAGTATGTAAGGATGAGGATATAGCTCTTAATGGATCCATAATCCCTAATTATTAGTATGGAATGTTCAGCTGCAGCACATTCCCTAATGGATACCACCTATATGTGTGTGAGGTTGAGCCACCTTTATGGGACTTGGGTATGTCGTTTGAGCACACAAGAATATCCAAGCACGACACATGCAACAAGAACAACCTTGACTATAGATATTTAATGGGTAGTGAGTTTGCATAATTCACATTAACGAAACCTGGTCAAAAGAGTATTCGCTCTACCATCGTATCTCTGTAAATTCCTGCTCATTTATCTTAGGAAATATTCAATTCACGTGACACCTCACCAATGCATAATTTCTCGTGTCCTCTTCCTTTATCGAGTCAGTATTTTGAAATATGTGGGGGATTGTTGCATTTGTTCCAAAACTTTAGGCAGTGGCTGGGCGGCGTGGACCCACCTAGCCTTTAGTTTGTATGGAAGGGAAATAGCCCAGGAGCTGTCTATGCTTCTTCCTTCTTCTTTGGCAGTGGAAGATGTCTTTTAACTGGTGAATAAGGGGCCATGTCATCTCTTTTACTTTTTTAGCCTCCAAGGATTGTCCCGTTGTCTCTCTATAAATAGGCCTTCGGCCAACACATCAAAATTCAATTCACACACACAGGAAAAGTCCTTTTCTCTAACCCGAAAGACACACATTCACTCCAAATTTGTGTTATACACTTTGATAAATTTAGTGTCAGTATATATTGCTATTGTGTGGTCGTGGAAGAAGAAAGTCAAGAGGGTTGTTCGTGAAACTCTGTTGCAAATGCGGGAAAACAGAATTCGTACTATAGACTAATCCTAGAGGTTGCGTATCATGAAGCTCATCGAATCGAGCCACTAGTTCCGGAGGGGGGGGGGCATGAAACAACCTTTTAGGACAAAGCTTCAACTTGATTCTATAGCTTAGTGAGATTGCTCCAATTTATTTTGTAACATGTTACTTTCTATATTGTCTTGTGATTTGTTGTTTTTGTATAAGAAAGTGCGATTCTACTAAAAATTTATTATAACTGGATTTATATCCAACAAACTTTCCTTGGCAGAGATGGCAGTGCTCTAATTACACTGTGGTCATTTTCAAAACATGTGATAACCTGGGATTGAGGTGGTATATAGATCCATAAGGAGTTCACTCTGCTCATATGATTGTGGAGGATGCTCAGTATAGAGTTGTGATTGCATTATCCTCTCAGATGAAATGCATCCGAATCTGATTCATCCATGCCTACTTTCTCTTTTCACTATCTTTTTGCTTATTGTCAGGTTTTATTTGTTTGAAATTGTTTGCATAATATAAAGCTAATTGTAAGCAGGAAATTTTCTGAAGTTTATGCTTGTTGAATTTGATTCAAGCAAAACTGGTTATGAGGTGGTGGAGGTCCAGAAGCCACAAGATAGAAAAGGCATTTGTAAAAGGCTTAGGATGTTAAGATAGATATATGAGTTGAATCTGATGATGACACTAGTTCAACACAACATAATATTGTGAATGCTTCTAGAGGTATCCCAGAAAGTGACGACGAGGACAACATTTCAGTTTCATGCATATTCAATCAAAGAGATGGTGCAGGAAACGCTGCAAAGATGTCCCCATTTAGGATTTTGATCCAAACAAGGTGAATTACTAAATCTGACTTGTCTTTAGCAGTTAAATGACACCTGATATATGGAAAGACCTTGCAATTACACAAGTTGAGGCCTGTGTAGATCTGATTTAGTAATAAAATGCCTTGAAAGACAATGACTAGGTGGGTTTAGCACGTGTTGCCCATATTAGGGACTAAACTGTTTGTATGTACTTTAACTTCTATTGTACCAAATAAAAGAAAAAGTAAAATGCCTTGGGAGACAATAATTAGGTGGGTTCTTATGGCCTGGATAGAACCTTAGATTACTGTCATGCCTTTTTGCACCTGACCATATACCTTTTGTATTATGCATATATGCTACTCCCTCCGTCCCACAAATATTGATCACATTTTTTTGTACCCAGATTAAGGATTTAAGTCATATATTGTTTATTTTTCATTCTACCATTTAGAGAGAAAAGGGGAAGAAAGTGGTTAGGAGAGAGAAAATGAGTTAGTGAAGTGTTAAATGTGAAGAGAGAAATAGAACAAAAAAGTGTAAAAAAGTAAACCACGAGAGAGAGATTTAGTTGGTTGAGAGTTAAATGCGGTAAGAGAAACAGAATAAAAAAAAGTGTAAGAATAAATATGTAAAAATATTTATAAATTTTTTCCTAATTTGGAAAGTGAGAAATTTTTGCGTGACGATCCAAAAAGGAAATATGATCAATTTCTGTGGTACGGAAGAAGTATAATTGTATAGCTTGTTACTTGTGACAATATATGGTTTATCTTACCCAAGTACGCCCAACCTTAAGACTCCCATGGAGTAAGTTTACATCACTGACTGGTTCTTTGTAATTTTGTTTTCACACTCAATACATTACCGATTGTAAGTACATTTTTTCTCTTTTTTCTACCTGTTCATACCCTATTTTTGTCAGACCAGCAGGGCACGCTAGGGGACCCACTTTGTGCGACACACCACCCAGTCAACGGTCAATTATTCAACGCCATCACCCGGTTAAGGCGCATCTCCTTTTCAAGCATTCACAGGCATCACCAATGCAGCGACGTCAGCACGGTCAAACCGTTAGAGAAAAAGGACTCGACCCCCGAAGGGGGTCGGCCACCCCTTTCTCGAAGGGGGGTCGGCCACCCCTTCTTCAAGGGGGTCGGCCACCTCTTCTTCAATGGGGTCGGCCACCCCTTTCCTGAGGGGGGGTCGGCCACCCCTTTCTCTAAGGGGGGTCGGCCACCCCTCCTTAAAAGGGGTCGGCCACCCCCTTCTTCGAGGGGGTCGGCCACCCGTCTCTTGAGAGGGGGTCGGCCACCCCCTCTTGTAGGGGGTCGGCCACCCTTCTGTCTTACAAGGGTCATTCCTAAACCCCGCCGTCACTCATCGCGCTCTCTAACAATGCTCGTTCAACACCAATTGTCTCCGCGACGTTCGTCGCCGCGCCTATGCGCCACTTCTATGATACGTGCCCCCGGCACCAAGTATGGCCTCGCGACCTTCGTCACCGTGCCTATGTGCCACTTTCATAACACGTGCCCCAGAACCAAGTGTTGTCTCCTCGACGCTCGTCACTACGCTCGTGTGCCACAAACACAGACGTGCCCCCAACACCTTACTCACTCCGCCGCGCCCATGCACCTCGCCACTAACACAGTTATGCCCCTTGGCTCTCTGTCACACTGACATGCTCCTTGCATCGGTCGATCGTTTCACCACACCATACGCACCTTGCCTTGGTCGTGGAACATGCTTTGATCCACTCTTCGGAGTGTGCAGCATCACCAGGGGCTCCGGCCCTCACTATGGGATGGGCTTGATGCCATCGCTGGTCAAACTACGGGATGGATTGGATGCCATTGCCGGCTCAATCAAACTACAGGATGGGCTGGATGCCATCGCCGGCTCAATCAAACTACGGGATGGGCTGGATGCCATCGCCGGCTCAATCAAACTGCGAGATGGGCTTAACGCCATCACTGGCTCAATCAAACTGCGGGATGAGCTTAACGCCATCGCCGGCTCAATCAAACTGCAAGATGGGCTTGATGCCATTGCCGGCTCAATCAAACTGCAGGATGGGCTTGATGCCATCACCGGCTCAATCAAACTACGGTATAGGCTTAACGCCATAGCCGGCACAATCACCGGGGGCTCCGGCCCTCGCAGTGGGATGGGTTCACAACACTAAAGCCATTCCCGGCACAACCTTAAAGCCATCAACATCACACTCGCAGGGGGCTCTGACACTAAGACTTCCCCGCAACGGACTCTAAGCACTGAGCGGCATCCATGCCCACTCATGTTGCTGTTGATAGTCGACACCACCAGGGCAATGATCCACGGGTCACTCCAGGACGGGAGCAGGTCCTCGGAGGGCATCGCGCCTAGTCCGTTTGGCAGTTGACTACAGGGGCAACCCTCACCGCTGTCAGGTTATCTGCGCGTCTCTTGACGCACCTCGTGGGATTCAGCAAGGGCTTGGGCTGATGGCTAGGGCAAGGAGCTACTTTGACCATGCTACCGCAGCATGATCAGTCTCCTCAGACAAGCAGAGATATGTTGCAAGGGCAGGGCAGCACGAACTTGGGGACCGGCAGTCCAACGGAGAATCAATACTTTAGACCCCTGGCGGTGTGTCGCTCCCAGGGGACGACACATGTCAACTTATGACACATTCACATTTTTGCCTATAAATAGTGGACTTTGGAGCTTATTCAATAAACTTTTTCTCATTTTGGACTTTTCACTTTCTTTCTCTAAAAAGACATTCTCTCTGGAATTCTAGTGAGAGAAACACATTTGGACTTCTGTCACCGGACCTTCGACGCTGCACCCCTGACTCGGACTGTCGACCACCGGTCTGTTCGTCGTCGCCCTGCCTGCGCAGCTTTGCCAGCCCTCGTGACCTGTCTGGGGAGCCTTGCTCTCAGCATTTATGCCATCCTTGTTGTCTCCCACTTTGTTTACCTGGAAGCTGACTCAGACTACATCCTTTGTGGCACCTCCACGTAGCATGTGCGAACCCCTTTTCCCGGTCAACACTACCTAAATTAAGCTACATTTTGTGAATCAATCTTAGGTTTTTTTTAGTGGTCAGACAAGGTTCCTTTGCCTTATTAAGAGTAATTTTTCCCCTGCTACTCTATTTTGTTCTCTTTTGCAAATAAATCTAATACATGCTTAACTATAAACTTCACATGCTTGCTTTTACTTTTGTAATTTGTGCTTGATTACATCTATTCAAGACCTTTAAATATTTTCTTTTCACCACACTTCATATATTATTATCTTGTAACTTAGTGCCCTTTCTTTGACTTACTTTCTAACAAAGAGGAGTGTACACAAAAGTTGTAATATCCATTATTTTAGCGAGGTCTCCATCTAAAATAAAAATAAATAAAGATTGTGCCATTTTCGTAGTGTTAGAAAAGTTTTGGCGCGTTTTAAATAGGTGACTTAAGTTCGGGGGGGGGGGGGGGGTGTTTGTGTATTTTCTCATTTCAGGGCTTGATTAAATCAGCCTTATTCTCTTCGGTAGCCCCTTGCTTAGCACATTTCTACTGCTGCTTCCTGCCATTTCTAGATCCAAATTCTTTCATAATAAGCACACACCTCCATTTGGTTTTCGATCTCCTAACTTGATATGTATTAGATTTTTGTCGTTAGCTATCTCTATCATGCTTGCAGTCTCTTTTTCTTCTTTTTTTTTTCCTTTTTTTTGAGGTTTGGTTAAGCCGTTAGAGTTTTAATTTCTGGCTAAGTGAGTAGAAATCGCGGCACAATTGTTGTTGGGATTTAACTTGTGGCATGTTGCTTGAATAAGGTAAGGGTTTGTCCCCTTTTTTTGCTGCGGTAATTAAGAATTATTAGATTGTCAATATTAGATTGAGGGAAGGTTTTGAGAAAAAATTTAATGGGAACCTTAAGATGCTGAGAAATTCCATTTTCTAAGATTTTGGATCATTCCAAAGTTGTTAGCTATTTTTTGGCCGAACGGGCTTTTAAACGCTCGGTCCGGACACCGGTTCAGAATTTTTGGGCAAAAATTTTATAAAATACTTTTTAGTTCAATAATGAATTTAGGAGGCTTAAAATAGCATTTTAAAGCACTTTTGAGATTTTACTGAGGCTAGGAACCCTCAGGGGCATTTTGGTAATTTGCCAACCAAAGAGGGGTATATTGGTAATTTTCTTGGTAAAGTTTTTCAAAGGACTTTTTAGTTTGCAAAGGGTTGTAAAACACCTAAAAGGTTGTTTTGAAGCTGATTCGGGGCGTTGCGGTGATAGTGAACCCCGGGGGCATTTTGGTAATTTGTCGCCAGAGGGGGGTATTTTGGTAAATTTTTTATAAAATGTTTTGAAGGACTGTTGGTTTAGGAAGGGATGTAAGACATCCGAAAAGTTGTTTGAAAGTAGTTTTGAGATGTTTATTAGGGCGATGGCCGTTAGGGGGTGTTTTGGTAATTTCCCTTTAAAATTTTCTGAGGGAATATTTGGTCTATAAATGATGCAGTACATCTAAAAAGTAGTTTCAAAGCAGTTTTGGGTGTTGGTGATGTAGCGGCCATCAGGGGTTATTTTGATAATTTGCCATGTTGGCGCTAATTTTTTGAGAACGCGCATAATTTAATGTTCGGAGGGGTGGGAAGCGAGGAATAGTGGTAGTATGTCTAAAATGAGGGTTGTTATCGATAATAAGTTGATAAGGCTAGGTTAAGGATCTGATTATCGGATCGAATTAACTAGCTATCGTAAGATGTTATGAACAGTTAAGTGGGAATGGGTAGAATAAGGAGTGCGTATATGTTGAATGATGACTAACGAGCAAAATATGATTTGACTAGGTGATGCAGCTCGTTGCGATCAAAGATTGCGAGTTGCTTCGGCTATAAGCCAAGCAGGTAAGGACAATGCGGTTCAATATGTTAATTTATTGTTCGATTAGCATGCCATGTTGATGACGTATTGTTGGATTCTTGTCGTTATGATTGGACACCGGTAGTCATTGTAACCGGTATATGCATATTTGAATTATGCTGTTGAGAACTTAGGGTGGAATAAATTCCCTTAGTTCGCCCTGTTGATAGAATTTAATGAGGATGATGCGTGTCCTAGTATGCTATGATTCGATTCGATTAGCATACTTGAAGTTGATGATGATATTGTGTAGGGGTTGTTGTGTGGTGGTTGTGAGATGCCGGCAATTATTGATAGCCGATATCTCTTCTCTTTGAGAACACTATTGAGGACTTGTGGCAATTTCTCCTGAGTCCGCCCTATCGTTGAGGATGATGCTGTGGTGATCGTTGCGTTGTTGTTGTGAAATGTCGGCACTTATTGATAACCGACATTTCTCTTATGTAAGAACACTATTGAGGGCTAGCGGTAAATTTCTCCCAAGTCCGCCCTGTTGATGATGTCACGTTGAACTCATGTTGTTGGGTCTGAACACCGGTTGATCTTTTGATCTGGTATTCCTTGTTAAGCTGTGTTGTTGAGGACATAAGGTGGAATAAATTTTCCCTTAGTCCACCCCATTGATGATGTCTTGTTGCTTGGTTGTAACGTGGTTAGGGAAAGCACTCTAAATGAGTTCCCTGCTTGTTGACAGTGTCTCTTTTATTTACTTGAGACTGAGATAAACATCCCATAAAATGGGGCATCAATATGAGGAGGATGGCCTATGAATTATGATCACTGGCCAAAGAGGATGAATGTCGTTCGAGCAGGGTCTGTCGTGTCTGGTCGAGTCCTATCCGACGTGTCCATGTGCATTGCATTTGATTTTCTTTTGATATTGATGATTTTAATGATTTGAATTTCAATGATGTTTGCCTTGACGACCTTGGATTTCGGGTCCACTTGCATAGTCGGTCGGTCAGTCGGTCCAGTCCATGAGGAGGTGGCAATAATGCTGTTCTATTGGGCCTTAAAGCCGCTCAGTCTAACGAAAGAAAAATTATCGTTTGACAATTATACTGATGTCAAAAATTTATTGACTACTCTTGATTCATTGTTATCGTTGAGATGATTATTATTCCTCCGAGTCCTTTGAATCATATATACACGATACTCCTCGTGTTGTCTTTAGTGGGCGATTTGTGCTCATTCCTTATGTTGTATTGTGCAGGCTATAAGGTTGATCAAGGAGAATCCTCTAGAAAAGAGAAGAGAAACAAGCAGAAAACAAAGTTGAGAAAGTGGATAAGTTGTGTGAGGTAAGACCCGCTATAAATGGTGGGATAAAGATTGAGTTGCGAGATAGGTTGATAAGAGTCCTACGACTACAGTCGTATATTAAGTTGTAAACATTCATGTTGTTTAAAGACCTGTAAGTCTTCCGCTGCAGTACGATGTATGTTTGTAAGAAAATTTTGTAAGGACGCATTTTGGAGCGTCTATTAATGATGTATGAGTATGAGGATGTAGTTGCTCTGTATTCAGCACATGGTTTTGAATGTGATTATGATCGATAACTCAGCCCGATGATGTCACCTAGGTTGAGGGTGTCGCGGTAATAATGTTGATTAACTCCTATGAAAGGAACAAACAACATTGAGTACATGTTGGTACGATAGCTGGTGTCGAAAGTCACAACATCCCCAAAATGCTGATAAGCAATCTCGAACGACCGTCGACCCAAAAAATTATAGTAATTCGATGCTCATCGCCAAGTTTATACCCATAGGTAAAATGTGGGTCCTCTATCTGCATCCGCTTCAATAGGCTCACTGTGGATTAAGCATCATTGAGGTTATACGTGGCACGTCTTTGGGTTCGGACTGCGTTACAAAGGTATGTCGTGTTAAAGTTCAGATTTTGAATTCTCCTAGCCTGTTCAATAAGAACATTAACAATGTCGGTAGGTCATATCCGCACATTACTCATCATTTGAATCAGGTTCCTTCGAAGGGGTTACTAGCAGGTGATTCTGTGCCAATTCCAAACTCGTAATAAGCCAATGATCTTGCTTGGATTTATGGCTTACGAACATCTTGACCTTGCAATTCGTGTGCGTAAAGAAGTCTCTGCTTTGCGGCGCATATCCTATTTTGTCATCACTATCATCATTACCAATGTTTTGCAATGGGTGTCTGCTCCTATAATACTTATATAACCGAAAGCATATATATATATATATATATATATATATATATATATATATATATATATATATATATATATATATATATATGTTGCTTGTTCTAGTTGTCTTGATTCTAATGCCAAAATTAACCCACAACTAATACGCTCAAAACCATTCTTCGGTTTCTTCTAAACGTTCGTCCTAGATACAGATTGACTCAAAATCAGACATTGTAAAATAAAACCTATGTAGAAATAAATTACGCATGCCAAATATAATAAATTAGAATCACTTTGATGATTAATTTCTTGAACATAACATATTAAAATCACTTTAATGAATAAACAAAAATTAGCATGCCAAATACAATAAACATAATCTCAAAAATGCAAATTTAACAATAATTAATTTCTTGAACATCAAAAATTAAAATTGCTTTGATGAATAAACTGATAAAATACAATAAACATAATCTCAAAAAAATTATATAAACATCTAAAAAAAATTCACCATTCTACCTATAAAAAATTTCACAATTTACAAACTTACCTTACTTGAGTGAAGCTTGAAACTTTGTTAGTTGAAACTTGGAACATAAAGGGAGCTGAAAATGGAGGCAAGTGGAGTTCAAGGAACTGAAAATGAAAAAAGAGCTGAGAATTAGGGCACTTCTGGGTATATCTGCCACGCCGTTCGTCACACTGTCTAGCGGACGGAGTGGGGGATAAGATGTGACACTTGTCACCCACATTGTGTGGTGTACAACTTTTTGACTGACAAGTGTTAGGGTCAAAAGTTGTCTCCTACACTATATAGCGAAAGGGCAGGGTGAGGTATTGTGGTAAAAAAGACTGTCCGCCACACTGATGGTGGACGGTTTTTTTTAAATAAAAAAAAGATTTGGAAGGATGCATAGACGGCCCCATCGGGTGGGAAACTTGGGCCAAGTTGTCCGCGATGTCAACAGATTATATATATATATATATATATATAAGACCCAAACATTAAACCAAACGTACAAACTATCAAACATGTGCGACCGATAGCGTGCTAAGCGTCCATTGATTGCCAGTATATAAACAAACACGTGATCAAATGACTCTCTCAATTGGACAGTTGTTCAAACATAATCAATATTAGTCGTTGATTAACGAGCACGAAGAAAGTACGAATTCATTGAGGTTACTTTACAATAAAGAATTTAACAATGGCACATTTAGTGAGTTGATGGCATCACCTTAAGAAGAAAAATAATAGAATGGAAATAATGCCAAAAGGAAAGACTAGAAAAGGACGTATGGGAAAGCCATTAGGCTTCTCTAACATGTGAAAGAAAGCCAAATAAAAAATAAAAAATGAATGGGTAACTCTGTTGAAAGTTTTCTACGACTAGTTGCTTTCTTACCATGATGATAATACACATTCTATAACAAGCTAGAATGAACCTGGTTATTACGGATGCAGTAGCAACTTTAAATGGCAAAATATGAGGATTAATGATAAAACCTTAGGTAACGCAATGGACTAGGAAAAAAAAATCCATATGCCAGTTAATGTGTCAACATTAGCCGGGCAGAAAAATTCTTGGAATTGATAATTGTACTTCATATCCAAACTAGTGTTAAAGAAGTGGAAGGTGGATCAAGTATTCAAGCCATGTTTCATTGAATAAAGCAAAGGACCTTAAAACGTTATAGGTAACTTAGCTATGGAACAATAAGGTAGAATGGCAAAAACACAACTACCCAGCAGTGATGTGAGCAGCCAAAAGGGATAGAGAATAGCACAACACTACAGTTCTCAAGCAATAAAAAATAAAAAAAAAGCTACCATAACAGTTTACCTTTGGCAATTCACTATAATGCAAAAAACGATGAACAATTGGGTTATCCAACAAATTCTAAATCCCAACGACAAGAATCCCTTATCACATTAAAAGTTAGGAATCATATACCTTATACAAGCAATTTGTCCGCCACTCGATTTACACCAAGATTCTCCCCCAACAAGAAAAAAAAAAACAAGCAGATGGCTAAAATGAGGAAGAAAATTGAAAAGGACAGCAACAGGAAGGAGAGGACGGCTGGAAGAAATTGACAAATTACGCAAACACCCCCAAACTTAAGTCACTTATTCAAAATGCGCTAAAATGTTTCTTATGTTATAAAAAGTCACAAACTTATTAACTGATTAATCTATCTATCTATCTATCTATCTATCTATTTTAAGACAATAACATACCATAAATAAGAATCTCCAGAAAAGAAGTTAAATGTCGTTAAGACGTGAAGGACTTCCTGGGGTATTACATCCTTCACGTGAAAAGTTATGGTGAGATAGTAGTTTCAACGCATCTTCAAACACTACAAGAAATAAGGTTTTTAGCGACGGGGAGATCCGTCGCTAAAAGCATAGTATCCGTCGCTGAAGGCTTTTAGCGACAGACACCTCGTCGCTAAAAGTCCGTTGCTAAAAGTTTTACAACAAAATTTCAAAATATGTCACCTAATATTGGACTTTCAGAGACGGAATGTGTTATACATTAGCGACGAAATGTTCGTCGGTAATGTATTTTTTGTATTTTAATTTATGTTTTTTTTTTAAAAATAATTTATTTCGTTAAATATTTAGCAATGGAATAAATGTTTTAGCAACGGATATTCCATCGCCAAAGGTTCACTTTTTAGCGACGGAAGTTCCATCGCTAAAGTGGTGCTTTAGGGATGCTTTTTAGCGATGGAATAAATCCGTTGTTAAAAGTCAAATTTTAAAAATAAAAATTTATTTTTAAATGCACAAACTTGTAATTACAAATTTAATCTCTCAACAACAAGGCACAATCTCCCAAATGCACATTAGGGTGAAATAATTGCTGATCCATCAGTAATTATTTAACCCTAAATTAAAACAACACAAAACACCTATAACTTTAAAAAAATGTTTACTATAATGAAAAATAAAATGTACATATAGAGTTCAGGAGGGCACGAGAGTGGGAAGGAAGTGCAAATTGGGAGGGCACGAGAGGGGCTCATCAGGGGTTGTCGAGTCCCGGATCTGGATCCTGCTGATCCAGAGCCCGCTCGGCATGTCCAGCAGCAATGCCCTACTGATCCTACGCCTTGATCATCCTGAACACCCCCGTAGCATTTTGGCGGATCTCGTCCTTGTCCAACGCATGCTAGGCAGCCGGTGCCGGTGTCTGTGGAGGGGCAGCAGGGGGTGGGGACGCTCCTATGACAGATCAAGATCCTCTGCCGTACAACAGAGGTGCTGTACCCACAAAATGTCACTAAATATTTTTTAGCGACAAAAAATTGTAACTATAAATTTTAGTAACAGCGACAAAATACTTTGAATGACAATCTTTTGTCGCTAAATGCTGTACAACACCTCTGCTGTACAGCAGAGGATCTTGATCCTCCTATCACGGCACATACAGTCGTGCTAGGCAGGCCGCGTATGCGGCCTTTCAGCAAATTGACGACCTCCGGTGTATCCATCCATCTCTACAATGGCCCAGTACTCGTACGCGTACTTATAGACGCTGATGGCTGTCCAGACTGCCCCATTACGCAACCAACATTGAATACAAAGACAAAAATTTAACAAATTAAAGACATTAACTCAAACTTAGATTGATCCACTAGGCAATATCTGAAACATAGTCCCTCACCTGGTGCGCCTCATCTTTGTCCTTCTTCCTCACGTGCGTCTAACTATACGTCAGAGCTATGACCTCATCCTCCTCCAGGTCCGGGTGCTCAACTGTATTCTTGTGTCAGATGACGTCGTGTGCCACCGACCCCCCCCCCCTCATGTGCGTTGGATCTTTTAATAGCCCACCAATAAATCATCTGCCCCCATACAGTCAGAGATATCCAATGTGGGAATATTTCTTCAACTCCTGCATCAGGGCACCCTCAAGCAACATCTTCTTCACCCGGTCCCGTGCGTCATGCAGCCATCGGCAGTAATTCTTGCCGATATAGGCAAAAATCGCTTAGTGCCCCAATGCCTGCTACTCGGGCGAGTCAAACACGAATCCCTCCTGCAAGGCATCAAATTACACAACTTAATTTAAATACTACATTCTAATTAAACAAATACCATCGCAGACAAAAATAGTTAATCGTACCAGCCACTCCTCCCATAAGGACTCCCTCGACCTGGCATCCCAGTCCTTCCAGTACAGTCGTGGCTCAAAGAATCTGCCCTTCACAAGAACGCCGATCTTCATCCTTGCCTGATTCTCTAGGATCCTGCCAAAGAAGTACATAAATACATTAATACAGTTTAAATATAATTTAAGGCTAGCAAAAATTTAAATATAAGGCATGATGTGATTTTTTTTACTTACTGGCCCTCCTGGATGAAAGTAACTCTTTGTTTACACTGGGGGTCGATGAGTACCCCCCGTATCAGGCCACGGCCTCATCGATATCCCACAAAACATCAACATTAATACAGTTCAAATATAATCTAAATATAAGGCTAGTAAAAATTGACTAAACACCACTATCAACTATAGCTGAGGTAGAACCCACAGAAGAAGGAGAATCAACGCCGTGTGGGAGGAATCAGCGTCGGGCTGGGGCTGGGGCTGGAGTTGGGGCCCCGTCTGCTGTACGTGAGCACTCTGTACCTCGTCATTAGCAGCCAATGACGAGGTGGGACCCACTGGGGAGGAGGCAGCTCGACGTTCACCCCGGCCACGAATAGCCCGTATTCTATCTATAACTGATTTTGTATAGATAAAGTGTAAAGAAATTAACACATTAAAAATAATAATTAGGCAGAAAAATGTTACAATACTATATGAACCGAGTATAAAAACACAATATGAACCAAGTACTACATATTTTTCGTGATGTTACACAGTACATGTCAATCATTTTCAGTTTGAGAATCATCATCATCATCTTCATTGCTAGACTCGTCATCCTCTTCTTCGTTGGACTAGTCGTCCTCTTTATCTTGTAATTCATCATCTTGATCAGTAGACTCAGTCACATCATCTTCAACACTTTCCACTGGCTAATTATACCCAGTGGCAGAACCACGATTTCACCCCAGGGGTGCTAAAAATATTGCGTTAACCTAATTTCAAAAACCCACCATTCAACTAAATCACAGATATCTCAATCCAATTGGGTCCCATCCTCCGTCAACAATCTCAATTCTCAAATGCTTAATATACAGTCAACAATCTCAATTCTCGATTCTCAAAGGCTCAATGCACAGTTAACAAAATTATATAAAGAATGAAAATTAATACAAAGAAGTCTAACAATTAGAACTAAATCACAGATATCTCAATCCAATTAGGTCCTATCCTCCGTCAACAATCTCAATTCTCAAATGTTCAATGCACAGTCAACAATCTCAATTCTCAATTCTCAAATGCTCAATGCACAATTAACAAAATTATATAAAGAATGAAAATTAATAAAAAGAAGTCTAACAATTTTAGAACTAAATCACAAATATCTCAATCCAATTGGGTTGAAAGTTATTCTGTTAAGTGCAAGCGTTAGTTATTCGAGCGGGCTTGATTTGGAAATCACTTCTACAGTAGATACTCGAGCGGAGTTACGCCTTGTAACCTAACCTGAACTTCTGTTTGCTTACTATTATTTAGTTTCAAAAAAGAATAGTAAGTGAATAGAAGTTTAGGTTAGGGTTGGCCCCTGAACTCGGCCCCGGCCCGTTTTGTTAGTTGGCCTGCTAGGCTTGGGCAGGCCCCATTGACAACTCCTGTGAATCATAAGAAAGCTGGCCCTGAAGATGTTCTATACATTATGCTCAAGCGACTGATCAAAGTTCCTTCAAATAGTTATTTGCTTTTCGTGTTCTGGACAGTTCCAAATTTCAAGAAATTTAAGAATGTTGAAAGCAATTGGCAGTGCTGCCAACTATATAGAAAATCTTTCCTAATATGAAAAGTTGGTAATTTTTTCTTAAAGAGTTCAAAAAATAAAACTGATAAATCAAAGTAGGACAAGGGAGTATTTTATTTTCCTGCAGTAAAACCAAAGCCATTTCCCTATACTTAGGACAAAGTGTAATTATTTTAGCAGGTTGTAAGCATAATTTAATTGCTTGTTGTTCAATTTGCTAAATATAACCGTATTCGGCCACGGCCACCACTACACCAGACATGTTTAGCAAAAGCTTATGAGATGTATGATGAGTTATAAGCAATTGCGTATCCTGTACTTCTGTCAAATTCTAGTTGCTTATTACATTGTAACTTGATGTTGTCAAACCTGTAGCGAGCCATAACAGTCGCTGATAACGTACTTAGAACATTTCTTCGTTGGAATAACTTTGCCATTTCCTCATGTCGTATATACTTGATATCTGTGGCTTGCCAGCCACCGATTAGAAGACTGTTTCTGCACCTACCTTACGTCTCTCGGTGTTCATGAGCCAAAATTTTTTGGCTCAACCACAGATACATGAGCTATGTGCTAGCCTGAGATTCTCCAGTACCATTTGATGGTGCCGGAAATGGTTCGATGATACGTGGAGGTGCCACAAAGGATGCGGTCTGAGTTGGCTTCCAGGTAGGCAACGTGGGAGACAGCAAGGACGGCGCAAGGGCCGAGGACAAGGCTCCCCAGACAGGTCGTGAGGGGTGGCAGTGCTGCGCAGGCAAGGTGACGATGAACAGGACCGACAGTCTGCAGTCCGTAATGAGGGTATGGCGTCCAGGGTCCGTAGACGGGAGTTCAAGTATATTTCTCTCACTAGAATTCCAGAGAGAATGTTTCCTTTAGAGAGAGAAAGTGAAAAGTCCAAATGAGAATCCGATCCTTGAAAAAGCTCCAAAGTCCACTATTTATAGGCAAAAATGTGCATGTGTCATAAGTTGACATGTGTCGCCCCCTGGGAACGACACGTCACCAGGGGGCCAACGCACTGACCCTTCGTTGGACTGCCGGTTCCTAAGTTCGTGCTGCCCTGCCCTTGCAACATCTCTCTGCCTGTCTGAGGAGACTGATCATGCCGCGGTAGCATGGTCAGAGTAGCCCGTTGCCCCAGCCTCCAGTCCAAGCCCTTACTGAATCCCACAGGTCTGGCAGCGGCGGGGAAGACCCGACGCCCAGCTGCCAGGTGGACTAGGCAAGATGCCCTTCCGAAGACCTGCTCCCGTCTCCGAGTGACCCGGGGGTCATAGTCCTTAGGGGTGCCGACGCGAGCCCCCAGTGCCAGAGCACGTAGGCCAGTCACGCAGGCACCCCGGCGGAGATAGTGTCCTGGAGGAGTAGCCTATCCCGTGAGCATATAACATGATTGCAGCGCATGGGGCGCGGTTGAGTGCGGGCGACGAGGGTCGCAGAGTGATCTCCGAGCGACGAGGGTCGTTGCGTGGATGGCGCGCGACCGTGAGCGACGGTTGTCATGGCGACAGAGCGGCCACAAGTGACGGTCATCGAGACTACGGGCGACGGTCATCGCGACGAAGGGGCACGGCCGAGAGCGACGGTTGTCGCGACTATGGCGGAGTGCGGCCGCGAGCGACGGTCGTCGTGACAATGGGGTGGGGTCAAAGGTGACGGCGTCGGTGTTCAAGGCAGGTGGCCGACCCCCATGGGGTGGCCGACCCCCAAGGGAGGCCGACGCTTGGGGGAGGCCGAGCCTAGAGGGAGGCCGACCCCCCGAGGGTGGCCGACCCCTTGGGGGAGGCCGACCCTAGAGGGAGGCCGACCCCTAGAGGGAGGCCGACCCCCCGAGGGTGGCCGACCCCTTGGGGTGGCCGACCCCCAAGGGAGGCCGACCCTTGGGGGAGGCCGACCCTAGAGGGAGGCCGACCCCTTGGGGTGGCCGACCCCTTGGGGTGGAAGGCACGCCGAAGTCGCTTCACGAATGGTTCACGTGACTTGAGCATGCGTTGCTTTGACCGGCCCTCGAGCGTTGAAAAGTTGACCGCTGACTGGGTGATGTGTCGTGCAAAGTGGGTCCCTTGGCGGGTCTTGGGGTGCGACCAGAATAGGGTATGAACATAAGCCCCCTGCGTGCGGCGGGCGCGGAGGGGCAACCCGAGCGGGCGTCGCATGCATAAACGATGTGGTTACAGCCCCTGTTGCTGCGGGGGCCAAGGTTCCTGGTAATGGAGCCGGCGATGACGCTAAGCCCGTGTAGCAGTTTGATTGAGCCGGCGATGGCTTCAAGGTTGTGAGCCCATCCCGTAGTTTGATTGTGCCGGCGATGGCTTCAAGGTTGTGAGCCCATCCCGTAGTTGATTGTGCCGGCGATGGCTTCCAGGTTGTGAGCCCATCCCGTAGTTGATTGTGCCGGCGATGGCTTCAAGGTTGTGAGCCCATCCCGTAGTTGATTGTGCCGGCGATGGCTTCAAGGTTGTGAGCCCATCCCGTAGTTGATTGTGCCGGCGATGGCTTCAAGGTTGTGAGCCCATCCCGTAGTTGATTGTGCCGGCGATGGCTTCAAGGTTGTGAGCCCATCCCGTAGTTGATTGTGCCGGCGATGGCTTCAAGGTTGTGAGCCCATCCCGTAGTTTGATTGTGCCGGCGATGGCTTCCAGGTTGTGAGCCCATCCCGTAGTTGATTGTGCCGGTGATGGCACTAGCCCGTGCTGGCGCTCAGCCCATGCCGCAGGGAGGGGTCCTCGTGCAGGAGCACTACGAGCGGAGCCTCCAGAATGCCGCACACTCTAGAGAGTGGGTTGAAGGTCTTCCATGCCCATGGCGGGGGCGCATGGTGTGGTGAACGGGTGTTATGCCCGGAGGCTTGTAACATGGTCGTGGTGCATGGACATGGCGACGATTGTCGCGGGGACAATACATGGTGCCGGAGCACATGTCATGAAAGTGGTGGGGCGACGAACGTCGCGAAGCAATACTTTGTGCCGGGGCACATGTGATAAGAATGGCGCATGGGTGCGGCGACGAAGGTCACGGAGCATATACTTGGTGCCGGGGGCACGCATGATGAGAATAACGCACGGGCGCGGCGACGAACGTCGCGGAGCTATACTTGGTGCCGGGGGCACGTATCATGAAGATGGCGCACGGGCGCGGCGACGAACGTCGCGGAGCTACAGTTGGTGCCGAGGGCACGCATGATGAGAATAGCGCACGGGCGCGGCGACGAACGTCGCGGAGCTATACGTGGTGCCGGGGGCACGCATGATGAGAATGGCGCACGGGCGCGGCGACGAACGTCGCGGTAGTGCATCAAGTGACCATTGGCGTTGAGCGCGCGTTGTAAAGAGCGCGATGAGTTGGCACAAGCGACGCGGTTCAAGGAGATGGCACGCGGGCGACGGGGCCTGTCGCGGAGCTGTCATGTGAATGCGTGCGACGAAGGTCGTGGAGGTGGCGCGCGGGCGCGCACTGCGGTCATAGCGGTGACGGCGCGTGGTCGACAAACTGTGGCGAGGCGCCGGCGGACGGGAGCGTAAAGTAAAGGAAAAAAGAAAGAAAAAGAAAAGAAAGAAAGAAAAAGAAAGAAAGAAAGAGAAAAAATAAAAAGAAAAAGAAAAAGAAAAGAAAATTGCCCACCCCTATATAAGGAGCGGAGGGGGGCAGGGCGGAGGCACCGCCATTTGTGCCTACGCAAGTCAGAGAGAGAGAGAGAGAGAAAGAAAGAGAGAAAAAGGGATGGTGAGAGAAGAGGTGGAATTGGGCGAGGGGTCGTCGGGGCCAGGGGGTCGGCCAGTTGGTGGCTCTGCGAGGGGAGGGGGGTCGGCCAGCCACGGGGGCTCGGCCGCACGAGGGGGGTCGGCCCAGCGAGGGGCGTCGGCCGGACAGGGGGGGTCGGCCCAGCGAGAGGGGTCGGCCGCGCATGGGGGGTCGGCCCAGCGAGAGGGGTCGGCCGCGCATGAGGGGTCGGCCAGCCACGGTGGGTCGGCCGCACGAGAGGGGTCGGCAGCACGTGGGGGGTCGGCCGGTCGGGGTGGGTCGGCCCAGCGAGGAGGATCGGCCGGGCAAGGGGGGTCGGCCCAGCGAGAGGGGTCGGCCGCGCATGGGGTGTCGGCCAGCCACGGTGGGTCGGCCGCACGAGAGGGGTCGGCCGCACATGGGGGGTCGGCCAGTCACGGGGGGTCGGTCACGCAGGGTGTCCGACAGGCCCAAGTCCCATCCTCACAGCCCGGAGCGACGCCAGCAGCGAAAAAAGTTCGGCAGAAGATGTGGGCGAAGCCGCGAGGGGCCGCGACGGGTACATCGCGACCCCCGCGGGATATGATGACTGTACCTGTGCCGGCGCCGCCAGTCGATAAGGCCACACCGTCAGTGGGTGTCGAGGCGGCAGTGCCATTGACCTTTGATGATGGCGGTAGGAGGTCCTACGATCCGGAGCCAGATAAAACAAACACATTGCTGGGGGTGAGGGGAGTAGTACCGTGTGTACCGGACCGTGAGCTGTGGAGGGAGTTGGCCATTCGTGTGGCAGACGGAGCGTTCAGGACACCGTGGGGTGGTCCGTCGATGGGAGAGGAGCCTCGGCTGTCGTCACCCTACCTTCGCGCGCCGAGCCCGGCGGAGGCGCCCGTGATGTCGCCGAGGTATGTACCGGCATTGTTGATTGGGAGAGAGGACATACCTTGGTCGCCGGTGATGTTCAAGGGCCATAGTGCGATGCCGGTAGGGTGGGACTTTTGGTGTGAGCATATGTTGGAGACACCGGTGAGGGCGCAGGTGTTGCAGGCACTAGGGCTGTTACCGGCGATCAATGTTACGGCGAGGGGGGTGGAGTTATATAGGGATACGCCAGGGATGACCCGATTGCTGGCAAGATGGAGCACGCAGTCGCATACGTTCGTGACCGAGTTCGGGGAGATCGGGCCGACGTTACTCGATGTGTTGATGCTGACAGGGCTGCCGATACACGGGGAGGTGGATGCACGGGTGACCCGGCTGAGCGGGGAGGAGCGGTTGTTGCAGACGCAGCTACTGGACATTTTGGCGGAGACGAAGAGGCACCGGAAGGGGACGTACGGTGGGTGGCTGCGCCAGTTCTACGGCACGCCGCAGGCGAGGACAGGCCAGAAGTTGGGCAATGCTGCCCAGTTTGTGATGGGTCCGTATCATGGCAGCGATCGGTACGAGTTGGTGGCGTTTTTGGCGATGTTCTTATCGAGGTAAATTTTGTACTGTCGTGTGATTATTTGTGAATATATCGTATGTCCTGCTTGCCCTGTAAAACGTCAAACTGACATATGTTGCCGGTCGTTGTTTGCAGGTTTGTGTTTGAGGGGACACCTGAGGATGGCATTTCCCCGAGGGTGTTTCCCTTGGCCATTAGGATGGCGCAGGGAAGGCGGGTCGGCTTGGCTCCGGTGTACTTGGGCACGTTATACTCGCGGCTAGATCAGTTCGTGAATGACGTGAAGCGGTCGTATGGTCGGTATCAGGTGGCGACATACGTGGACTGGATGTTTTTGCAGAGGTACCTGTACGAGTGCTTTCCAGGGTACCGTCCTGACGGATACCCACTCGCACACCCGTCACCGACGATGGGGACAGTGACCCGTCCAGGCAGGTCGCGGCAGGTGGCGTTGTGGTGTAGCGGGTCTCGGGCTTTTGCTTGGGCAGGCATCAGGAGGCCGGGGTGCCCGTTGGCACAGATTCTAGACAAACGGGGGGAATGTGAGCGACGGCCCTATATGGAGATGCATGCGTCATATGGTACGCCGCCATGGCTGCACGTGCAGGAGGTGACGACAGATCTGAGCCGGAGAGGCGAGCTAGCGCCAGGACAGCTGGCGCTATTGGTCGCGTATTTTCCCGGCTGGCTCCCGGTATTGACAGATGATGGCGGGAAGCCCGCCGAGTGCTGCTATTATGTGGCGAGGTATTGCCCGGACCGTCTGTCGTTGGCGTTCGGGTACGATCTAGAGCCCCCATGCGGTTATGACAGCCCTTGGAGTGTGGCGACGGCTTTTGGGTATACACTATATGACAGAGCCCGCGAGTGGCCGGCACCGACGACAGAGTGGAGGCAGCCAGGGACAGAGGTGGCAGGGGCGGTGACCGCGGATTATGCGCATTGGTGGGAGCGACTGCGAGGGAGCTGGGCCGGATGGCTGGCACAGCCGTCAGGCACACGTCGACAGGTAGATGTGTTCGCATGTGACCGAGCCCTGAGTTTGATATCGGCCACAGTCGCGAGGCAGTGCGGGATGCTGTCACTGGTGACCGGGAGTTCTGTTCCGAGCTCGGAGAGGGAGGCGGAGGAGGATGCCGTAGAGTTGGGGGACGCGGCTCCCGGGGAGGACCGTGGGGAGGAGCCTATTGCCGAGGTGCCGAGGGTGCCGGGGGCCGGCAAGGGGCCCTTGTCGGCATTGCGAGTGGGGATGATGGAGACAGCTCGTCAGGCTAGTGCTGGTACCTCAGCCCCACACCTATCAGGGGCGAAGAGGCCGCGCGACGTATTAGAGGAGCTAGACTCTGAGGTTTGCTTCTGTCCTTTCTTTTTGTCGTATAAATATGGTTTGCATATTGCTCATAATCTGTGAACTGACAGCGGTTTTGCCAGGGGGACGAGGAAGAGGCGGTCGCGGGGGGAGCGAGGCCGAGACTGAGATCGCAGGCGAGGAGGCTATGGCAGCCGAGGCCGGCAGATTAGTTGACAGTGACGAGACCGAGGCCGTTGAGCTATTGACGGCCAGTGTGCCGAGGAGGGTGAGCCCATTGCCTGCTACGGAGGAAACGGTGGGGGCACTATACGGCGGAGAGGGGAGCGATACGGTGATGTTCGACATTGACGAGGACTGGTGGACAGGCATGGAGACGCCGGTTGTGGGAGGTGATGGTGGCGAAATGGCGGAGCCTGAGTCTGTTGTTGCTGCCTCGATTCGTGAGCGAGAGACACCGGTTCAGGCCGTGGTGGTGCGACGGCATGACACATTGCCGGAGTCCGTGGTTGAGGTCGGAGCTACTCTTCTGGCGATGCACTCAGCCACGATTGGGGCGCAGAGGGCGGGTGGGATGTCGGAGATTTCTGCAGCGGGCGGCAGTGGCGCGACAGTCGGAGATATGAGTAGAGGATCCTCGAGCGGTCAGGTGGATGTGGCAGCTTGGGGGGGCCTCCAGCTACCGGCGGAGACTGTGCGCCGGTTAGAACTGGTGAAGGCAGCGTTCCCGCAGACATTCGAGAGCGTGGTGGTAGAGAACCCAGTACTACGGATGTGGGTGTCTGCAGGGTTTATGGAGTGGTTGCTGCCGTTCGCCAGTGTGCCGTCGTCGGGTTGGACTGCAGAGTTCGTTGCTCGGTCGCTTTCAGAGTTCGCTCCGTTCACATCGCTAGGTATGCAGCTGGACTGGCTAGCAGATTTCTTTAGATCGAGGAGCGTCAGCCACGATATGGATGAGAGGCGTGCAGTCGTGGTTATGCGGGAGATGTTGCTGGAGCGGCGCCGCACAGGATTAGAGGCAGAGCGGTCAGAGATCACGGCAGAGTTGGCCGGGATTGACATGCAGGTGGCAGAGATAGAGAGACAGCTCGTCGATTTGCAGAGGCAGTTGTCCGATCTACAGAGGCGGCGAGGTGAGGTGGACGGGCGAGAGTCAGAGCGGTTAGGGCGACAGGCCGAGCTTGATGCTGGATGGTCAGAGGTACAAGCGGAGCGGGAGGTACTTCAGGCATTCAGCTCCCACCCAGTTGCATCGCTGTTGTCTAGACTTTCCTAGCTTGTACGTTACTTTGCCGTAGTTGTAGTGCTTAACGACGGCTAGTAAACGTTTGATGTATATGTACATATTTTTGATGGTCTCGGCTTATTGTATGTTATGTTCGGTTGCTCTCTTCTTTCTTCTCTCTTTTTTTTTGAATGTCTTGCTTGTTTCGGTTACTTGTGAATGCTCTCCCATTCCCGCTCGTAGAAAGTGACTTAGGAAGCATAGGTTGAGAATGAGTGCCAGCTGGGCAGAAGTTGAGGTAACAGCATGACTTTGTATTGATAGGACGCGGTACAAAACACCATTACATGACTAGTGTAGAACGCTACACAGATCAACAAAAAAATACAAGTCTGCAAGCAATGTCGCATGTACAAAAATGCTACGAGGGCGCGTTCTATGACGCGACTACACATAATACTTCTTCAGGTAGCGGCCGTTGATGGGGGCGGAGACCTGACCGTCGTCGTGGTTGAGCAGGAGGTACGAGCCATTAGTGCGGGCTTCGTGCACCGTGAAAGGGCCCTCCCAGTTTGGCGTGAATTTAGGAGCTGACATGTTGGCCCGCACATGCTTGGCAGCTTGAAGAACAAGGTCGCCCTCGATAAACGAACGTGGCTTGACGGTCTTCCCATAAGCTTTCGTAAGCTGCTCATGATACTTCTTCATGCGGCGCAGGGCCGTGGCTCGTCGTTCGTCGAGGCCGTCAAGTGCCGCGAGCCGGGCTTCTTCATCTCCGAGACTGCTGCTTAGGGAAAGTCGAGCCGATGGTTCTGCGATCTCGGCAGGTACCACACACTCGTCCCCGTAGACGAGAGAGAAAGGCGTGGCCTTTGTCGCTGTGTGCATGGATGTTCTGTAGGCCCAGAGTGCCAGATTCAGTTGTTCGGACCATGACCGGTCGGCGTCATGCACCATTCGCGATAATACTCGTAGCAAAGTCTTGTTGGACGCTTCAGCTTGACCATTACCTTGCGGGTAATAGGGAGTTGATGTGGCATGGCTGATGTTGTACCTTTCCATGAGAGTTCGAACCTCTCGGTTAATGAATGGGGTGCCATTGTCAGATATAATACATCGAGGGATGCCGAAACGACAGATGACGTCGCGTAAGAAGTTGGAAACGGCACCTCCCGTGGCTCTCCGCAGAGGTACGGCTTCAACCCACTTCGTAAAGCGTTCAGTAGCAACCATGATCCATGAATGGCTTCTGGACGGCGGGTGGATGGGGCCGATGAGGTCGAGGGCCCAAGAATGAAATGGCCAAGGTGCTGAGATCATGTGCAAGTCGGATGCTGGCGAGTGTATCCTGTCGGCGTGCCGCTGGCAGGGTTGGCAGCGTCGGACATGCGAGATGGAGTCGGATTCCATAGTCGGCCAATAATACCCCAATCTTAGTAATTCTGCATACAGCTTCTGGGAGCCTTGATGTTCACCACAATCACCATTGTGTACTTCGTTAATGACTTTGACCACTTGGGCACCTTGCAAGCATCGCAGGGTGCGTCCCGAAAATCCCTTGCGAAATAACTCGCCTTCCGTCACAAAATACCTGACTGCCTTGCGCTTGATGGATCGTGCTGAGCCGCGGTCAGGTGGTAGAATCCCGTGGGATAGATACTGGATGAAAGGCTGGCGCCAGTCACCCTCGATGTCAATGACAAGAGCTTCGGCACCGTCGGGTGCATACAGGCACTCGGGACAATCCTTTTGTATATCCGAGGCGTCCTTGGCCATGGATGGCCAATATAATCCCATACGCTGGAGGCGACGATACAGAGGGGGACCGTCGAAGCCACAACACTTCTGGTGGCCGAGCTGTAATTTGTGTTTTGCCTCTTCCGGTGCCAAACATCTTGCTAGAGTGCCTCCGGGACACCGCCTGTATAAGACATCTCCCATCATTGAAAAGTCTGTAAGGGTGGAGGCATGAGCAAGAGATGGCGCTTTAAGTTTGTCGATGATAGGTTGCCTCCAATCGTCCGCAGTAACGTCCCTCGGGACTAGGTTCAGTGCTGTGCATGGTTCCATTCTCTTGACGATGGTTAGCATCCGTTGTTCACCATCGACCTCTATCTTTGACGCGATCGTGGCCAAGCAGTCCGCATGTCTGTTGTGGCACCTATTGTGATGTTCATACTGGACATGACCGAGTCTTCCTTCCAAGTGTTGCACCAAGGCACGATAAGGTGCCAAGGCTGGTTCTTTGACCGCGAACTCCCCGTCCGCCTGCTTCATGACCAGATTTGAATCTCCTTTCACACACAGCGCCTTAGCCCCCATACTGACGGCGATCATGAGGCCAATGACAAGTGCCTCGTATTCAGCTTCGTTGTTAGACACCGGGAATGCAAGTTTGAAGGATAATGAAGTGGTAACACCGTCTGGTGCCCGCAAGACTATGCCGGCACCCCCTTGCCGGAGGGGCGTGCCATTGGGGCCTTTGCTAGTGGCAGAGCCGTCGAATTCAAGCGTCCACAGTCCATCGATGTCGGTGATGAGGGCTGTCTCCTCCCCCGGCAGTTGATCCGATATCGGTTCACATTGTTGGCGTGGGAAGAAGGCCAGGAGGTCTGCGAGTGCTTGGCTCCGCAGAGCTGTAGGATTCTTGATAGATAAACCGAATTCGGCCAACAGCAGCAACCACCGTGTGAGTCGGCCAGACAGGGCGGGACGTGTAAGCATGTAACGGAGCGGGTCAGCCTTGGTGACGAGTGTGATCTGATGCGCTAGAAAGTAATGTCTGAACTTTTGTGAGGCGTACACCAAGGCTAGACAGTGTTTCTCGAGCTCGGAGTAGTTGGCTTCGGGCCCTCTGATCACTCTACTGAGGTAATAAACAGGACGCTCGACACCTTCGACTTCTTGGGCAAGCAAAGCCCCGATGGATCTGGGTGTGGAAGTCAGGTAGAGTAGGAGTGGGATGCCTCGTTGTGGTACGACCATGGTTTGCGGTGACATGAGGACCGCCTTAATCTGTTCAAATGCTTGCCGTTGGGGCGCGCCCCAATTCCACGGTGCGCTTTTACGCGTCAAGTGTTGAAATGGCGTAATGAGCTCGGCCAGTGCGGGTATGAAGCGTCGGAGGTAAGAGACCTTGCCGAGGAAGCTCTTCAGTTGCTTTGTGTTCTTGGGGGGGGCATTTCTTGGATGGAGGCTGCTTTCGAGGGGTCAACGTCGATGCCCTGTCGACTGACCAAGAACCCGAGGAACTTGCCGGAGGAGACTCCGAAGGCACATTTCAATGGATTCATCCGCATGTTATACTGGCGGCAACGATCAAAGACCGCTTGAAGGTCGGTGAGGTGATCACTTTCCTTCCTGGATTTGATAATAAGATCGTCGACATAGTCTTCCACAGTATGGTGTATCATGTCATGGAATATTGCTGTCATAGCCCTTTGATACGTAGCTCCCGCATTCTTGAGGCCGAAAGGCATAACTTTCCAACAAAAATTACCCATAGGAGTGCGGAAGGCTGTCTTGGCGCTGTCGTCGGGGTTCATGCGAATCTGATTATAACCTGCGAACCCATCCATGAAAGATAAAGTTTCATATCCGGCGGCGGCCTCCGTGAGCATGTCGATATTGGGTAGTGGAAACTCGTCCTTGGGGCACGCCCTATTCAAGTCCCGAAAGTCGATACAGACGCGGACTTGGCCATTCTTCTTTTGTACAGGGACGACATTAGCCAGCCAAATAGGGTGAGTGATAGGTTCGATGAAGCCTGCGCGCAGGAGGCGTTCAATCTCTTGCTTGATTTTCAATTCGAGCTCGGGGCGGAATGTCCGCGGGTGCTGTCGGCTAGGGATAGATCCGGTAGCAATGTTGAGATGGTGTGTGACTAAGGCAGGATCCAGTCCGGGCATCTCATTGTAGCTCCATGCTAAGACATCACGATACTCGTGTAGGAGGGAAACCAATTCCTCTCTTCGGCCGGGGGCGAGTTTTGTGCCAATGTAGGTGTGCCGCGGTTCTTCGCCCGGGTCGGCCAGGTTGATTTCTTCAATATCTTCAGCCTGAGGTCGAGGGCCATCCTCATAGCAAGGTGGTGCCGCGCCGGGGGTGAGGTCAGGATCTGGCTGGCAATGCTCGGCCGTGCGGCACCATTCAGTCTCTCCAAGGGGGTCGGGGTCGAGGGGGTCTGAGGAGGGACCGCCTGGAGCCCCTGCATACCGTCATAATTGATAGATGATCTTGCCGTCCTTGACGATACGTCGAAAGGCCGGCTCAGCCTTTTGCTTCTTGGACTTGGGGGAAGAAGGGGGGAATTGGTCGTGGCAGCAGGCGGAAGCGGTGGGGTTGACCCATTATTCTTGTTACTTCTCCCGGTTTTGTCCTTGGGAAGCTTGTCCCCGCACAGCTCATCCCAGGTCGGCAGCCTGGTAGAATGTACATGAGTAGCATTCTCCCCATCCTCGGCGAAATTAGTGAAGAAGGAGGCCTCGGCGAAATAAGACTCGGCGCATTCAAAGGGGGCTTTGGTTGCAGGGATTGTCATTGCTACCTCATGTCCCGTAGAACCGGCTACCAGCTTCACACATTGATGGTATGTTGAGGGAACGGCCTTGTTGTCGTGGATCCATGGTCTCCCGAGCAGGAGGTGAAAGGCAGACTCGCTGTCTATTACGTGAAAAGTAGTGTCGCGACGGACAGTTCCGACCATGAGGTCGATGGTGATATGGCCGAGGGTCGACTGAGGACCCTGTCCAAAGCCGGTAATATTGACGGGGTCACGGATGATTTTCCTTGGGGGAATGCCGGCCTGTTGCAGGGTGATGAGGGGTATGATGTTGATCGAGGCGCCGCAATCAACCAAGGCACGACGGAAGCCCGTGCCATTAACAGTACACTCTAAAAACAGCGGCCGATTGTGATGCTCGATCGGCGGCGAGTCTTCATCCGAGAAGACTAAGGCCGTAGAGGGGATGTGACGTAATTCAGCCTGGGCGGCGAAGCATTCGGAACCGAGGCCGGTGGTGACCTCGAGCAGGCAATTGGAAAGGTAAGTCCGGGCGGCGGGTGAAAACCCCATTTCATCAAAAAAACTTTTGATCTTCGTCATCTGTCGAAGGGGAGGCATCGACTGCTTAGCTGGAGGAGGCACGAGGGTCAGTGTGGGCTCTGCCGGGGCTTCGTGGATTACAGGCTCGACATGGTCAGTGACAGCCATAAGGGCCTGGTGCTCCCTACTGTTGCGATGCGGTGGGTAGGGATCTTTGCGCACATCGTTATTTTTCCGTAGCTGCAGGTCGCCCGACGCTACCTTCCTTGCAAAGATGGTTCGCAGTGCATTGCAATCTTTGAGCGGATGGCCAAGGGCTCGATGGAAAGGACAGTAGGTGGGCCTGGCCTTTTCTTCGTCTGTGATATTGGTCCGCATTGGTGGCAGTTGGAAATTTTTGTCATGCGCCACCCATTCGGCCAAGAGTTCCTTCACTGTATTCAGGTCACAGGGATAGTTAGGTGCGGGTCTTTGTTGCCTTCGCTTGTCGGAGCCTTGGTTCACATCTGGAAGCTGACGCTTGAAGCCTGCATAGTTGTTGTTGTCGTTGCTACGTTGAGTGATAGGTGCATCTGCTGAGGCCAACAGCGTACTTTGCGGTCGAGGCTTCCATGACTTGACAGGACCAACTGTCTCGTAAGTTCGTCGGGCTGCCTCCTTGAGGTGTCCCCATGACCTTAACTGTAGGTTCTCGATATGCACTCGGTAGACGTCAATCATATTTTTGATGCATATGGGAACCAACGTTTCGTCTTTGCTGAAATCTGTGCACTCAAGGCACTTAAGATGAAAACGATGCACATACTTATTCAAGTCTTCCCCCTGGTTCTGGCGAATGCCAGCAATATCAACGATAGTCACGCGCTCGGTCTCGTAATGAAATTTGTCTAAGAACAGCTGGACCATGTCGCCCCAGGTGTGGACGGTCCCTGCGGGGATCTGGTGATACCAAGTGTAAGCCAAGCCCGTAAGGGACTTGTGGAATTCTCTCAACTTCAAGCTGCTTCCTGTACCATACTGCTCCAAGGAGCCTGCAAACCTTGTTAGATGCTCACGGGCGTTTCCCTCACGTCCGTTGAAGAGCACAAAGTTTGGTTGCTTGTACTTGATGGGGTAGGGTGCGATGGCGATATCATTAGCGTACGGGGCGTGTCCGGTTAGACGGGTTGAGGAGTCCGGCTCGGAATTCCTCGACAGGCGACGGACAAGGGCCTCCAAATCTGACTGAGTGACATAGTTGGAGGATGGTGCCTCATTGCCGGTCAAGGGGTGATGACCGCCTGGTGCGTCGCGAGCCCCCGAGCCCCCAGATGGCACGGCTTGATGAACGGGGACATGGGAGGGTTGGTATGGTGCAGGTGCTGGCAGGGGCAGCTGTGCAGGGGCAAGTGTGGGTTGGCGAGACATGCCCATCACTTGGCCGGGGGTTTGGTGTTGCTCAACTGGATAGGGATTAGGTTCCATCTCGATGGAGTCATGCGTTTCGGAGGAGCTTCTTGCCGGCGTCAGATGAGATGGTGTGACAGCGGGGGGAATCTGCTGCAAGACTGGCCCGAGATCCGTGTGTAGCTTGCGGGGCGGCACTGCAGAAGGAGATATGTCGGCTACCGGCAGCGACGGTGTTGCGAGCCCTACCGCCAAGGGTCTAGATGTCCAAGGCGGCGGTAGTCGCGACACTGGGGCCGGGGCGATGTCAAAAGCTGGCCCCGGTCCTGAAGGCTGGATTGACGGAGCGGCCTGCTGTGAGGACAGGGCTTGTATGGATTTTTGCATGTCCATAATGGCGGCTAGTAGAGTGGTCTGTGAATCTTGCAGCGTGGTGATGGTCGGAGTGAGTTGCTGGATGGCTGCATTTACGAGCACTTGTACGTCGGGGGTAGTGGTCGGCAGCTGGTCTCGGAGCCGCGTGGCGCTAGTCTCCTCCTGATCACCGAGGTGGTGTTCTTGCAGGGCGGGGTTGGGTCCTTGGCTGGTCGCCCTAGTAGCTCTCCGTTGCACAGGCATAATGCCTAAGTCCGGAAGGTATGCAAACCGCAATACGATGCTCACCTCCCCAGCGGAGTCGCCAAAATGATGGTGCCGGAAATGGTTCGATGATACGTGGAGGTGCCACAAAGGATGCGGTCTGAGTTGGCTTCCAGGTAGGCAACGTGGGAGACAGCAAGGACGGCGCAAGGGCCGAGGACAAGGCTCCCCAGACAGGTCGTGAGGGGTGGCAGTGCTGCGCAGGCAAGGTGACGATGAACAGGACCGACAGTCTGCAGTCCGTAATGAGGGTATGGCGTCCAGGGTCCGTAGACGGGAGTTCAAGTATATTTCTCTCACTAGAATTCCAGAGAGAATGTTTCCTTTAGAGAGAGAAAGTGAAAAGTCCAAATGAGAATCCGATCCTTGAAAAAGCTCCAAAGTCCACTATTTATAGGCAAAAATGTGCATGTGTCATAAGTTGACATGTGTCGCCCCCTGGGAACGACACGTCACCAGGGGGCCAACGCACTGACCCTTCGTTGGACTGCCGGTTCCTAAGTTCGTGCTGCCCTGCCCTTGCAACATCTCTCTGCCTGTCTGAGGAGACTGATCATGCCGCGGTAGCATGGTCAGAGTAGCCCGTTGCCCCAGCCTCCAGTCCAAGCCCTTACTGAATCCCACAGGTCTGGCAGCGGCGGGGAAGACCCGACGCCCAGCTGCCAGGTGGACTAGGCAAGATGCCCTTCCGAAGACCTGCTCCCGTCTCCGAGTGACCCGGGGGTCATAGTCCTTAGGGGTGCCGACGCGAGCCCCCAGTGCCAGAGCACGTAGGCCAGTCACGCAGGCACCCTGGCGGAGATAGTGTCCTGGAGGAGTAGCCTATCCCGTGAGCATATAACATGATTGCAGCGCATGGGGCGCGGTTGAGTGCGGGCGACGAGGGTCGCAGAGTGATCTCCGAGCGACGAGGGTCGTTGCGTGGATGGCGCGCGACCGTGAGCGACGGTTGTCATGGCGACAGAGCGGCCACAAGTGACGGTCATCGAGACTACGGGCGACGGTCATCGCGACGAAGGGGCACGGCCGAGAGCGACGGTTGTCGCGACTATGGCGGAGTGCGGCCGCGAGCGACGGTCGTCGTGACAATGGGGTGGGGTCAAAGGTGACGGCGTCGGTGTTCAAGGCAGGTGGCCGACCCCCATGGGGTGGCCGACCCCCAAGGGAGGCCGACGCTTGGGGGAGGCCGAGCCTAGAGGGAGGCCGACCCCCGGGGGAGGCCGACCCTAGAGGGAGGCCGACCCCTTGGGGGAGGCCGACCCTAGAGGGAGGCCGACCCCCCGAGGGTGGCCGACCCCTTGGGGTGGCCGACCCCCAAGGGAGGCCGACCCTAGAGGGAGGCCGACCCCTTGGGGTGGCCGACCCCTTGGGGTGGAAGGCACGCCGAAGTCGCTTCACGAATGGTTCACGTGACTTGAGCATGCGTTGCTTTGACCGGCCCTCGAGCGTTGAAAAGTTGACCGCTGACTGGGTGATGTGTCGTGCAAAGTGGGTCCCTTGGCGGGTCTTGGGGTGCGACCAGAATAGGGTATGAACAA